>OX457036.1:51141560-51536560 GCA_949752735.1 Lumbricus terrestris | reverse complement strand
CGACCGCAGCTGAAATGTCCAACGAGGCATTCTCGGGCTGACGATGTGCAAGTATAATTATTAGAAATAATAATTATTGGAAATAAGGTGTTGTGCCCCGACATGCCTCTGTCTAAACAAACCTGTTAGAAAAATACTCATGTTCTTAATTTTCTGCTTTATATGTTTCCAGCGTTAACCATGACTATTGTATTTCGCCTGCAAAATATCTGGGATGCCTATTATTGCTAGGACATGTTAGTTACGTAGGCTTATAACTGCTTCACAAATGGCCATAGACATGTAATAAACTGATAATTACTAAAGCAATCATGCTAACGATTAGCCTACTCATAGGAGCGGAAGAGAGAGAATTGATCTTACCTTCGAGTTCTTCGACCCGGTGCCTGAGCGACCCAGCTTTTCTGATTCTCTTTGGATCAAGGCGATCGTCTAGCAGGGATTCAACATGGCTGATACTAGTCGTTATCTTGTTAGTGCGTTCGATAAGCTTGTCGATGATCTCATCGTGACTTTGCGCGGGTGGTGAGTCCGCCGAAGCGAACGTCACCACGACGGCCAAGGCCGCCAATAAGAGCCCTAAGCTCTTCATCGTGTCAGCCTGTCGTCGGATGGCGAATTCAGACCATGGCTGCCGGCATTTATGTACGACGTTTTATATCGCATGGGGGCTCTGCCTGCCGTGCCAACTGCCGGCCGCCACCCGTCCCTTGCCCTGCGCCCTGGTCGCCATCTTGGATTGTGCATGCAGCTTCTGACTGAGAGGGCAGCTTCTCTTCTCGATGCGTTGCTTCGTGCTAAAGTTCTGTCATTTGTTTGAGCTGAAACAATGGGATACAGAAGAGAATATGAGATGCGAATCCGTCGCCGTACTCTACAATAGCCTATGCAACGGCGGCCAATACATGGGCTGCAGCTACAGCAGCAGCAGCAGCAGCAGCGGCAGCAGCAGCAGGTGGTGCTGTCGGAGAGAGACAGAGACAGAGACAGAGACAGAGACAGAGAGAAGGAGGAATAAAACAATGACACGTACGTAGTGTTCAGGCATTATCGGTAATGTCGCTTTCTCGTTGTCTCCGTCTTCCTCATCGTCTTCGTTTTTTCTATTAATTATCCTCTTCTTCCTCCTCCTCCTTGTCCTCCCCCTCTTCCTCCCCTCCTCCTTCTTCTGCTCCTCCTCCTCCTCGTCAACCTCCTTCTTCTTCTTGTGCTATGCAGTAGCCTACTTGCTTCGTACAGTCGTGAGCTGCCTTAGGCCTACACAGCCAAAGTATCTGCCGAACAGTTTTCTTTGTGCGCCGAACGAATTGACTTGCTCTAATATTATATGTTTGTCATTCCCACATTCGACGAAACGCTGACTGACTAACAGTTATTCAGTCAGTCTTCCGATCATGCGACAGGCGAATGCATTGAGAATAGTTATTCTACGATCGTATTTTACACCAGAGCGGGATATAACTCTTCGATTATGCAGATCGATGTATGGGAGGGGGTGCAGTTCGCAGTCAATTCATTTGGATAGATTTGCGATTGCAATTCTTCTAGTAATTCCGTTTATAAATATCATCTGCGACCTGATTTGCGGTGTACTGACTTTATTCCAAATAGGCTAACGTGTCTGATAGATTCTTTCCATTCTAACGATTCTCTCAGCTATTCATATATATATATATATATATATATATATATATATATATATATATATATATATCGCGTCAATTCAACAAACCGTTATGGTTACTTACAGTACATCATTTCAAACTATTTGGCCTACGCATTTGGCATCAATCGCAAAGAAAATTGGCATAAACTGGTCCTGCTTAATCTTCCCAATGCAACCAACACACTTCACACTAACCCAACCCACACCAACCCAATTCACACCAAGCCAATTAACCCCAAACCCAATTCACACAACCCAATTCACATCAACCCAATTAACCCCAACCCAATTCACACCAACCCAATTCACATCAACCCAACTCAAACCAATCCAATTCACACCAATCCAATTCACATCAACCCAATTCACATAACCCAACTTACACTAACCCAATTCACACAGACCCAATGCAACCAAAACACTTCACACTAACCCAACCCACACCAACCCAATTCACACCAACCCAATTCACATCAACCCAATTAACCCCAACTCAATTCACACCAACCCAGTTCACATCAACCCAATTCACACCAGCGCAATTCACACAAATCCAATTCACACAAACTACTGCTATTCCAAATTGCGATTTCCACTTTGATTACTAGCCATGATTGTGTATGATTATATCCACTTGTTTGATAGGTCATTAATTCAGTTGCAACTTTTCCTGCATAGGCTTTTATATATCTGCTAAAATAAGAATAATAAACCTACTATCTGTCGTTTTTCTTTGACTGCACATATTTTATCCTTAAATAGATTTTGAGTTACGAGAAAGTAAGTAAGTAAGTATTTTCTTTATTACTCCACTTGCAAACGCACAATGGGACATAGAACATCATTATAATATACATAGAAGTAATAACAGGTAATAAAAACGTACAAATTAAATCACAAGTTAAATATAATATAATTACTAAACTATTATCATCAAACAAGTTAATTATACAGCATTCTGGTGATAAATCCCTTTCCAATCAACAAATCACATTGTGGTTTCTCTAGATTATGTGAGCGGGGCCTAAGAGAGTAACCAGATACCAGATCGCATAATTATGTGGGCCTAAGTGCGGTATATAGACCTACTGCAAGTCTGCGGTTTACAATGGTTGGAACAAGACTTCATACTCCACGCAGGTCTATAGACCTAGGACCTACATCTGATTCTGTCTGTATGCAATCATATGCCTAGATTGAAAAGTTAACCTCTTGCAATTAGATTCAAGCCTAATTTTAAACCTGACTAAGGCTGATTTATGGAGACAGTGTATTTATAAGTGCAAGTTAGACCGATTGGTCCGTTTAAGATCGTCCGCTAATAGTTTCTCCTCTATACTTTATGGTTCAGTCAATCATTTTTTAATTGTCTGGGACAAAGAAAATATTATGATGCTCCTTTACACTGATTAATAGTGTTTAGCCAACTGTTGCCCAACTTGCCCTGATGGACAGTGATGGTTCACCGTTCATGTTACACGTGATTCGTGGGGTTTTGCGCGAATCGAATGCCAGGTCGCAATCATTATTTTAAATGCGGCACTCACTGGACATTCGAAGAGGTTCAATGCATGAGTCTCAACAGTCCATCGGGTAATCGCCCGCTGAAATGCTCAAACTATCCTCGACTCAAGAAGATTCATGCTGCATGGGGCATTCTGCATTAAGTCTCTGGTTGCTTCATGTTCAGACTCAACACCTTTAAGATACAATCTAGGGGAGGGTGCGGCAAAACGCCCATGGGAGGTAAGATGCCCATAGGCATTATTTCAGTCAACTGAAATGCCGAATCCAAATTTTAGTTAGAACCGTTTAGTTTTATGTATTTCCGGTTGAAAGACATCCTACTTTCGTTTTCCCTATGACCAGGTCACTCGTTATCAAGAAAAATCGATTTTTGCGAAAGCTGATGTAAGGGTTCCCATTTTTCATTAATTTGTTAAAATTACTTAGTTTCGCTTTTTCCGAAAGATCCATGCTTTGTTGGATTCATACTTATTTAGGTGTGCTACATTGAACTTAAACCTGCCATTGAAGTAGTCGTTTTAGGCGAGGAGTATGGAATGTAACTACTACTGCTTGGGGGTAAGATGCTCACGGGGCTGGGCGTCTAACCCCACGTGACTGGGCGTCTTACCTCACATGACGGGACATACATACCTACATACTACAGAAATACAAATATACATACATACATACATACATGCATACATACATACATACATACAAACATACATACATACATACATACATACATACATACATACATATATACATACATACATACATACATACATACATACATACATACATACATACATGCATGCATGCATGCATACATACATACATGCATACATACATACATGCATGCATACATACATACATACATTCATGCATACATACATACATACATACATACATACATACATACATACATACATACATACATACATACATACATACATACATACATACATACATACATACATACATACATACATACATACATACATACATACATACATACATGCATGCATGCATGCATGCATGCATACGTACATGCACGTATGCTAGTCAATTATCTAGTATACATTATCATTGGGGTAAAATGCCCAGGCTATGGGCATTTTGCCCCCTAGGTGGGGCAAAATGCCCTTTTTGGACCAACAACTTTCAGACAATTTTGTGCCGAAATTTGAATTCAATTAATTTTTTTATTTAGTGATATTGTAGCTTAAGTGCAGATGTTTATGTTGATAAAAAAAATAACATTAGATATTAATGTGTTTTGCTCTCTACGCCCAGTTTTTCCTTAAGGGGGGCGTTTTGCCCCACCCTCCCCTAGATACCTGCTGGTCGCTTAGCAACGCGACAGCTGTTAAAATTCCAATGAAAGTTAAGTTGCCATTGTAAGTGAATTTGAGACAATAGCCGATTTCCTATAACAATCGAGGCTGCTGTGAGTGATATATGAATTGTCTGCCCCCCCAAGTAATCGGGGCAAAGAACCTTCGGTCTCTTCAATTCATTTAACAACGGAGTCTGAAAAAAGGCGGTCCTACACAGAGACAGCACAAAGGTTGTCTCGGATTAGGCCTACATACATGTAAGTACAATGCGGTCTGTCTTCATATACACAACATGACACAGACAATCGTCGTCATCTGTTCATTGTCTCTGTCTAGAAGACAATGAATGTCGCCGCATGGTTCGTTCGACAGTTGTTCCCTCAAACGACGGGGATCGAAGGTCAGTCTCAGAGAGCTGCTATTCAGGCCCCTTCCTCCGCCTCCGCCTCCTCCTCCTCCTCCTCCTCCTCCTACTCATTCTTCTTATTCTCTCCTCCTCCTCCACCGCCATCATGTCCTCAGAACAGAGTCAACTGAGAATCGATTGTTGGCTGAGGCTCATTGTCCTCGTTGGGCCTCGGCTGACCTCTTGACCTTTGACCTGCCATCAGCATCTTCTCAGACCTAACTTCCGAGACCACATTATTATAGGCCAGTCGACTCCTTGGAGAATAATTAAATCTAGGCCTACTAGCAGGCTACGTATTATTGTGAAAAGGTAGAGATCATAATTTTAGCATTTAAATGTTTATTTTGACCAAATTGATCAACGAAGTCATCATTAGAATTGGCAAATATCTTCAACTGCGAATTCGTTGATGATCTGGATTGAGGAAGGGGCAATGGCGCTAAGTAATTGAAAGAGAGTCCAAGACAAACCAGGAAGACACATCAAAGAACAGAGAAGGAGGAGGAGTTGGAGGAGTTGGAGAAGGAGGAGTAGCAAGAGGAGGAAGAGGAAGAGGAGGAGGAGTAGCAAGAGGAGGAGGACAAGGAAGAGGAGGAGGAGGAGGAGGAAAGGAGGAGGAGGAAGAGGAGGAGGAAGAGTTGAAGAAAGAGGAGGCGGTGGAGGGAGGAGGAGGAGGAAGAGGAGGTGGAAGAGAGGTGAAGAAGGAGGAGGAGTGCTTAATAGACATATGGACAACACAATTAATCACATTTCCTGTAATAAACATTGGCTGTGGCCCTAATCCCATATCGCGTTCAACCTGACAGATAATTTTAATAATCTTGCGGCGTTTTTACATCGACTAAATATATCGATGTCTGACTTGAATGTTAAATTGTTCGATCTGTTGATTGGTTTTCGGTTAGAAGACAGACACTTTGGATTTCAGACGTTATGAGCCGAGACATGCAGATCTAGGCCTATACATCAGCTGTAGGACGATTTTGTTGCCTCGATTAGCGATGACTTTCCACTCTACATGTATAGCCTATACTGTCAGATGACCATCGTCTTTTCTCGGCTACTATATATATATATATATAGGCCTATATATTATATATATACATATTCATTGAACCTATGCATATATATACATATTCGTTGAATAAAAATCAGGTTGGCAAGCTGCAACACGGTTACAAGATGAATTGAAATGTGGTTACTGGAAAATTCCCCTCCCTCCGAGACCACCTGGTGGTCTGACGGAGATCTAAATGAAGTTTCTGCTATCCGCTATTTTGCCTTTTTCAGGACAGATCAATTTATAGCTTGCTGATATTTTGAAGGATGGATCATGGAAGTGATATAATTATATTATATATATATAATTTTATATATATTAGCCTATATATGTAGGCTAATATATATAAAATTATATATATATAATATAATTATATCACTTCCATGATCCATCCTTCAAAATACGACACAAACTTCATTATTTTTCCTCGGTTTTCAAGCACATGCATGGATCTCTACCTGCATTTTCCTCTGGCGGCTGAATATCCGAGCAGCAGATTCACATTTTAGTGAGACCTTGAGAGCGCTAAAGATTTGTTTAATACTATAATTATTACAATTAATCTATATAGGATATAGGCCTACATGTATATATATATAGACAGTGGCGGCGCCAGGATTTCAGTTGGGGGGGTAATTTGCGGGAGAAAATTTCCCGTTTTCAGTCGTCAAAATTTCTGACGACTTTTTTTAAAGTCATTTGGTCGAAATCTTGGGAAATGGTCCTTTTCCCATGTCCGCCAAACTGTCTGGCATACCTCGTGCGTATTTGGGGGGGCTAAATGGGGTTGATCGTGCAAATATTTCATTTTTACATTGAAAAAATGGATGGCCTTTTTAGGGGGGCTTAGCCCCCTTAGCTCTCCCTAGCGCCGCCACTATATAGGGCCTATATATAGACCGGTCGGCGATGAGCTTTTATAGAGGATCCTGGGTGGCCGAGTGGGTTGTAGCCCGCTCGCCGCGCCGGCGACGCGGGTTCGATTCCCCGGTCGGATCTTTACATACTGCGGGTTGCTCGGTCGCAATATAAACGTGGAGTCGACGCTGATATCATCTTCGTAATGGAAAAGAGTCGTTAAACCCATACATTTCATTTTTTGAGCTTTTATAGCTTGCTGCAAACGTTGTATTTGACCGTCGTCGTTCCTTTGTATACGCTTATAAAATTATCTTAATGCAGCATTATGCACTATGCAGGCCTAACATGAACAAAGTGTCATCACAATGTAACACCACAGTTACAGTACATGTAGCATCACAATGTGACATCTCAGTGTAGCACAACAATGCAACAATACAATGTGGCATCACACTGCTTATGGTCTCGTCGGCCTAAATAATTATTGTGGTTGCCTTCCAGAAGTACTTATAGAAGGAGCCGCAGAATCGGCCTATAGACCTATAAATCATTGTGCGCAAGAAGTGGAGGATGCTTTTGAAGGTTCAACAAGGAATAAACAGTGCATGAACCAAAATGGGGGTGAGGTCAGGAACATCAAGAACGTGGCACGCAGATGTATGGGTCAGAGGGAAAATATGGATGGAGATTGGAGAGAGGAATGACTGATGTCTGCAAAATTCAAAGTTGGGAATGGTAACGCGAATTAAGTTTTGATAAACTTATAAACAGATACCCCACCCCTAAACCACTGGTCGTTTTGACTCTGTGTATAAATGTACACATACATGCATAAATACATGCATGCATGCATACATGTATACATGTATACATACATACATACATACATACATACATACATACATACATACATACATACATACATACATACATACATACATACATACATACATACATACATACATACATACATACATACATACATACATATATACATACAATCATACATACATACATATATGCATACATACGTACATGTTCATAGGGCCTACAGTACATGCAAGTTTAGATGTTTGATGGCCTGATTGTACGGCACAGATCATGACGTTTGAACTCAAGTTCTAGATAAGAAGAAGTGAAAACCTTGAATGCTGTTTATGAGCATAATTATGCACTTGGGCGTAGACTTAGATGGGGCAGAGGGGTACGGTCCCCAAAGTTCGTGTTTGGGACCGAGTGGCGGAGATGCTCAAATATCTTGTCAATATTAATTTTTAAGAAATACTCATAAATATCATTATAAGTTTCTACATTGTTATCCTCTGTTTTATCAATAATGAACAATTTTGTTATGATAACAGCTTAAAATGCTACTATTACATGGGCAAATAAAAAGAATCTTAAACAGTGACAGAGGACATTTATTGAAATCTTAAACCACGTCTCCGAACACTGAAATTATGAGTAATTTTTTATAGATGACAGCCTTAAAAGCTACGGTTACAATATGCAAATGCACATTTTTAAGCAATTGGGAAGCGACACACTGAAGTCTTAAACCATGACTATCGATCAGCATTGAAAAGTGAGCAATTTTTTTATTAAACTGACGGCTGAAAAATGCTACCATTAAGGGCCTTCAGTGTGGAAATTCAAAAGATCCAAACAGATGAGAGACGACGTTTATTGAAGTCCTGAACAACGTTCAATGAAATTATGAGAAATTTAGTTAAAATGACAGCCTAAAATGCTACATTGCATTGTGTAAAATTAAAATAATTTATGTTGGGGAGAGACTCAGCGCCGAGCCTCGGCGATCGTTCTTCGGCCGCTCGTTCGTCCCTCCCCCAACATCTGGACCACTCGGTGTGACTAGTTCCACATAATGATTAATATTGATTATGGTAAAAGGCTGTATTAGTACAAACACAGGTCTAATAATTATAATCTTTCGTCACACCATAATTTATTATAGAGGTTTTGGTCATTATACCATTTTGCTCTAATTCTCGTTTCAAATAGACTATAGCACCGTCAATCTCCATAAGCCTGTAGACTACGTATCATAGAATTGGTGCAGAGTTATTTATATGTAGCCAATGGTTAGATAAATATATGTTAAATTTTTTTGATTTTGGTTTATGGCAATGACATCTTTCTGCAGTAACAAAGTCAAATGATGATGACGTGGTCACGTTTTTTACATTGACTAAATTTAAGCTTTTAAAATCTTTAGTTTCCGACACGAAATCTGTTAGACTTGCTAGTTTGAGCAATTAAGCTTTTGATAAAAGAAATTAATGACTTTATTACATATTCCAGGTTCACATAAGAATCGAACCTGCGTCCGAAAATTACCTATCACTCTGCTGACCTGTACCTATAGATCTAGACCTATAAATGTCCATTTTCATTGCGTGAATTTACTTTTTTGTTTTTACCATGTTTTGATTCAAATGACGATGCTGATGTTGATGCTGATGCTGATGCTGATGGTGATGATGATCAATGATGATTATCACTATGACCATTATTTCGATGATTTATACAGCACCTCTTCAAGGCTACTACTCAGGAGCGCTCCCGACCCATCCTCGGATAAAGAGGGCAGTTTTAAGGTTGCGATAGAGCATGTCAGAGGGATACTTGGCAGCAGGCGCAGATATGAAGGTAGCTCATTCCAGAACACAGAACCAGCAACAGAGAAAGCAGCCTGGCAGAAGTGATTATGATGATCATGATGATTATGATTATTATGATGATAATGATTATGATGATAATGATGATCATCATCATTATAATCATGATCATCATAGTCATCATAATGACTTCTGCCAGGCTGCGACGCGCTTCCTCTGTTTCTGGTGGTGATGATGATAATGATGATGATGATGACGACGACGACGATGATGACGACGACGACCATGATGATGTGTTTTTTATCCTGACTTCATTCACATCTGCTCGACTTTTGAGATCGGTAAGTCAATGAATAGAAATAGAAGTTTATTGTGAAATGAACATGCAGAGAAATGCTGATATAGGCTAATTATTATATTTGATAGCCACGTGTTATGGTTCTATCAACCGTTGAAACGTTCTTTGATAGCAATATAAATATACAGTTACATCCTGTGATCAGATTTTGAATTACTCTCTGCTGCATCATCAATTGGAACAATCATGATTTGACTTTGTTGTGACCATCTTCCTATTAATCAAGGCGCTATAGAAGCTCGTACTGACAACCAAACAAAGCAAATCCTCTGACTGTGATTTATGTTATTATATTTTAATAATTAATTAACAAACTCCGTGATCAGAGTGTCTCAGACAGTGTACAACAATGATCTGAAATCGTTCATTAGTTCTTCGATCTGTCTCAACAGAATCAACTACTACACTCAAAGTTCGATTAGTGGAGTTGTTGGCTCAATGCGGCGGTGATGGTTGAGATCGATGTTTTCTGGTTTTCCCTACTACTGTCCCGTAAGTGCAATTACTCAGTGTCTGGTCCGTACCGCATACGTACACACAACAACAACATACTCAAGCTACTCTTGTCTGATGTCATCTGACATCACATAACAAAGGTTAAAGTAAAAGCGAATGACACAGCATCTCCTGCTCAACAAAACTAAAGTTCAACAAATCCACAGATTCTTGTTATCGGTCACTTTGGATTGGAAATGATGTCTGCTCTAGACGTGGCTTCTCTTGTCTAGAGCAAAGTCATTTCCGGGTCCTGTGTGAAAAGATCGATTCCTGCTTGGAAGAGAAGACGGCAAAGCCTGGAAGACCGCGATCGTCGTTTGGTTGAAGGATAAGGCAGATTAGCAGAGTCTATAATTATTTGTTAATTCAGAGTAGAACCGCATTTGATTAAGACTTAGAAAGAGTTGAATCTATTGCAGTAACTAGGCGTCCGTTCTCCGTCCGTCCAGTCGTTCTTCTTGACGTTGCCCAGATGACTGTTCTGCTGACTGGATCTGGTTTTCTAAGAGCAAAGAAAACACAGCACATCAGCGATCAAAATGACTGACTGAACAATATAACAACAGCGACAATAGGCATAAATTGATTACGAGCAGGTTGCTGCAAGAAACAACTATATTATAAGGCTAGATGATCAGGAAATTCAAAGATAGGACAAGTGTGGGGGCAAATTTTATAGTCTGGTGAAAAAATCTTTCCCCCTCTCTAAACGTGCAGCCTGATGTTCCTCCTATGGGTAATTTCATCCCTCTGACCCCCTCTAACTCCTCTGACCCTCTGACCCCTCTGACAATCATTGTCAGCTGGCAATGCCGTCATTCTTTATTTATCAAGTTACGCAATGCTGTCATTCATTGAATTCATTCGTTCATTTGGTGAGGTGCATGGGGTTTAGGGTAATGTCAAACACTCTGACGTGAATAGCGCACGGAGACGGGATCTCTTCTCTTTATCCTCCCAACGGTCCATTTGACCTTTCATTCGGCAGATGGCGTTGCTAAGCAGAGCAGTAGGATGTGATGGACGCCCTGCATGGCTGCCAACAGTTAAATTCGACTTCCGTAATAATTTTGATCATCTGTTGATACCAGGAATTATTGTTATCATGATGAGTTGTGACTCTTTAAAATTAAAACGAATACTATTATTATTATTGTTATTATTATTATTTTATTATTATTATTATTATTATTATTATTATTATTATTATTATTATTATTATTATTATTATTATTATTATTTTTGCTATATAACACGAGAGAAGTCCTTACACTAATGGTGTTTGCCACCATGGTGTTTGCCATGGTCGTCATGGTGATCGTCATCGTGGTCGTCATGGTCGTCGTGCTCCTCGAGCGTGACGAAGAGGTCTGCGCATTGGTGGAGGGTGGCTTCGGTGACCCGGTGGCACTCGGCCCTCTCGTTGTCGCCTCGGTTGAATGAGCAGACGACGGCCAAGTGATCGTCATGATCATCGGTCGGAAGGAGAATGAGGCGACGACTGGCGAAGTTGTAGTAACCCTTGGCGTTGAACGATGACGTCACCTAGCAACAACACACACATGCACACACGCCATTGAAGCAATGATTAACTAAAATCGTACACAACAACGACGACGACAACGACTATTATTCATTATCACCATTATCACCTTCTTTCCCAATAGCAACTATTACTTGTCGTTGTCATCAATAGCATTCAATGCATTACATGCCATCAGCATTATCATCATCATCATCATCATGGTCTATAATATGCCTCTGTAACTATTTTCACTGTGATCTCTCAAATTTCTAATGTCAATCTCAGACTAAATCTGTATAGCGGTAGGGCCTAATATCATCTGAATACGACAGATTTGCTGCTTTCGACTCAACAGAGAACGCATGTGCGGACTGAAGCAGAACTGATCGGCTAATAAATTCTAGCAATGCATTGATTAAATTCAACCGGATCTGAGATCAACATCTTTGATTTGGTTATCAGCCATTTAGCAAAGAAGACCTGTCACGTATAAACTAGGCTACTTCTAATAAGAACTTTTCACGATTTTCATCATGCTTAGCTCATTTTATATTTATTCAAACTTCATAGGCCTATTATAGGCCTGTAACGAGTATCAGTTCTAGCTTCGTCGGGCGGTGGCCTGCACGTGGGTTTGAGATTCGTATTTTATCTAGTCATCAGCTGGTCATCTGGTGGTCATCTGTTGGTCATCTGTTGGTCATCTGGGTGATGACGACTTACGTTTTCTCCGTGTCTCTCCAGTTCCGACTCGACGAGTGCTCGCAACCAGATCCTGGCCGTGAAGAACTTTCGGCGTTTCGATGCAGTGATCGTGATGCGAGTCACGTGGTCTTCGCGAGCGAGGCAGCCGTGCCATGTGCTGGTTCCAGAGAAGACGTTTCCTGCTTTGACCACCGAAGCTGGATAACAAATCCATCCATACAACGTTATAGGAGTGCTTAAGTATATAGCTAAGGAATTAGTGGTTAGCATGCATGTATGTATACTATGTAGGTATATGTATGTATGTATGTATGTATGTATGTATGTATGTATGCATGTATGTATACTACGTATGTATGTATGTATGTATGTATACTATGTATGTATGTATGTATGTATGTATGTATGTATGTATGTATGTATGTATGTATGTATGTATGTATGTATGTATGTATGTATGTATGTATGTATGTATGTATGCATGCATGTATGTATGTATGTATGTATGTATGTATGTATGTATGTATGTATGTATGTATGTATGTATGTATGTATGTATGTATGTATGTATGTATGTATGTATGTATATATGTATGTATGTAAAACTTTGTATGTATGTATGTATGTATGTATGTATGTATGTATGTATACTACGTATGTATGTATGTATGTATGTATACTATGTATGTATGTATGTATGTATGTATGTATGTATGTATGTATGTATGTATGTATGTATGTAGGTATGTATGTATGTACATATGTCTGCATGTATGAATGCATTATGTACGTTTATATATACGTATGCATGTATGTATGCATGCATGTTTGTATGTATACATGAATGTTTGTATGTATGCAAGAATGCATGTGCGTACGTACGTGCGGGCAAAACATGTATCATGTAGGCTTATTGATCGTTAAATGGCTATGCTTCAATGTATACCGCTACTTCAAAATATGTGCAAATGTTTAAGGATATTATGTTTATGGGCGGGTGCGTTTCCATTCTTATATGGAAATGAATGCAACTTCCATGTAAATAGCCGTACGTTTCTAGATTGCTGCAGCATTTTAGAACATCCTCTGCCTTCGTCCATGTCTGTGATGTGATGATGAGTAATTAATTGTTGTGAGTACGTACTGTCGCAAACGTCGGGGTCTTCGTCATGTGCGTTGTGACAATCTTTATGGCCATCGCAGACGAGCAGATCAGAGATGCACTCCTGTTCGTTGCCTCCGCACTGGAAGGTTCTCTTTTCACAGTGGGTCCCTACAACAGTCACCAAAGCGACAATCAACGATCAGTAGCCATAGCAACAGCAGCCATAGCAACAGCAGCCATAGCAACAGTAGCCATAGCAACAGCAGCAGGAGCAGTAGCATCACAGGCATCACAGCACAGTCGCTGACGGTTGGTTGACCGTGTGTCGCAAACGACCAAAATCCAGTCTCACCGAGAGGCGACTGACACTCTGCATAATATGTTGTGCAAATGCATCTCAACCGTCTCTCGTGATTACTATGACTGATGGATGACGTTGACGATGATGGTGATGGTGATCGTGATGATGATGATGATGATGATGATGATGATGATGATGATGACGACGATGATGCTGGTGACGATAGTGGTGATGATGATCATGCGAACTACCACGACTTAATCAGTTTCGCATAAAAATTCTCCTGCCTCCGCTCTACGGTAGAGACCTACATGTACATGTAGCATATACTGCAGCAAATCCACGGTCTGCTTAGAACAATGCATACATTCAAAGAAGTCCCTATTTTGATACAATGCCAATTTTGCCTATAGCTGGTCTTTGACCGCCGGACTACAACGAAAAATAAATTAAATTTGAATCTGGGACATTTCTCAACCTACAAAATAATTGCATATGGTAGACCGGTGCAAGATCGGTGCAAGACCGAGATCCGCTATCAATCATATCAACAGTCATGACCGTTATAGACCGTTCTATTGCGTTAGTTGGAAGAGTGACAAACATTATCGATCCGCCAACTCATCAATAATCTATTTAAAGCGACGACAGACTGAGTAAGAATTATTAGCAGAGAATTTTGCTTCTCTTGCTTCTTTTGTGACTTGCCTTCGATTTTCGTAACGCGAGCATCGATCTCACTAACGAAATGTTCCGGATCTATCTTCTCCGCTTCGTCGAGTTTCGTTCGCAGCTTTTCAATGATGCGGTCGAGTCTGATGATAAGGAAAGCGTTGGCGGCCAGTCTCGGGTCGAGCTGGTCGCTGAACAGGCGGCCGAAGGGTCCACCGCCGCCGCCACCGCCGCCGTAGCTACCGCCGCCACCGCCAGATGGCTGATGGTGATCGGCCAGAATCAGCCCCGACAGGGCCGACAGTAGGAGAAGACGCAACATGCTTAACGGATACTCGCGCGGCTGGATCTCTGACAGTCCTGCGCGTGTCTGCGACGGCCACTTGCGTTTTATATATCACCTCACACCCCCGCCCTCCCTCCCACCCCTCACGACCAACTCAGCCGCCATCTTTAGCAGCAGGCGAGATGGCATTGTTTCGATGCCGCTCGTCTAACAGGGCACGGCGCTTGTGCATTGTCTCAGTGTCTCAGAGGCAGAAGGACGGTGAGCTGAACAACTTGAACGACAGCTTTAAGGCAGTATACCTATAGCAGCCGTTGAGAGAAGAGGAAAGAAGCTGGCTTTGAGAGTAGAAGAAGGGATCTCAATATATATGAAGATGGCTTTATGAGATCTGAGCAAATGCTACACATGCTGCCTCAGTGCCTCACAGAGAAGAATATCCTCAATGACCATTGGACAAATTACCTTTAAGTACCAACAGTTAACACGGTGCATCTCGCAAACTGTCGGTTATCAGAAAAGCAACCAATGAGCAGACTGACTGACTGGCGAGGGATTAGAGAACAAAGCGAATATTTATATAAACATCGATGAAACCCTGTAACTAATGAACCGGCACAAGATGAGAATTGGGGAAGAGGGTTGGGTTCAAATCTTCGTCTTTCTTAGGACCCCACAGCAAATTCTTCCTTGCACACCCAACTCCACACATAATATAATTATATCAAGGTCTAACCCACGTTATTTTTCTACAATTCTCATACTAAATCAGCAAAATGTCGAGCATCATTCAGCTTCAAGCACTATATCTTCCCACATTGATAAAAAAATCCTGTGTTTCGATACGATTGAGAATAAATAAATATATATGTATTGTATATACATAAATGCACATATTTATATATATATATATATACTGCGATGCTGTTGTAAGTTGTTAGTTACAGTTAGTCCTAGATTAGATATAATAATATTGTCCTGGAAAGATTCAACTGCGTCCAGTCGTCTGCAGGCGACCTAGACCCACATCATATAGTTTGTATACAATACATAAAACTGTGGCTGAAACGTCAGATTGTGATCACTAATCAATCCGACCATTGCGAGCATTCGACCATACTTACTTGAGTGTCTAATGACGAAGCCAGAGTGAGGTCAAAGGGCAATGACAATAGGACAGTCCTCTCTGATGCCGCATACATTTAGGTCTGTATACTACCCGCGCATCAATAGTTCATAACGGAATGGCTTTCGGAGAGAGTAACACAGGGTGCGAGCGCGCGCACGAGTGTGTTTATGCATGTTTGTCTGGGTGTCTGAAACCCTGTGCCAGTGTCTGTTTGTGTGTGCGTCAATGTGTAGGCCTACATGGGTGTATGTGCATAGGTGTAACTTTCTATTGTGACGGTGGTGTCCAGTCACCACCACTTTTAAAAGTGGTGGTGAAAGTCACCACCACTTTTTGGTCCTGCAAAGAAGTATATTTTTGAGCGTGAAAGCATTTGGCTGTTTAGCGTAAAGACATCATACATAGTAAAAATCGCAGTGGCGGCAGAGCTGTTAGAAGGCTCCACGGTGTCTGCACAATCTTATAATACTTAATACTCAGAGCCGTAAATCCTTAGGGCAATGTCGGCGCCAGGATTTCAGTTTTTGGGGGTTGGGGGCTGAATTTTCGTAAGAAAATTTTCCGTTTTCAAGCGCAAAAAATTCTGACGACCTTTTTTTAGTCATCGACCAAAATCTGAAGAAAATTCTCCATTTTCGCCGTCAAAATTTCTGATGACCTTTTTTTAGTCATTTGGCAAAAACTGTTAAGAAACGAAGCGGATCACTTAGTAAACGATAAGATTTTAATAAGATTAATCGCCATGATCCTGAACTGAAACTAGCTGTCTTTAAGCCATTACCGGAAAAGAAAAACACTAAACGCGAGAAAGAAGAACTGACGACTACATAATGTTAGGATAATCATAGTCGTTATATAGCGCTAGATCTATAAAGTCCAACACCCCTCCTTAACGACTACTTTACCATAGCATCATAACAAAAAATAAACTGTTCTCTCAATTTAGCCCAATTTCACTAGTAAACTTCCTAGTTTTAACTGCTTCCAAAGGCTTAGCTAAGAGATCAGCTATCATGTGTTCACTAGAACAATACTTAATGTCTAGTTCCTTCTTTCTGTACATTTCCCGTACGAAATGATATTTAGTTCCGATATGCTTTGTTCTGTAACTGTTTCAAAACACCCGGATCTTTTATGACCATAGTTTTATTCATAAGTTCTTCAAACTTCTTTAACATTGTAGATTTTGTCGATGCTACAATTAGGTCATCCACATGAATTGAGATGTAAATCCATCCATCATCGTACTGTTTTGAATATAAACATAGATCATTGTCACTTCTCTTGTATCCATCAGTGACAAGTACTTCATTGAGCTTTTTGTTCCATTCATTAGCTCCTTGTTTGAGTCCATATAAATTCTTTTTCAATTTACATACAACTTTAGTATTTCCTTTCTGATATCCATCAGGTTGTTTCATGTAAACTTCATGAGATAAATCACCATTTAGGTAAGCTGTTTCCACATCATAGTGTTTTACTATCATGCCTTTAGAACCTGCTATAGTCAAGATAGTTCTCAGAGTTGATGGTTTTGCTACTGGAGCAAATACTTCATCATAATCTTCTCCAAATTTCTGAGAATACCCTTGTGCTACTAAACGAGCTTTATATCTTGTTATGTTTCCCTTTTCATCTTTCTTGATTTTGTAAACCCATTTGCTACCAATGGCTGTTTTGTTTTCAGGTAATTCTGTTAAGATCCATGTTCCATTTTCATTCAATGATTTCATTTCATCATCCATTGCTTTCCGCCAGTATTCTTGTTGTTGACTAGATATGGCTTCCTTGTAACTTCTTGGTTCTGGCTCAACTGTTGTTATTTTATTAATGGTTTCAATTAGTCTTTCGGGCGGTTTTGCCTTGTTGACTCTTTCTGATCTTCTTAAATTTACCTGAGTGTCTGTAGTTTCTGTAATTTCCTTATCAGGCTGTGTAATTTCTTCCTCGGGTAATTGATGTGTCGGAAAAAGAATAGTTTCATCATCAAAATCTGAATTTGATGACAGTTCTTCAATGTCCAAATCAAAATCACCCTCTGTTGACAAATGTGGATCTGTCTCGAGAAAAATTACATCTCTACTAATGTATACTTTGTTAGTATTCACATCTAGTAGTCTGTAACCTTTTGTGCCTCTTTCATAACCGACGAAGGTCAATTTCTTGGCTTTATCGTCCAATTTCTGCCTTTTCTCGGCAGGAATTGCTACGTACGCTTTAGATCCAAATCTCTTTATGTAGCTTAAATTTGGTTTTCTTTTGTTCCATCTTTCATAAGGAGTAACTTCAATCCCTTCAACTGGTAATCTGTTCTGTAAATGGTTTGCTGTCATTATGGTTTCACCCCAAAATTGTAGCGGTAGATCTGCATCCTTTAACATGCATCTTGTCATCTCGGTGAGATAACGATTCTTTCTTTCTGCACAACCATTCTGTTGAGGAGTATAAGGGTTTGTGAATTCTGCTTGAATTCCTTCACTTTTCATGAAATTCTGTAACCTTTGAGCTGTGTATTCCCCTCCTCTATCTGATCGAATTCTTTTCGGTGTTTTACCAAACCTTGTCTGAACATGCTTGACGTACTCTTGAATCTTTTCAGGTACTTCAGATTTATTTGCCAATAAATACACTTCTGTATATTTACTGTGATCATCAATCATCGTCATGAAATATCTTTTCCCACCAGGTGTTGTTGTCTGCATTGGTCCACAAACATCTGTATGTATTAAGTCTAGAATCTCATCTGACTTGGAATCTGACTTCTTTGGAATTGACTTTCTTGTCATCTTTGTTTGAATGCAACATTCACACACACTTGAGAATTTACACGGCTTGATGATGATCCCTGGTACTTTATTCTGATTCACCATGTTTTGTATGGCTTTTGGATCTCTGTGTCCCATTCTGTTATGCCAAACGTGTATGCAACCTGTGCAACTTTGTGCAACCTGTGCGATATGTGTTTCCTTTACTTTATTCGTTTGGTCAGAGATTCTCAATTCAAACAAATCATTTTTGTCATCTGCAATTGCTATTGCTTCTCCATCCTTTATGATAGTGCATTTGTTTTCCTTGAATCTCACTTCACAACCTTTACTGACAAGTTTCTTTACTGAAATTAAATTTCCTTTCAATTGTGGGACGTACAAGACTCCACACAATTTTGCAACATTTATCTCTCCGTTTTCCTTTATGAAATTTATCATCACATCACCACTTCCAGCTGTTTTAATCTTTCGACCATCAGCGAGAAAAACTTCACTGTTGTACTGTCTGTTAATGTTCAAGAAGAAATTTCTGTTACTGCACATATGTGTTGTTGCACCGGAATCAACGTGCCAAACACTGCTTATGTCTTTTTCGTTTGCTTTAAGACATGTATGTGCTACACTTTCTGTTGGTTTTTCTTCATTGAAATTTTCTCTCAACGTTTTAACCGCATGGTCTGGATTTCTTTTCTTCCACTGGATATATTTTCTGCAATCTCTTTTTAAGTGGTTAGGTTTCCTACAGAAGTAACATGTGCGATGTTCCTTAGGATTTGTTTCTGGTTCTGTTGCCTTTAAAACCTTTAATTCCTGTCCTTTATGTGTTGAGGAATTACTTGTCCTTCTTGTAAACTCTTCAAGGAGTTTGTTTTTGACTAATTCAACAGTCAAATCACCTTCAGGTCTGCTTTCTAATGCCGTAATCAGTGTCCCGTAACTTTCTGGAAGACTACTGAGGAAGAAAGCAACTGTTAAATGTTCTGCCAACGTTTCTCCCAACGCCGTGAGCTGGTCAATTAAATTTTCCATTTCCGCAAGATGGTTTTGCATATCACCATGTTCTGTTAACTTTAATGCACACAGTTTTCTCAATAAATTGACTTTACTGGACAGTGTTGCCTTTTGATGATACTTCTTTAATTGTTCCCATAAACCTTTTGCCGTAGTTTCTTTCCTAATTAGATGAAGTTGGTTGTCTTCAACTAACAAACCTATCGTGGCTCTTGCTTTTCCATCTTTACTTTGCCACGCTTCCGTAATAGGATCGGGGGTTTCTTTAATGACAGTGTCCCACAAATCCTCTTTAATTAACAGAAGTTCAACTTTAAACTTCCAAATCTGGTAGTTGCTATTATTCAGTTTTGCGATTTTACCTGAGCCTTTATCCGTCATCTTTATTCTTTCGGTGAAAAGAAATAGACAACTGTTTCTCGCATTTCTGTCGCGATGTAAGAAAACAGTCACGCTATACTGCGCAGTTGACCGGATTATCCTTATTTGTCTTATTAAAGTTCTATTTCATAAACTTTTGTGATCATTACGTGCTCTAGGCTTGCTGGGCCCATAACCTGTTAAGAAACGAAGCGGATCACTTAGTAAACGATAAGATTTTAATAAGATTAATCGCCATGATCCTGAACTGAAACTAGCTGTCTTTAAGCCATTACCGGAAAAGAAAAACACTAAACGCGAGAAAGAAGAACTGACGACTACATAATGTTAGGATAATCATAGTCGTTATATAGCGCTAGATCTATAAAGTCCAACAAAAACATCTTGGAAAACGGTCCTTTTTCGTAGTCGCCAAACAGTCTGACAAATCCCGTGCGTACCTTTGATATAATTTTGGGGGGCTAAATAAAGGGGGTTAATCGTCTCAATATTTTATTTTTACATGGGAAAAATGGATGACCTTTTTAGGGGCTTAGCCCCCTAGTCCCCTTCCTAGCGCCGCTGCTGCCTTAGGGGGAAGAGATTAAATTCTCTCCCAACTTTGAGCGTGAAGAGAAAACGTGAATGCAGGTTATTCCACACTCCACAATAATTCTTCATGATGCGAAGCAGAGGTGTGCGAACAATTCTTTGGGATCATTTCTAGGCTACTATCAAAATAGCATTCATAGAACCTCCTGCCTCAAGCTCTGTATTAGCTTAGAACAAATTTTTTGATATAACAGTTAACAATGTGGGAACATATGTTCTGTTCCTGTTAAATAATCTAGCACAGTTAAGTAATGGCCCATGCTCGCTAAATATATTATTGAACAAAGATCCAGATTTGGTTGGAATTCTATGCCAAATGAACTTATTTGTATACCTGCTGCAGTATATAAGACATATCTGATCACTGAACAGAAAAGAAATGCAAATGTATAACAATGGCTTTTGTGTTATGTACACTGAATTTATTGTTTGTTGTTTTCATAATTGCAGTGATGATCAATAAAATAGCCCTGTTTTCTTCTTTTTCTCTCACTCCATTTATCTCCTGCTTTTCTCCTTCTCCCGATTTCGGTCCCGGTCCCGGTCCCGCTCCATCCATCCATCCATCCATCCATCCATCCATCCATCCATCCATCCATCCATCCATCCATCCATCCATCCATCCATCCATCCATCCATCCATCCATCCATCCATCCATCCATCCATCCATCCATCCATCCATCCATCCATCCATCCATCCATCCATCCATCCATCCATCCATCCATCCATCCATCCATGGGTGGAAAAGCTTCAGTCACAGCAAGCTATGTTGAGATTAGTATGGCAGTAACAAAAGCATCTAGCTCATTGGGTTTATAGCTTTGGACATTGCAGGATCCAACGTTTGTTGTCTGGTAAACAATTTTCGAAGTCATAGATACAATCTAGGATAAGGTAAGGTAAGTTGATTAAGTGATTTAAAGCTGTGTACTTGTGGTGCGCTTTGATGCTGGGCTTACGATGGTCAATCATGTGTCATACAACTCCAGAACTAGTGACAGTGTACTATGAGCTCAGGCAGATCCCTGTGGATTATTTAAACCAGAATTAGTGTTCTTAGGCTTATTAAGATCCAATGCGGAGAACGTTGTCGCTACAATAATTGTATATTTGTTCATTCTCACACGTCTTGACCACTGTAATGCGATGCTCCTGTGCCTTCCTCAGTTCTGTCTCTTCAACTTGAGCTCGTTCAAAATACAATGGCCAGACTAATGTGCTTGATGTATACCGAAAGATATTCACACACATCTGACTACATGCGATGTAAGCTCCACTGACTGATTTCAGTTGCTGATCTGATACAATTCCAGATTACTATGCTCGCGTGGATGACTTCACTCTGCACTTCGTTAGTGAGCTGTGCGCCTTTCAGCTGGCACTTCAGCCTGCCTTGCGAAATGATTTGATCGTGCCCTGCTATCGAACCATCGCCCGCATTCGTCAAGAACTGGCAATGGCGACGCGTGGATGCTCTTCCGGCTTCCTTTCGCGACTTTAGTACTGCATGCGACTATCATTGTGGCATACTATAATTATGGCTCCACTTTAGACTGTAGTTAAGTGCGCAATTTCAGCTGGTGTCCACTTTTTGAGCGCCACTAACAGGCTCACAAGTGACGCTTCATAAAATCCTGTTACATTACATTACATTACATTACATTATTACAACTACATTAGTATGATTAGTGCAATGTTTGAACGGTTTTGTCTTGTCAAAACTCTTTCGGCTGAGGTGAAAATTAGATAAACTTATTCGAACAGGTAAGACAAATAAAGCGTTACAAGAAATTAATTTTTGGAGAAGTAGGCCTATAAACAATGCAGCTAAGTGTGAATGCTATTGAATTGGGCAAATAGAACTGGACCTGGCATCAGAAATTGTTGATCAGAATTCAAGATGTCAACTGGGTTAGAAAGACAATGGCTGTTGTTACAGCAATTAATTCGCTCTACTCAGTTTCATTGTTTCCTAGACGACCTCTGAGTTATCCGATGACCTCAATTCCATCAGTCTGGGGCATTGTTTGCCGTTTTATCACGATTCAACCAGATGGCTGTTCGTCTGAGGGGTCTGAGGGGTCTGGCTGTCTTCGTCCTACCCCTCCATATATCCCTCTCTTCCTGTATCTGTCTCAGTGGATGTCTGTCTGAATTCTTTGGACATCGATCGACGATGTACAGACGACGACGTCTGATGTCGGTCGATCCCCTCCTCTACATCATCATCATCAGCAGCAGCATCGGCATCAGCAGCAGCAGCAGCAGCAGCAGCAGCAGCAGCAGCAGCAGCAGAGGGTGAGATGAAAGACCCTCTCCTCTCGATTGTCTTCCAGTCCAAACTGCATCACTGGTCTCGTCATGTACGTATACACACGTGTCAGTGAGTAAGTAAGTAAGTAAGTAGGTATGTAAGTAAAAAAGCAAGGAGGTAAGTAAAGTAAGTAAGTAAGTAAGTAAGTAAGTAAGTAAGTAAGTAAGTAAGTAAGTAAGTAAGTAAGCGATCGGTCAAGAAAGCTAGTAAGTATGCAAGCATGCGTTAAAGCATTTTTAAATGTAGTGCGTTTTAAAGTGCACTGAATGTCTCGCAAAGTATGCGTGAGTGTGCATGGTTGCATATATATATATATATGTGGTTGCATGTATATATATTTATTTAGGCTATATATATATATATATATATATATATATATATATATATATATATATAGATGTCGATGAAGGCATAGGTTTGTGTGGGCTTAAAGCAGAATCGTTTCTGTCCGGGCCTGCATCCTATGCTGTCCATTGCTTCATTTGCTTGATTGCCGCAGCTGTGTTTGTGGTTTAGGTTAAACCCATCCAGTTAGACTACTTTGCAGAATGAACCATGCAGTATCTAAAATGACCAGATTCAAATTCAAGGTCTATCTCTAATGGTGAACAGCATAGGTTTCACGACAGTGTGACAACTTTGGTCTGTTCATCAGGGCTTCTTGCTCGTGCCGTTCAACACAAAATGTGCAGTTGTAAATGAATTTGTGCAGCTTCAGAAGACTACTTTTGTGCAGTTGAAAATAGTTTTAAAACATGGTTATTGCCATTTGATTGGAAATAATTCACCACGGATGATGGGAAGGGAAAGAAGGGTTTTTGTGCAGTCCTAATAATTTCGTTAAAAATAATCCCTGCTAATTAGGTCTACAAGGACAATGAAGGAACAATGCTGGCCATGGATGCGGGATTTGGCAGAGAAAATAATTCATAGAGCAGTACAAACCAAGAAGATTGAAGCTGATACTTAGAAGTTAGAACTTAGGTTTAATTAAAGGAGCGTCACTTCCGCCATATAATTTATGATTGTGTTGTTTTAATCACGGATCTATTCTAACAGGTGGTGGTGGTGTGGTCTCTTTTTCTTGCAGCTGGTGAGAACTGCAAAGGTCTTTGGTACAGAAGAATCGGTGGAGTACATTGAAATATACCATACCTTACTTTAATTAAAAACTGGGCAGGTGAATCGAAGAGTTTTCTCATATCTCAATTATGTAAATCTATTATTGCAAATCTAAATTTCAACTTTATCAGATTCGCTCTTTGCGCTGGTCTATGATAAGTGTTAAGATAATCCACTATATATAATGAACCAGATATTCATCAGTGCGCAATTAGTGCTAAGACAGCTGGAGAAGTCAGAACTATCGGACTCCTTCATGATACACAGATTCCATCAATTCAGAGGATGCATATGACATCTTTGGACATTTTTTTGTAAAATCCCCATTTATCTGTCCTTTGCTCAGAAATACTCATGAAAGTTCACTATAATTCATGACCTCATACAAACAGTGAAACTGGCTGTATAGTGTATAATCAATTATAATGCAGTCAGTGAAATTTCCCAAATTACAGCCTTGCTATTGAACGTCTAAAAGCTTATTGTATATAATCGCTTCAAATCTCATAGCCGGCACGCTTCTTAAACCACTGAAGATATGTGATACAGATGTACAGTGTCAGTATTTTAGCACTGTAACTAGTTTTGTATAGACCTATGTCTGTGAATTTTTGACTTTATGTATTTCCTCCTTATACGAATCTCACATAAGTAGTTCATCACTGTTCTTGATAGCCTTTAGAACTGAGGTTTTAGAGTTATAGAAGAGCAACCTCGTTCTTCTGTATGTTAACGATTGTCATGTAGCTGGACAAGGTCTGCTTCATATGACAATGGTGTATGGTACACGGAAATCAATGAGTAACTTTCCATCCATTTTTTGTTAGTTGACTTGTATTCAGAGTCAAATATGCTTTTGGCCACAGACGACAGATGTAGTTATGTAGGTTACATCTGTGCACTGATAGTACATTGACCTTACAGAGTATTGGATCCCCAGATATTTACGACAATTAACAAGTTTCAAGCTTGCATAGTTCAACCCCCCCGTATGTAGAAACTCAACAGATGAATAAAGAAATGCTGAATGGCATACAGAGCGTTTGAACATCTTTGAGCAGACACTATGCTTCATTTCACGTGATTCATTTGAAAAATGTCACCTAACAATTCTTAGTTGGTGTGCCTAGTTGTCTGAAGCAGGGTTGTTGCGATGTGATGTATTTGAAGCTGTTCATTGCAACTGTTCCAGGAATTCCAGAAAGCAGCAATGGGAGACGTTTCCTCACAGTGAAAACGAACATCTTAGTAGGCTATAGTCCGGAAGCAATGGACTTCCTAGACAAAGTTCTTCGCTATGAACACCAAGAACGACTCACAGCTCGCGAATCCATGGAGCACCCTTACTTTGTATGATGGCAATTACAGACATTGTATGTGTCCTCTGCTATATATTCTTATATAATTATCAACTTTTCTTTGCTGTGGATTTTTGCCCATCATGCTTATCGCTTTCATATACTCCAGTTCAAAAGATGAATTTCTTTATTCTTCTCTTAGAGTGCTTGGGGGGAAGTCCGACACTGGAGGGAAGTTCGACAGACGTAACTGTTTTGCTTATTTACTCACGAACTTTAATGACACGTCATTTGCGAATATATTTTTTAATAAAGCATTCTTTAGTTGTTATTTTGGCCAACTCGGATTAAAATTTTACCACATGCAATCCGCGAAACCCTGAGCTAAATTAATACACCCGATATATAGTCAGTGCATCCGACTGCGCAATGTAAAATCATGCTAAGAGTTTATTTGCATATCGCTCATCTCGAGGGAGATTTTATTGTTGTCAATGCTTGAACTATGTCTAATGGCAATGAAAAGTAGGCTGGTAGGATGCATAGTGCTCATTACACAGTGGGTCGCCGAGTAAGTGACCTGTCGAACTTCCCCCAAGTTCGGGTAAGTTCGACACATCTGATTGGGGGAAGTTCGACAGTGTACGAATCATGCATATACGTGGGATTAGGTGATTCGTTTTATGCGTGTATCATTACTGTAGATGCAAAAGTTAATGTCTATACAATAAAAGTCTGATTTTTTGGTGCCTAAAATAGATGTTCAAGAAGACAGACTTTATAACCAATATTAAAAGATAAACAAAATGTCCAAAGAGAGAAGACCTCAGTTCTTACTTCGGATGTGTACAATATGTGTGTATGTATGTATGTATGTATGTATGTATGTATGTATGTATGTATGTATGTATGTATGTATGTATGTATGTATGTATGTATGTATGTATGTATGTATGTATGCATGTATGTATGTATGTATGTATGTATGCATTGTATGTATGTATGCATTGTATGTATGTATGCATGTATGTATGTATGTATGCATTGTGTGTATGTATGTATGTATGTATGTATGTATGTATGTATGTATGTATGTGTGTGTGTATGTATGTATGTATGTACCCTATGTAGACCTATGTAGACTATGTATGTATGGACTATGACACGAATGCTAACGATGTCAGTGATCCATGTAATTACGCTTTGCTCAATGTGGTTGTTCATACTTTGATCCACCCAAGAACCAGGAAGAAGAATGGATAAGGTACCAGATGGGTGGATGTTGGTTTCATGAGACGTGTACATATGCTGTCAATGACATTTATCTAATCTGCACACGTTGTAAATACTGATTCCAGTGACAGACAGTAACTGTCGGAATTCCCCCCCACAGTGAGGGGAAATTCGACAATTTGGTGCCCTCAGAAAAGGTGTTTGTAATTTCAAGAAATAAACTGCAAGGAATAAATTGTTATTGCTTTTGATTAAAGAGATATAGTACTACTTTAAAGTATTTTTGTTATAATTTTATGATCTCGTTTTAGCCTAGAAATTTCGCAAAAATGCTTAATGTGTCGAACTTCCCCACAAGCACTCTATGTGCAAACAGCCATAATCCCATTTAGCATTGACATCGTTCATAAAAGTGGTTTGCAATGATGGGGAGGGCGGAGTCATCTATGCAGATGCGGGCAGAAGTGAAGGGGTTAAGAGATCAGTGTATACGAATGTATGCATCTGAATTTGATAAATACAACATCTGACTTAATTCTATTCATTGTATTCATTGTTTCTATCTCAAGTAAGCTATAGGTAAAAAGATCGTGAAAATAAGAAAAGCAGCCACACCTTACTTTCTTCTTATGCATGGCTTCTCTCTCTCTCTTTGTCTCTGTCTGTCTGTCTGTTTCTCTCTCTCTTTCTCTCTCTCTCTCTCTCTCTCTCTCTGCAGCTGGTTCATGTTGGTTAAATTCTCAGATGACCGTTGGATATTGTGTTTTCTCGTGCAATGAATTATCTTCATGAACTAAACTTCCCGGCAAACCAACAGCTGAAGAAACACTGACTGCAGCATGTCTCAGTCACACCTTTTTTCCGTTCAGTGCTAAGTGAAACCAGCATTTAGCAGCATAAACCCTGGTTCCTACTTTCTTAAAAAACTGAAGAAGTGAGAGATGCAGCCGATAGAAAATGAAGGCAATGAGAAACATAAATGCCCCGCCTGTCTCTCTCCATCCCTCCCTCCCTCTCCCTCTCTCTCCCTCTCCCTCTCTCTCCCTCTCCCTCTCCCTCTTCCTCTCCCTCTCCCTCTCCCTCTCCCTGTCCCTGTCCCTCTCCCTCCCTCCCCCCTCTCTCTCTCTCTCTCCGCCTACAGTCTGTTGCCGCTAGGTGCCTAGTACTTGATGCTGCTGGCAATTGCACACTTTGATATCTGAATGAAGAGAAAATCGAGGAATGCTTGTCAATTTGCTTCAAGCAGCCTTTGATTTATGCATTTGTGCATGTTGATAGCAATGTTGTGGAAGATTAGATTAGAGATGTATGAGAAGAAAATAAGTAAGATGTTGTTGCTTTTCTTATTTCAGGCTCTGCTCTTGTCATGAACCCAGTGCCTCCGGTCGACGTCTGAACTTGCGTCTTAGATCTAACTCATTTGAATCTGGTTTTTTTAATTTCTTTTTTTGTTTTTCTTGTCATTTTTATCGACTTATGCATGCGTCTGTTATCTTTCCTAAATCGTGGCACATCTCGTTCCATTACATGACTGCGCAGTCTGCACTACGGAGTCACTTTATAAGCTCTAATTTTCACTTCATTCGCTAAGCTTGTTACCTGAATAACCTGCATCTTACAGCCTGTATGTTCCTATGCCATTGCTTTCCTGGCTATATAATAAACACTTGCATAGCTTTAGTCATGGTACTGTTGTTGAGTCAGAGTATAGTGTAGTCCCTACATTTCTTTGACTGGCGGACGAAGTATAAGTTCTGGAACTGAACAAGAACTAGACGATATCTAGACGATCATAATAGACTATATATCTTCTCAAGTTATCCCTGTGAAGCTGATTAATTATTCATGTGTAACTCCTTTGCTAAAGATTGTAAAACTATCTGACATGTTCATTCATTCATTCATTCATTCATTCATTCATTCGTAAATTCTTTTGCAACTCGTCAGGAAAAATACTCGGAAGGGCTCCGACCCGAGCAGGCAAAAAGTTACAGTTTTGAGTTGAATCAAAATGATTCAGTGAGGTTCTAGAAAGCATGTTCACCACATTAAAAGATCGATTCTGTATAGGCCATGCATAGTTGCAGTTCGTGCAATTGTGGTTGTGGTCACCGGTGTCTATGTCATCTGCCTGCATCAGCGGTGTGGTTATGTGTTGCAGTGTGGTTGCAACAGCACTAACGCTTTAGTTTCTCAGATCCAGAAAGCAAGCTTGGTCACTTGATCACTGTTTAAACGAATAGGGCGGAGCTAAGGAACATTTTGGTCAAATGAAGAAGAAGACTGTTCTACTAACAGAGTCGTCCAACTGCTCTAAAGTTCTTTTAAGTTGGCTGCAATATATACATATAGATAAATGTAGCCTACAAGATTTTGCAAGTTTCATTATATTAGCAAAACAATCAACTGTAGACTGAATATATATAGGCCTACATTCTACAGACAGGATTTAATTAGTGTCCTCTTTGTAGTTCTTAAGCAATTAACATTTCTATGCGCTCTGAATTTTTTAAGGTAAATTATTGTGTGGTGTGGCAATTAGTAGGCTAGCTTGCAGAAAAAGACAGGAGATAGAACAACTAAGAGGGGGTGTGTGGCTGAGAAAAGAGCGGCAAGATAGAAGATGACGTTCTTCGGCTTAAGGTGGATTCAGGTTTGAATACACCTTATTAAGCCGCCTCGTAGTTACCTTGGCCAAGTCCTTCACTCGCAATTGCTCAGCGCTTCGGCGTGAAACTCTGCGCTGTAATCGGGAGCGCTGTAGTCGGCAAATACGCTGTGGACGGGAATTCGTTGGATGAAATTTGCCTATGTAGGCCTGGGTGTACCCTAAAGCTAGTGATTAGGCCCTACTCCCATGTTTCCGTACTTTTTTTTTTACCTCATTGTGAAATTCCTGCTCTTAATGACGTTTATCATCAAAATTCATAATTATAGTCTTAACACAGATTAGCTTGTTTTTAAAACGGCACCGTTTTTAATTCCCACTGCGCTGTTCATTCCTGATCCAGCAACGGCGAAACGCCGTAATTATTCTCGTTGCTGAAATGTTTGTTGTAATGTTTGAAATATTGCTGCTTGTTAGTTGCTCATTAACTAATTTGCCTGCTTGAACACCAATATGAAGAGCATCATACGAAGAGCATTCTTGCTGGTAGCGGTGTAGCTTCCTTGCCTCTCTAAGACCTTTAGGGTGATACATGTATGTGATGTCCTTTTAAGTTCAAACCACTAACGTACGCTTATCTTCTGTAGACCTATATTAATAGTTTCCACGTTTAATTTAATTAGGCCTACCGGTAGGCCTACGGGAAACGACCTCATTAATTTTTAAACCTATATATTATAGCAACTTTTTCGCATATATGCGCTCTTGGACTGTCGGCCTATAGCTCATTTTGTCTATCTGCTTGCCTGACTTTGCATGTGACCTCTACCTACCTTTCGATTTTTAACCGTGAATAAGCTGGTTATCGTGACTTCGCTTTTGTGGGTGCTGTAGAAATCTCGAACTTACGATTACGATTACGATTGCGCCGTCTCTCACTCACTCGCCTTCGTCAGTCGTCAGTCGCCAGTCGTCCTCGAGAGTGGATTCCTTCTGCTTGCAGTCTCGATGACATTGATTGGCTCGAAACGGCAGACACTTTCCGAGAGAGTAGAATCCCAGCTTTTTCATTATTTCGCACCTTTTATTTTTTCCTGCTCCTGTTCCTTTCTGTCATCTCATTTTTTCCAGCCGTCCTGTTATGACTGTATTGGCCTATAGGCCTTGTAGGCTACGGCCTTGTAGGCTATACGTCCTTGTTCAATCCTAGCTTGCTATTTGGATTCAGTCTGTACACTGTCAACACATTAATATATTCATTTGTATTAGCAAATTATGTGCTTATAATTATGTTCATTGTTACTAACTATTTCGGTGAAAACAGTGTTTAGTGTTCACATCTCATTCGCTCTTCTCCAAATTGGCGGACCCGCGATCGAGTTGGCAATGACAAACAATGCTAAAAACAGACGACAGTATTGTTGTCGTAATCGTGATCTCCAAATTTATGAAGCGACACTCGAAAGCAAAGGGCAGGACACCAGCTTATTCACGAGCGTTGTGTCTAGTCAGAGGGGTCGTCCAATAATTATGAGTAGACCGAAGAGGTCGTATAGTCCTCAAGTCCTGTGACGAAAGGATCAGAGGTGGCACAATAGCTGTTAGGGTGGTAAGTTCCTGAAAGAGGTGAAACTATAGTTATGACTGGAAAACAGAGGAGTGATGGGTAGAGAAGCCTGAAGAAGGTACGGTAACAGCGAGTGACCAAAATCTCGGGCTAGCACGGTCCGTCCACGGGGACCTAAATGGCGTGGCACCCATTCAAACGGACGAGCGGTGGTGAAGGACAAGGATGGAGAAGGAAGGAGGAAATAATTCAGGATGCAAATCTGTCTTTCTGGTTAACACTAACATAAATAGATTTTGTAAAACGCAATTTTCTACTTTAGGCCCCATTTCGATTTTCTATTGTTGTAAAAAATGTAGGCCTATCGAAAAAGATCCTGAAATTGCCAAAATGTCATAAAATTATTGTCAGATTTGCATTTCACGCAATTGTAAGCCATTGAGAAATGAAATAAGTGGCCTACCGTTTGTCGCTGGTGTATAATATAATAAAGCCACCGGAAGCGAAACGCTTGTAATAACAACATCTGGTTTCACAAGGTGAGTTATATTGTAAATTTATGGATTATTGATTACATTGTTGGCTTAAATTTCACAATCGTTTAGAAGATTTATGGATGCTTTAAATATTTTCATTATACTATTCAGACGTCGAGGTGAGTTCGGTTAGTCTACTTGTTCCTTGTAGTAGGCCTAGACTTGAACAGTGAGGAGAATATTAAGTTGTTTCGGGATTCTTTTCGACGTGGGAGGACGCTATCGAGGTGGCGATGGACAGAAGAGAATGGATCGAAGCTGCGTTGCCCGATGTGCATCCTGCACGGGAAGGACTAAGGTAAGTTCGGGCTTTAGGCTCAGGTTGTTTCTATTGTTTACGCCTATTCTGTAGCCTGTGCTACCCTGTGGACTAGCCTAAATGCCGAAAATGTCTAATTCATGAACTGTCTTTCCCCATTGACTCAGTCCCAATCGTCTCGGTCTCGAAGGTTTAAGTCTAGCCCAAGTCTTAGCTTACGTCTGTGTAGGCCTAAGCCTATATAAGGTAGGCTGCCTTGCGTAATATTGGCTTTTACGTCAGTCATTTGCGCGTCGAGCTCTTATTTATCTGACTGCCGGGAACTTGATCATGGTCACTTACTGACGTTTAGAAATATAAATTTAAGGCATCGCTTGAGTTGGAAAAGTCATGTTCCTATGATGCCATGATAAGACGGTCGTAGGCTGTTGCGTCGCCTATGGGAAGCTGTGTGTGTAGAAACTCCACCGAAACTCAGAATACGTTCTGCAACTGAGAATTAAAGTATATGCTTACTTACTTGCTTACTTATTTAACTTGGGCACCAAAATTTACAACCCAAATTAACACAAGACTGCTCAGTGCTCAGTGCTCAGTGCTCAACAATTGATTATTTTAAAACTTCGCAATATGAATTGCCTTTACGCCTGCAAAATTTTCATTTGAAAAATCTTTCTTTTAAACAAGATATTAGCAAAAAACCATAGGTGGTACTTTTTATGGCCCACCTTGTAGACAAATTTACAATTTTCGTTGTTACTCTGCTTATAATGCAATCATCAAGATTCTTTCAAAGGGTGCAGTACAAAATCATACCGATACGCATGCTTATTATTTTCAATGAATGCGATGTGGATTTCAGTTAATTTCTAACTGACCCCCTGTCTAAATTATTAGATGCTGATATTGACTAATTCTGGGTTTCAAGATCTCTGGTTAGTAGCCTAGGCAGCTATAGGCCTACGGTCCGGACACGGAAACTTTATACGACATTGGCACTCATTCAAACTGTGAGAAGAGACGTCGAAGTTAGATTCTTACCCCATATGAAAAGTGAGCATCTAGGGTCGGGATATATTGTATATATATATATATAATATATATATATATATATAACTTTATATATATATGGCCAATATTCGCTTAGAAAGTGCACATTAGGCTACAATGTGCATCTGTTCATGTACAGGTTATGTGTATGATGACCTTTTTTATAGTAGACCTATATTCTACAAAATTTGGTAGAATATAGGTAGGACACAGGGGCTCAAACCCGTCACATGTCGCTTTTGACCTTTTGATTCAGTCATATGTTACAATGACCATGCTCTAAAATGCTTTTAACACAATGAAATTATCTTTTTCTAACAAAAGTTGTGCTCGTTTGATTCTTTCATTAGTTTATAGTGAAAAAATAAAATAAAAAGTTACTGAATATTCGTGTCATCCAAGTCTGACTGAATCCACTACGTCATTATTCTGAAAATTTTCTGGGCGTTAGAGGCATATATTCTGAATCAGATAACCCAAACGGCATTGAAATCGGTTCACTACTTCGCAAATTAGGGCAAATTCACAGTCATATCCTGAATTGAAGAATAAACTGCATTCTTTACCCCTCTCGCCTATTTTGGCGTCTAGCGCAATATCTAGGAAGTGACAAACGACGGGTTTCGAGCCCCTGCGTCACAAATCAATAAGCGAATAATAGTTACCTGTAACTTTTATGGTCTGTGGGCTATAACATAATAGGCCTAGTTGTTGCATAAATGTCTGCACCTCAATATAGGGTCTAGAACAGTAGGCCTAGCCGGATTATGCATATGCACAATGCATGCATTTTGATCTTTAACTTCTATCTTTATTTTTCACTTGACAGCTCTGCATCGAGGCTATTACGTGCTTTTCTTAGAGGCGTTGTTTATAGTATAAGTGAGTCCAGTCTAATGTTTCCAATGCTATGCCATAATTATTCACACGCGAACGTTGACTTTCCTCGACGGCTGTCCATAGTTTTCTTGGCATGCGCGCATACCTCTTGGCCGCTGTAATAAGGTGCGCATGGTGTTTGCGTAATCGTTGCTAATAGGCTTATATATTTGCATGAAGCACGTCCAATGTCGTCCATTATCTGCATGCGCCTTCTCTAAAGCGCTCACGCATGCTGATACAGCAGCAGCAGCAGCAGCAGCAGCAGCAGCTTCAGCCACCCGCCCCAGCCGCTCCCTCCTCGGGGCCGACGCCTCCGCACCTCCGCTGCCCCAGGGAGACCGGCCGACTGACGGACAGATGGCGGACGGTAGAGACGAGGCTTCTCGGCACGAACGCGTTCGGGTCGGCGGCCGACCAAATCCTGGGCTGAAGACGACGTGTGCCACTGTGCCTGTTGCAGCGCAGCATGCATGCGTTGGCTGCTCTCTCTCTCTCTCTCTCTCTCTCTCTCTCTCTCTCTCCTCTCTCTCTCACTCTCTCTCTCTCTCTCTGTCTCTGTCTGTCTGTCTGTCTGTCTCTGTCTCTGTCTCTGTCTCTGTCCTCTCTCTCTCTCTGTCTCTGTCTGTCCTGTCTGTCTGTCTCTGTCTCTGTCTCTGTCTCTGTCTGTCTCTGTCTCTGTCTCTGTCTCTGTCTCTGTCTCTGTCTCTGTCTCTGTCTCTGTCTCTGTCTCTCTCTCTCTCTCTCTCTCTCTCTCTCTCTCTCTCTCTCTCTCTCTCTCTCTCCTCTCTCTCTCTCTCCTCTCTCTCTCTCTCTCTCTCTCTCTCTCTCTCTCTCTCTCTCTCTCCTCTCTCTCTCTCTCTGACCTTGAAGCCGCTTATCTTTCATAAGGACGCTGCCTCCTGCGATTACTACTCAAACTCCGAGGCGTCTGAATAAAAAATGATTTTTGTCTTTCTATCTTTCTTCCTCTGATGCGGAGAAGTAATGAAGTTGCCAGACCTTTAGATAAGAAGAAGAAGAAGATATGAAATTCTGCCTTAATATGAGAGACGGTGTGCATTGACTGCGACGGAGACGGAAGCGATTTTTTTAATCAATAGCATGAGCTTAATAAGAAGTTTGAACTTCAAACTTCAAAGGTCATTTCGAAAAAATCTGCTGATTGACGTTTTCCGTTTTCCACCCTGCAGATAGAGTATATAATTATGGAATTGATTTATAGCTAATCGGATAAAGCATTATATTCCCCACACACATACTCACACGCACACACACAAGTCCACACACACCTACACACACACGTGCACGCCACAGGGGCGGATCCAGGGGTGCTAATCCGGCCATGCCCCCTCCCCATTTAAAAATTGCATGGGACGTGACCCCCATTTGGTTTCAACAGGCCATTAAATAAATGCAGCGGGAGAGAAACGCGAAAAGCAGGAATTGACTGACGACTAAAAAAGGTCATCAACTATTTTTGGCGGCTAAAATGGTATCTTTTTCCTGGAAATTGGACGAATGATCCAAAAAAATCATCAACTATTTTGGCGGCTAAAATGGTATCTTTTTCCTGGAAATTGGACGAATGACCAAAAAAGTCATCAACTATTTTGGCGGCTAAAATGGTATCTTTTTCCTGAAATTGGACGAATGACCAAAAAAGTCATCAACTATTTTGGCGGCTAAAATGGTATCTTTTTCCTGATAATTGGACGAATGACTAAAAAAAGAAAAAAAGGAAAAAAAGAAAAAAGTCAACTATTTTGGCGGTTAAAAGGTATCTTTTTCCTGGAAATTGACGAATGACTAAAAAAGAAAAAAGGTCATCAACTATTTTGGCGGCCAAAATGGTATCTTTTTCCTGGAAATTGGACGTATGACCAGAAAAAGTCATCAGATTTTTCGGCGACAAAGAAGACGAAATTTTTCTCCTGTCTCAACAGCAAGACCGAAAATGTTGCCCCTCCCCTTTTCGAAAATGTCTGTATCCGCCCTTGCACGCCCACACACGCACACGCCCGCGGACAGAATAGGGGACACTGAGTGTCATTGTAGGGTACCGTTGACTGACTTTAAAAACTGGCTAACCAGCTTAGCCCTATGTAGGCCTATGGCTGTTTTTTTTATAAATTGTCATTAAGTAGGCTAAAGATCTCTCTGAGATCTCACAGGTAAATGGATCGCTAGTCAGAAATCAACGACTTGACGATGACCGCAGCCTCTTCCGAATAAATGAATAATGAAAAATTATAATAATAATAATAATAATAATAATAATAATAATAATAATAATAATAATAATAATAGTGATAATAATAATAACAATAATAATAATGAACCAATAGTGACAATGATAATAATTATGATTAGACTATTATATTCGTTTGTTCGATTCATACTGACAAACCGCTGTATATTTACATGAAAGAACAGGTAGATATAAGCTATGGAAGACGTGATAAGTATGATGATAACAGGTTAAACAATTAAGAGTCGCTCTTACCTTGTATACGGCAACCTATAGATTAGACTCCGCCGATCCGTCCTACGCATGCTCATCTTATACCACCATTACCTATGGAGTATGGATTGGAAAACCGAGTCGACCTTATAAGGGATATTATAGCAGATGTCGAACCCATGTGTACTTTTGCTCTTCGCGCATATTGCCATGTATTGCCATGTATTGCCATGCATCGCCATGTATTGCCATGTATTGCCATGTATTGATATGTGTATTGCCGTGTATTGCTATGTACATGTATTGCCATGTTTTCCGATGTATTGCCATGTATTGCCATGTATTTCTATGTATTGCCATGTATTGCCATGTATTCCTATGTATTCCTATGTATTGCCATGCATCGCCATGTATTGCATTCACTGCCATGCATTGCCATGTATTGCCATGTATTTCTATGTATTGCCATGTATTGCCATGTATTCCTATGCATTCCTATGTATTGCCATGCATCGCCATGTATTGCATTCACTGCCATGCATTGCCATGTATTGCCATGTATTGCCATGTATTGCCATGTATTGCCATTCTACTAAAACCCCGTTCCATTAATGAGTTCGCCGCTATACATGCTTTGTCCTCAACCGATTTTTTTAAAACTTCTGCAGGTGTTCAGCACTTTTCTTCAGTACATGCATACCGTTAGTTCTTTTGTCTAAGGCAGCGCTGCCCATCCCGTGGTCCGCGGGCCAAAAGTGGCCCGCCTGGCCTACAAAAATGGCCTGCTGCATCTCAGTGAATTAAGAAAAATATATGTAAAAATTGACAATTTGGACATGACAGAATATCTAATTCTTTTCTATTACAAATTATTTTATTTGGACGTAAATTAATAGATCGTATTAAACATTCTTTTCGGTTCAGTCGCAAACGGTAAATTACTTATACTCTAATAGGACTTTATCTCCTTCCGTTCGCCCTATACCATTGTTTTGGCAGTCTCTCTTCTTCCTTCGTTCTTCTCGAAACCTGCTTGCTCTCAAGGGCTCTGCACAGTGGGAGCGCTTCTGAACAGTTCAGACGCTTTACAAATGATCAAATACAATGCAATGCAAAAATATAAACAAATTATAATAATATTGTGCGTCCAGTGCCTATATAGGCCTATGCATCTTTTCGCGCTGCAAAACCGACGAACAATAATGGTACGACGTCACGCTTGGATACCAACTTTTCGTATCTAAGCACGAAGTAGGCCTACAACGGTTTCCGCCAGCGGAGTAATGGCGCCACACGAGCGTAATTTTAACACGGTTTAGATAGGGAGAATACAGTTAGCGTACACTGGTTCGTGTGTTCGTCATAAGCGGCTTAAATATACCGCAAAATTTAGGTAAAATTGCAATGAACCTGTACGTTAAATGTCAGTCTGGCAGACGTAAGTTTAGCTGAACAATGGGAAAAGTTGAAAATCTCGTTAGATACTTTTTTAACGCTTCGACCGACCCTATATAAACCCCAGCAGCGTATGAGCCAGTACCGCTTCTCGGCCCTTTGGCTAAGATCAAAGTGAAATAATAATTAAATGCTTCCCTGCTGGGCCAATGGCGTGGATTAAAACCCCGTAAGCCTCTAGTAAAGCAGGAGGGCCTCTGGCGCACCGTAAATGGTCGTAAGCCTATTAAAAAAATAATAAAAAACACACAAAAGACAAAAAAAATTGTAAAACGATGTGCGGTACGCCGGACTCATGAGCCGACGCTGAAAAAAGGGGCGCTGTGCATGAGTCCAGCAAATCAATGACAGCCATGTGATTGTTGAAAAGATTATCTTTGAACTGTATCAAACTTTTTTGACTCAATTATAAGAATGTTATATGCCTTTAGTTAATTAAATTTTAGCCTTATGGCCCCTAATGTCCTTTAACTAAGAAAAAGTGGCCCTCGTGTCCTCCATCTTAGAAAAAGTGGCCCGACAGTCAAAAAAGGTTGGGAACCATGGGTCTAAGGTATCGAACTCATTTGTTTAACTCCGTTCAATGATTCGATCAATTTTCTCTTTCTCAGCCCTTCAATTATTGATATCAGAAACGACCGCAAGGATGGCATTGATGCATTGCCATCCATGCATCTCATATAATTTATAGCCAACTTTTTGACTGCGCGATGATGTTTTGTAGATTGATTCAGCGTTGAATCGCTGGTCTTGTTATCAACATGAAATCAATTGAGCGTCCTAGTTGGTAACAGTACTCAACAGAGCAGCACAACTGCAGATGTTAGGCCTACTAGAAGGAGAGGCGTCGTTCAAATCAAAAGAATCCAGGTTAATAGTTTCCTCTTCATCAGGTATATACAATACATCTGTTGTATATGCAATAAAGCACACAGGTCCGTTTATGGCGTTTTCCAGCTAAAGGAAACATCACAGATGCGGGAACCACGGTGCCATGAATCGTCTCAAAGACTTGGAAGCAGCACCAGCGTCCAGGGAGCAGCAGCAGCAGCAGCAACAGCAGCTGCTGTTCGTAGTGTTGTCGGATAAGTGGATGCCGACACCATCGAAGAAGAGGAGGTAACGACCCCTGCAGCAGTAGCAGCAGCAGCAGCAGCCGCAGCATCAGCAGCAGCAGCAGCAGCAGCCGTGTGGGGCTTGAGGCCATCTTTCGACGAGTTATGACATAAAATCTGTACTTACTTTGGCCGTTGTATACAAGATCATGTGGAGAGTGTCGATTGCATTCGCACAACATCGGTGGCTCCTTACTGGACGCCAGAGGGCGAAGCGACCATACGAAGCGCTGCAGACGAGATCATCTATAGTCTATGCAGCTGGAAGGACGAACCTCCCGTCCGTCCTCCCTACGGACGGACAGACGGACGGAAGGACGGAGGGACAGACGGAGGGAAGGACGGACGGAAGGACGGACAGACGGAAGGACGGAGGGAGGTTCTGTGGGGTGAAGGAGAAGGGTTTAAACAACGCTAACCTGAAGGTCAAGCTCTTCCGTGGCTTTGTCTTTGAAGGAAGTTTCCTCTCTTTATGTCAGTCACCATCCGACGACCCCACCCCTATCTCTGTCTGCCTGTTTCTTTCCCTCTCTTTCTCTCTCTCTTTCTCTCTCTCTTTTTCTCTCTCTTTTTCTCTCTCTTTTCTCTTTCTTTCTATTTCTCTCTCTTTCTCTCTGTCTGTCTATCTGCCTATCTCTGTTGGCTATGTCTGTCTCTATCTGTCTGTCTGTCTGTATCTCTCTCTCTTTCTCTCTCTTTTCTCTTTCTTTCTATTTCTCTCTCTTTCTCTCTCTTTCTGTTTTTTCTCTGCCTTTCTGTCTGTCTATCTACCTCTCTGTTGGCTATGTCTGTCTCTATCTGTCTGTCTGTCTGTATGTATCTCTCTCACTATATATATGTATATATATATATTATATATATATATATTATACATCCTCTTTCTCTCAGTCTCTCTCTCTCTCTCTCATTCACTCTGCATCACTTAGTGTGTCTGTTTGTCTTCCGTCTGTCTCTGTCTGTCTGCTTCTCTCTCTCTCTGTCTTTCACTCTCGCCCTTCTTCTGCATCATGTAAGTAAATTTATTGTTGAACACCTGTGAGAGCCGTTGACGCGTCTGCCGCCATAATATATCACTGAAGGGCGTTTTTCTTTTCGACTTATAACTGGCAACACATGATGCGCGTTCAGCACGCCAGCCAAACAGAACTACGAAGACGAAGATTTATGACGATCATATACATGTACGCGGAGTACGGAAAACGGAGAACGGCCGCCTTTGCCTTCGCCGTTCCTCGAACTCCTCAATACATTCCCTCTTTTTTTCCTACCTCCAATTTCCTCCCTCTTCCTCGTTGCCCTTGTTCTCTTTTCCTTCCTTCCTTCCTTCCTTCCGTCCTTCCACCTATTTCCCTCGTCGTCGTCGTCGTCGTCTCCCTCCCTACCCCGCCCCATTGCTCTTCAGGGCATTGGCTTTTCAGGCCGTGCAGTGGGCCAGCAGACACGCAGACCTTTGCACAGGTTGCACAGGTTGCGTGGTCTATGCAATGTATGCGTTGCGCACGAAGCCCGTTTAGCACCGCAGGTAAATAGACGGCGAAAAGCGCTTAACTGCTCAAACGTCTCTGATGGTCTACTGCTTCGCCTCTGCTTCAGCAACAGCAGCAGCAGCAGCACCGTGTGGCGCTGTCTTATCAGCGAATAGCTTTGCTCAGTAAACAGCTCCATACGTAGGCCTACCAAAGACAGTCATAATATTTCTACCTTTAGTTGCCGTTCGTTCGTCCGTCCGTCCGTTCGTCTGTCAATCCGATATCTTCCGGAAAGAACCACTGTTGTGTATACGAGAAAAGAAACGGTATACGTTACGGAGACAACTTTTCATACGTCTACCAGGACCACGTGATTCCCCTGAGTTGGCTGCTAATGATCGTAAAGGTAGGTTGATTCTCTTATTATGTCTTTTGTCAATTTCAGCCGAACATAGTATGACCTTGTGAAGCCCTCTGGTCCATTTGATTAGTGAACAGCATTAGAACCAAAGTTTCAACGTTCAAGGTTATCCCGACAGATTCCAACAGCTGCTGCTTGCACCGAGAGGAGGATGATGTTGATGGCTTGACTGCAGTCGGAGTGTTGAAAGCATCGATCTTTCGGCATCACGTTTGCGTTTCTAGGCCCTGTGTTTAGGTTTAGGTAAACTGCGTCAGCTGTATCTATACAATGTACATGCATACCGTTTTGCCAATTGCAAAAAAATTATGCCATGGTCTAACAGAATATAAATATTATGCACAAGTTATGGGGATCAGTATTCGGAACCGACGCAGATGACATTTGCGCTATATAAAATCTGCATTTATTTGATTCAGAAACGGTTTAAGTTCGAGGTAAACTCCCCTGAGAAAATGAAGGTTTTAATGTTAGGGAAGGAGGGGGAGATAGATGCCAACAGAGAAGATGATAGAGCGCAAAGAATAGGAAGCCCATGGCCACTTCACAGAGCGTACGGTAGTCTATGCAGGCAAAGGATCTGGATTTAATCATTGTTGTAAAAAAAATATGAGTCGAATAAATCTAAATAAAATGGTCTTCTCTTCGTCAATTTTTTCCCAGTCTGCATGTGGTCAGTGGATATTGGTCTGAAGGCTGCTTCCGGTATTGTACTTTCTTCCTACTATGGTCCAATGAATCACGATTAAAAGCGCAATTGCTTAAGATAAAGCTTACCGTAAAAGCACAGAGCCGCACCTGCGATGATCAGGAACGTACACGTCCATTTCTAGCATCAACTATTGTTCCTCAGAGATCATTCGGATATAGCGACACAACAACAACAACAACAACAACAACAGCAACAACAACAACAACAACAACAACAACAATAATAATAATTAATAATAATAATAATAATAATAATAATAATAATAATAATAATAATAATAATAATAATAATAATAATAATAATAATAATAATAATAATAATAATAATATAAAAAGTACATGGCAATTCAGACAAAAAGCGATCTGCTACCAGCAGTAAGCCTTCAAAGTTCATTGCCGCTCCTAATATTTATTTTATGCTCCAAATTAAGGTTTGACTTTAATTTCGATATCATTAATTTTTATTTAACTGCCGTTGTCTTGTTCACATTCTAAAATTAAGCTATTGTTCAATCCATGATCTTTCTATTTAAAGCCTTTCCGTCCTCTGGAATGTTTCTTCTGGAATGTTAAGCTCCCTTAGGCCAGTGTCTCGTCTTTGTGTTCTTTTTTGCATAGTAAATCCACAACTGATTAGGAGGACTTCTGGAGGTAAGCTATAGCAGCAAGACTAATCGCTAGGAGATTACAGTATTCAGTCGGTCCTGCTGATGCTCTACTGCCCTCGTGCTAGGTGACGTGTAGGCTAATATATGCCCCAGCATCTTACTCACTCTTGTCATCGTCTAAACTATTGTCTTCGACTGAAGGCTATTATTCTCTTTATGCCTTTCCCTCTTTCAAACTCTGCATGTCTGTTTCTGTATGTGTGTCTCTCTGTTCGCCTATCTCTACTTTCCATCTCATACTTTTTCTCTGTCTCTCTGTGTCTCTGTCTCTTTCTTTCTCTGTCTCTGTCTCTGTCTCTGTCTCTCTCTGTTGTAGTAGTAGTAGGTTTTTCTAGCCCTGACGCGAGTTCTGGCTCATTATCTGCATGGGCGGAGTTTATCAGGGGCTAGAGGGGGCTAAGCCCCCCCCAAGAAGACCCAGCTTCATTTTTTACCGTGTAAATGGTATCTTTCCCCGGGCTTAGCCCCCCCCAAGAATGCTTTAGCCCCTCCAAGAACGGAAACCAAACTCCGTCCATGATTGTCTGCTGCTCACCTATATATCGTCCTATCTGTCAGTCAGTCGATCAGTCAGTCAGTCAGTCAGTCGGTCAGTCAGTCAGTCAGTCAGTCAGTCAGTCAGTCAGTCAGTCAGTCAGTCAGTCAGTCAGTCAGTCAGTCAGTCAGTCAGTCAGTCGGTCAGTCAGTCAGTCAGTCAATCAGTCAATCATTCAGTCTGTCTGTCTGTCAGTCAGTCTGTTTGTAAGTCTGTTTGCCTCTTTGTCTGCCTGCATCTGCTGTGGACAAAGGACTTGATAAGTGCGCAATTGGTGAACATAATTTCTATGTTCATCGTGTGGCGCTCGTTGTTAAACTTCGCCTCTTCTCTTCTTTTTATTCGCTTGCAAAGCGCTACACGGGTTCCTCCGCTTTGTTTCTTCAGCGGCAGCGTAGGAAGAGACGGACTTGTTGGCCAATAAAAGCCATTTCATATGTCCCGGTGCGTGCAACTGATTGGAGAGAAAGAGATAAAGAGAGATGAACGGCCGGACAGAAGGACGGACGGACTGAGGAAGGGGTGGCGGTTGAACAGGTGGACAGAGGAAGAGACAGAAGGACGGACAGACTGCTTTCATTGAAGGGTGTCTGGTATCGATTATAATTTTGGGTCGGCTAATTAACTCCTTTTTTTACCTTATTATACTCGAGCTCTCGTTTGATCCCTGCCTCGCTCGCTGTCAGTCTGCTCTGATTCTCTCAATTCCTCCGCAATCCATTCGCGGTCTCCTCCTTCTCCTTCTCATCCACCTCCTCCTCCTTCTACTTCCCTTATCCTCCACCTCCTCCTTTTCCCCTCCTTTTCTCCTTCTCATCCATTCTTCGTGCTCTCCTCTCACCTTAAGTAAATCCTAATCGATAATACTAATAATAATTAATAATAGTTATAATACCTACAGTATTATTAGTCCTAATCGATAAAATATTAATAATACATGTAATACTAATAATAATGTAATAGTTTAATACTAACAGTATTATTAGTGGTGGTGGTGGTGGTAGGCCTAATAGCATCCGTTGTCATCATTGTAGAGATAGTTCATTCATTCATTCACGTCGAGGATTTAAACAGCCCTCTTCAATCAATCAATCAATCAATCAATCAATCAAGCAATCAATCAAGCAAGCAATCAATCAGAATTTATATAGCGCCCCTTCAAGTGACTTACTCAGAGGCGCTCCCAGTCAAACCCCAGCTAAAAAAGTAGAGTTTGAGCGCCTTATAAAAAGCAGGGAGTTTAGCCTATGTATCAATCGCAAGGCTATTGGGAGTCCATTCCAGGTGGATGGACCAACATAGTGTTGGTGGTGGTTGTAATAGAGCGACAGCCGTAATTGTGCAGTAGTAGAAGTAGTAGTAGTAGCAGCAGCAGCAGCAGCAGCAGCAGTAGTAGAAGTAGTAGTAGTAGTAGTAGTAGTAGTAGTAGTAGTAGTAGTAGTAGTAGTAGTAGTAGTAGTAGTAGTAGTAGCAGTAGTAGCAGTAGTAGTAGTAGTAGCAGTAGTAGTAGTAGCAGTAGTAGTAGCAGCAGTAGTATAGTAAGACTGGTGAAGCCGGCAAATGCCACTCATTTACGTTTAATCAGTGTGGATTGTGTGCCATGCTACAGGTGTGTTCAGGTGTATTCAATGGACCGTGCTCTCATCATCCGATAAAACAGACGACACCTCCGTAAGACTCTCCGGGTGAACAGCGAGACAGACAGACAAGAAACAACCACCACCCACCAAAACCCATCTGCTTGGGACCAATCAGATCATCGACCAACAGTTTCCATAAATAGCAGCAGATAAGATGACGTCACTTCAGCAGAAGGACACAACGTTCACGAAGATCTTTGTCGGCGGTCTGCCCTACCACACAACGGACGACACGCTGCAGCGGTTCTTCGAGCCGTATGGAGAGATCGACGAAGCCGTCGTCATCACCGACCGACAGACCGGAAAAAGCAGAGGATACGGATTCGTAAGTAGATAAGAGAAACAGTCCATCATTAACCTTATTTCCGTTTTCTTTTGATGTCGTGACACTCTGTATCAGATGGGCGGAGGTTGTGAAGCATCTCACACGATACACGCGCACTGAGAAAATGGACGGCATCGAGGATAGTAATCGTAATCGTAATCTTCAAATTTCTAAAGCGCCACTCGACAGCTAAACGCAGGGCACCAGCTTATTCACGAGCTTTGTGTCTAGTCAGAACGGTTGTCCAAAAGAGTAATCCGAAGGGGTTCGTAGTCCGGGATGTTCGCCATCGCTATGAAATGGTATTGACAGGCAGTGGCGGATCCAGAACGTTTCGAAGTGGGGCCGTGGCCGGATTGCCTCCCTGGATCCGCCCCTGTTGGCAGGCCTTTAATACACGAAGGTCTGCTGCAATTGTTGTTATCGCATCGAAAATTATTCATAGCATACTGTAGGGGCAGTTTTTACCAGGGCGGAATAGAGCATTTTTAATTTTGTCTCCGTGTGGACGAGAAAATTTTATCAATTAAAAATGGCTCACTGAACATTGGATAAGTTTCGAATGCTGACTTTATGGCGATTTCTTTGGTTAGAATTATTTGTGACCAGGGACATGTGGTAAGCGTTCGATTTCGTACGGTGGATATTATAGATGTACATGTTTAGATGAGTCAAGATAGTAGTAGTGCATGCAAGGTCGTTTTGGTGAAGATCATTGTACACCTAACAAACGTATTAATCTTCTAATTTAATCTCTTTGGTCGTTGAGAGTGAACTTATGGGGGTGGGAATGAATGGAGCAACGGGAAACAGTTGTTTGAGTTTGTAGCGCACAGCGGGGTTCCTCGCAAGTAAAGCACAGACCGCTGAAACAATGGTTTGCAAACCATAACTTTTTGTGGAGAGCAGAAAGCTGAACTCTTACAACATTAGTGGCGAGAAGAGTCTAATAGTATAAGATCTTTATAAAAGAAATCATATTTAGGCATTGCATTTGAACATTTATAGCCTACGGCGCCTTTCGAAAGATTTTCTCAGAGATTCTCTGAGCGCTGGTCTATAATAACTATTTTATGATGTAAATTGTTTGGGCCATGAGTGGTGTGTTTCTACACATGTACTTGCTCGTGAAAACCGGTATTTCAAGCCAGTGGTGTGATAATTATGTGAGCAGGAATGATGTGATATTGTTTGGCGGTTTTAGTGAAGACACAAGCGAGGGAATTCTGGAAATGCTTGAAGGCGGTTTATTTGTGTGGTGTCAAAATTCGGTGAGAGCGAGTTTCAATAGTCAAGTTCAGCATGGAATATAAATGTGGTGACAGTATGAGCAGTTTTGAAGTTGAGCATATGACGGATTCTGCGAAGATCAGCGGAAATATATAGGCTTCGTATGACAGGAACTGGAAAGATAAATGCTAAGTGAAAATTTAATGCGTATTCGGAGAAGAAAGGTTTAATCAAAATAACACACGAGTTGCGGATAGGAGCATTGTCAACGAACCTGCGGGTGGATGTAAAGTCTATGTTTACGCTCTTTAGGGAAATAGAGAAATTGTCTTGGGCTGACCACAAAGTCGGTCTTATATAGACGAATTCAGGAACAAGAGGTTTGAGAAAGATGCAGTATAGACTCGAAGTCCAGAGGACGTTGCAGATTACAAAAAAGTGATCCAAAAGATTATTAAGCATATAGCGTATACCCAGAGGAGAGTATTGCACGACTATAGAACGATAAACCCCAGCCTCGGAAGATCTGAAGAGCAACGGAAAAGTTTATCCGGCATAAGATATATAAGCCAGCAATTTTATCGCCGAAGACTGACGAACGTCACGATGCAGCAAACGAAGAGAAAGTGGATATCTCTCTCTCTCTCTCTCTCTCTCTCTCTCTCTCTCTCTCTCTCTCTCTCTCTCTCTCTCTCTCTCTCTCTCTCTCTCTCTCTCTCTCTCTCTCTCTCTCTCTCTCTCTCTCTCTCTCTCTCTCTCTCTCTCTCTCTCTCTCTCTCTCTCTCTCTCTCTCGGATTTGTTTCTATGGAGAAAGTAGCAATGCAAACCACTGCGCAGAAGAATAATCCAGGTGAGCATTTGGACATTCGAGCAATCGATGCAAAGATGGTCTGATGGTCTGATGGTCTTATGGTCTGGTGGTCTGATGGTCGTCTTCGTTTATTTCCCTAAGCTGCACATCAAACGACAACCAAACGATAGAATCATATTGCGTTGCATCGGCGTTGTAGGCCTAATTCGATGAAGCGTCGAAAAGCATCAGGTTTCGATTGGACCTATTCCACCCTATGCAAGAAACTTTATCGCTTACGCAAGAGGTAGTCTTACTTGCTTTGCTTTGCTTTGAAAATCTAATGTAAGTTTACGTCTGTTCAACTCTGTTGTGAAACAGTGCAAGCATATTGTGACGAATAGGCCTATATACGGTTCAATGTAAGAATGTTGCAAACGGTCATAGGCCTACTGGTACTGCACAGCTCAAGGCCGTAGCCAGGATTTGATTTGGGGGGGGGTGTTTCTTCAGTTTCCCGTCCTAAAAAACTGACGACCTTTTTTAGTCATTCACTCCATTTTTGCTCAATTTCATGTTTTTTCCATTATGTGCTATAGTGAATGCATTCTATTTTTTTACATTTTTCATTTCGGGGGTGTTTCCATGGTTTTATTTCATGGTTTTAACATCATGTGCTAGTAAATGCATTCTATTATTTTTTATATTTTTCATTTCAAGAGGTATTCAAACACCCAAAACACCCCTCTATAGCTACGGCCTTGGCACAGCTCACCTTGCTCACACGATCAATTGTCTTGTGCGGATGGAATTGTTCAGGATTTGATTAAAGACAGACGTGACAGGCGCCAACAATTCTGCTCCATCACATCTCTCTCCGCAGCTTCTGCATCCTCTTCAGATGTTTTACTGGTTCTCTGTTTATGCTCTATGCAAATGAGACGGCCACGTGATCGGGGGGGGGGGCGGTCGTTTGTCTCTTCCTTTCCTTTCTCTTTTTATATTGTTTCTAGCTTCCCTCTCTGGTTCCCACTGCATCTGCAGATGCCACTGTGGAATGACTCACGCGGGAAGATATCCAGAGACATTGAAGCGCAAATATCCACGAACGAGAAACTGTAGCGAGGTCGTTCTTCAATTAGTCAGGAACAGGAACGTGAGGAAAAGAGGGTGGAGAGGAGGAGGAGGAGGAGGAGGAGAAGGAGGAAAAGGAGGAGAATGAGGGAGAATAAAGAAGAGGCGAGAGAATACTCAGAAAAGGAAGAAGAGGATGACAGAGAGGAATAGTAGATGGGCAGGGTGTATACACTCTACAGAGTGTCCGTTCTTATAGTGGTTTGTTAATATATAGCTGATGCAACCGTTGCTTGCCTGCGCATCGGACCATAAAAGACAGCAGCATGTGACGTAGGGTGGATGAACGCGTCCTGAATGGAGCAGCAGCCTGTTTTATGATTGTACTGTTCAGGACTTACATGTAATTGGGAAGAACTAAAAAACAAACAGTTAAGCGACCGGTAAGCGATCAAGTAGGCTGACTGGATAGCAGAAAGGAGAAGAGGTCAAGCACGCTGGCGAATAACGGAAACAAGCTACAGATAAGATTGAGTAGTGGAAGCAAAATAGCGGACAAAAAGACAAATGAAGAATGCGGAAACGGTTGAAAACAGGAAGACATCGAAAAACGACGAATCGCAGAATATTCGCCTCGTAGGCTATATACACTGTAGAATTGACGGATGAGAAGAAAGCCATTGTAGGAAAGACGACGAGGAGGTAGGCCTACATGTAAGCCGAAGAAAACGCGTCGTGTTTGAAAAAAGGTGGAGACTTTACCTAAATGTTGCCCCTCAATGAATCTGGTGGAAGATTCTGAAGTGAGTTCTCATGAGGTTCCACGATAGGCCTATATAGCTTACAGGCTACACGTCGTTTGTACTGAGATACATGTATATGCAGAAATCTCGATCAATAATTATTGCTCAAGTTGACAATTAATCAGACTTTGGAGCTCACAGAATTCACGTAAAAGAAGTTAATCTTCAATAATGGTACATTTTTTTTAGATTCTACGCATTCCAACGCACGCACATAGGCCTACAGGTCTACACGCACGCAAGACACGCACGACTGACGTCAGATATGCAAAAATCCACAAAATTCGTGGATATTTAATAAATGGGGTGCAGAATTCCTATAGTTTTATTTATCTTCTCCTTTTCTGGATATTTTGCCCTTCGTTGTGTTAAAATTGCATTTACAGCTGCCTTGTGTCCCCCTTCATTCGGTTGCAAGTTTTTTTCCTTCAAATTTGCATAATTTATTCGTATTTTGTTTATTTCTTCCTGACATCATCTACTGTGTTAGGTCTATATAGATCTATTCTCGTTCGTCCTTCCTACGTTTCTTCCATCGATCCTTTTCCGTTTTGTTCTCCTTCTAATCATCATTCGCTTAGTATTTCTCTGTTGTCCTTGACTCTTTCTTTCTCTCGTCCAGTTTGACCCTCATTCTTTTTCTTTTTCTTTGTCCTTTTATGTCTTTTTTCTTTTATTCTTGTTCTTTGTCTTCTTTTGTTGCTCTTTGTTGTCTTCTAAGCGGTGGTCCGTGTCTGTTCATACGTCCTAACCTTCACTCAGAGTTCTACCCTCCATGCATGCAGATAAAAGTCTGCTATATAAATTTATGTATACATGTACATACAATGTACATGTATGCGGATGTATGAAATGCAAATATAATCCATTGTAATGTTAGATAATGGCTAAGCATATAATAAAACGTTTCGCTGCCGCCTTCCTTCGATGATGTTTAGATCACATGCATCTCTCGCCTTCGTCCGGCATTCTGCTCCATGCAGTGGAAGCGTCGATTAACGGCGAAGGTCATGGCACCCGCCACCGCCTCCTCCACAGCCACCGCCACCTCCGCTCTAATCGGATTCATGCAGGGGGAGAAGGAAGGATGGAGAGGAAGAGGGAAGGGACAAGAGGAGGAATGATGATGTGGTGGAAGCGTTAGCTGAGGAGGAGAAGGCGGAGAAAGACAATAATTGAATTGTCTGGTTGCTGCAGGGAGCTTAATTAAATATTCGCAAAATATCCCTAGGTTGGTGTCTATAGACACTTACAGGAAGTACAGCTATAGTAGAAGCAAAATTATATAAGCGTATAAGCAATATGTCTGACTTTCAGCGAGTTAACGATAAAGGTGAGACGCAGTAAGAAGCGGACTGCTTGACCTTATCGCAGCAGATTGCAAGAGCGAGATAGCGATTATAAGAAGCTGTGCAGTTGTCACGCTGGCTGCACCCTGCAATCTCAATCACCAGACAAAATGTCAGAAATGTCAAGAGTGTCTGATGGATGGGTGGGGGATAGTGATTTCGAGTATGCAACATTGAAACGTTCGAAGATTAAGAACTTGCTGTGCGTAACGCATATGAATTTCAGATGTTCCCCGTTTTGTTCGGTCCAATGAATTCGTGGAGGTCTGACAAAATGTAAGCATAAGTGAATCTAGCGAAACCGCCATTCTCCGGTCAAAAGCGGGGTTATTAGTTTTCTGTTTCAGCCACTCAACGTGTACTTTTGAATAGATAGGCTTAAGAAGACTAGTCTGTAGGCCTATGGGAGTTGACGCATTTTATTGCTTGAACCAATCGGCCATCGTCATCTACAACATCACTGACGATGTATTGATTATGTGTGAGGATCTTCGGAAAACTGATTAATCAGAGGAAATTTCGAGGACCAACGCCAGAAGAGCGGAATCTCCAATTTAGAGAACAATAAAATACGAAGCTATAAATATGAGCAAGTAGCGCAAAGGAACGTTGTTGACATGTGTGCATTTCTAATTGGAACACGAAAGAGCAAATAAGGAGAAGAGCGAATTTAGTTGCCGCGTTGACCATGTTGCACTTGTAGTCAATAGTTTTGTGGTTCATTCAATTTTCATTGCGAGAATTTTTTAGCGCCTCTTCAATGGACCACTCAAAGGCGCTCTCAAACCCTGCGCGGCCAAATGAAACTGTCTTCAGACGACAGAAGAATATGTATGTGAAGAGATTCTACGAATGGACTACAACGTCAAAGGGTAGCCATTACAGATCGAAAGACCAAGAGCTGCGTATAATTGAGGTGCGAGCAACAGTACTGTAGGTGATGGTTGTGATGATGGTTGAGCGCTGTGTGCAAAACAAAAAAGGTGAGAAGGAAAAATCAACTGGAATTTCTTTCAAGTTGCAAATTCCAGTCTACAGAGGAGAAGGCGAACAGGTGGTGCTGCAGCTTTCGCTAATCTTACACAATTAGGGCAAGGACCCTGGGCAGATTTCGATCTAATAATCCTAAAACAATTATTATTATCCCTAATTTATTGCACAGCTTAATTATTTCTCTCCTGCAATTTCCTCCACCTTTGAACTTGGACGCGCTGAAATTGTTTAGACGAAGATTGACGAGATTGCATGCATGTGCCATGGTGTCTTCTCGGCAAAAACTTTTCTGATTGGAATAGGACCTCAGGAAATCTCACAAGTGTCTCTCTCTCTCTTTGTTCCTATTATTCGTGTAATTTTTTGGATTACCTAATTTCGGTTCATGTGAGACCTTAATCCTTTTTGATTTATAACGATCAATGAATCTTCTGTAGGCAATGATTTTATGATCTTTTGATTACGACTCAGCCAGCAACTATCGCCGTCTGCATGGATAATTAGCTGTGACTGTGACTATGACCGTGAGGACTTTTACAAAGAGAGCGGATGGTCAGAGGAAGACCATTCCATGTAGAGGGTCCTACCACCGAGAAAGAACGGTTCTGCATAGTGGAAGCACGAGCAAAAGGGACTGAGAGCAGACTTTGTTCAGTCGAACAAAGGGAGCGGAAATGGTGAGAACTAAGAGTAGGGTTACAGAGCTCACAAAGGTAGGCAGGAGCAAGGCCTAGCATACAGCGCCAGACTAGAGTAGATATCACATACTCAATTCGCTGCTTGAGTGGGAGCCAGTGGAGAACGTCACGCATATAGCTGGATATGTGGCTGAATTTGAGTACCGGTATGCGGCCAATAAGGCGGGCTGCACAGCGCAGGACACGATCAAGGCAACTCAGACGGGCAATTGGTAGGTCAGCATAGAGAGAGCAGCAGTAGTCAAGTATGGTGGTAATAAATGAATGGACAAAGGTTGCAGCAGCAGTAGGAGTAAGCGAGCGAGCAACAGTGCGTAGTTGACGCAGTTGATAATGACAGGCACGGCTGAGTGAGTGAATGTGTGGAGCAAAAGTGAGCTCTTGGTCCAGAGTGACACCAAATGCCAATACTGTTACAAGCTGATGGTTAGTAATCTCACCGGCATTCGACAAGGACTTAGACGCCGTCAGCACTTATGCTGAAGTGACAAATAAGTCCTATATATCTAGACAGACGAGAAACGGACGAACAGAAGCACTGAAAGACAGAGAAACATACGATCAACTTAAAATTTCTGAACCCAAAAAACAATCGATGTTGTTTATCGATCGAAAGAATCAAACCGAAACTGGACGCAGCTTCGAGTCAGCTTTTGTATTATAAAGGGAAGCAAGACGAAAGATAAACTTTTGAGCATTTTGATAAAGGTTCAGAGAGAAAAGTATTATATTATAGTGATATAAGAGAGAAGAGAAGGATATATAAACAGAGGTAGCCACGTGAAAAAATTAAGTTGACGAAAGGAAACGGAGTGGTCTACGTGAAAACGGTTAATTGGGACTTCACGGAGGCAGTGACGGTGGCAAGTCAGGAAGTCAGGGAGTGCGGTTAAGAAAAGAGGCGACTATATAATAGACGAGTCGAAAGAAATAAAGGCAAAGACCTGGACATTTCTGGATGAGAAAGGATGTTCTTCTGGTGGGCAGCGTGAATAGATATGAAAGCAGAAGGTGGGCGAAAGATGGTTATGTGTAGATAAGATACCATTAGGAATGATAGTATGTCAGTATGTGTAGATAAGATACCGTTAGGAATGATAGTATGTCAGTATGTGTAGATAAGATACCGTTAGGAATGATAGTATGTCAGCTACTGCAGAGTATAGATGACTTGTCTTGAGTTGGTGGGCGGGCGGGCGTGCTTGCGGCGTGCTAAAGAGTCCTGAACACAATGCTGCTGCCGCTGCTGCTGCTGGTGCTGCTGCTGGTGGTGCATGCCGTACAATATTTCATAAACATACTCTGAACGAGCCACCGACGAAGGTCTAAGATGGCAGACAGATAGACGGAAACGAAGAGACATTGCAGCGGAAGAGGGAGGTGCACGCAACGAAACATTCGTTACGTCAGAGCATACAGAGAAATAACAGCTGATCATCGGATGACGTAAAACGCTTCCAAGGAGAATGCACGTCCCTCCGTCATGCACCGCCACCGACACCGACACCACCGCTACCACCACCGCTGCCACCACCGCCACCGACACCACCGCTACCACCACCGCTGCCACCACCGCTGCCACCACCAAGGCCGTAGTCAGGATTTTATTTCGGAGGGTGTTTTCTGGACCCTGAATGTTTGAGATGAGTACACGCTGCGGCCGAAAAACATCGATTTTGGGGTACGAAATTTTCTGACGTCCTTTTTTTAAGTCATCGCCTGTTTGTCTGACTTTTTGGCCCATAATACGTTCACGGTGGTGCAGAAAACACTATTTTCTGCGATTTTCGACTATTTTTTGCTCTAAATTGCATTACACACTGTAGTTTTTACATCATGTGATAGTAAATGCATTATTTCATTTTTACATTATTTCATTTTGGGGCGTGTTCAAACACCCAAAACACCCCCCTAGCTACGGCCTTGGCCACCACCGCCACATCATCAGCATGAGCATCAGCATTAGCATGGGCATCGGCGGTGCGAGCAAAAAGCAGCATTGGTATCAGTTCATAGTGACCTTCTAGTCGGGTCAATCCACGAAATAACTTCGGCGGACCACCAAAAAATTGCAAGAAAACCTTTTATTATGATTTTCTGGTGTCCTAGGTCTGGTGATGAACATACTAAATGTTGCCTGAAATCGGACCACGGCAAGTGGTCTAAATTTGGCGGGGGAAAAGATGGTCGCCAATTGGACCAGGCTTGGAATCTGGAAATTTTCGACAATTATAGGTCTGCAGGTCAGCAGACACTTCCGGTCTGGTTGAAGGATCGAGCATAGAGAGTAGTAAATAAATGTGCTGTAGGTGATCTAAAACGTTGGATTATTGATGGATTAAGAATAATTGACCGTAATGTTGAATGTTGAACCAAAAATTAAAAAATTAAAAAAGAAATAAGCCTTGGTGTCACGCGTTCTGTGTCTACAGTGATTCTGGTTGACTCGGCAAATGTAAGATTTCTACAGGAGGGCGCTTGACACGACCCATTGCGCATGCGCACACGGCACATCGATTCCGCTTAATCTATTGAAAGGGAATGCCAATGCTTATGTGGTGCCCATGTCGGCACATGAGGTTTCTTCAATGTCGGCGAAATAACGTTTCTTCAATGTCTGCAAAATAACGTTTCTTCAAATACTGCAAGGAAATGACTGCTTGCAATTTTTGAAGTGGAGACTACGTTCGTTCGCATGAGAAGAATGTAAATAGAAGATGGAGTCGGTTGTCTAGCAGAAGAAGTATAGTAGAGGTTGATGGAGAAGATTAGGTTGGAGCACGTCATCATAATTATATATATATATTTATTATATATATATATATATTATATAGGCTACTGCCTATATTATATGCATATGGCTATGTAAATATATACTGCATGATATGGCAAAGGTCGAGTCTTAGATATCCTGCCGCAAACTGCAGACACATCTTCTGCAGTGGATCAAGTGTTTCCAGATTCATAGATTTAAACATAAATAGACGAGCACTCAATGTTTCTGTCTGCAGCGAGTTTTCAACTGCGTCTGAGACCTTCGTCTTTCTAGCCATCTGTGTTAGCGCTTACAGTTATGTTTAATATTATAATTCTATTTATTATAATTGCTCTCAAGTTTTTCCCCGTTTAATCAAGAAACTGATGAACAGACGAATTAAATCGACTGTTTCAATTAACTGTTTTTGTTAACGCCAGTTGGTCTTGTCACTCTTGTGTTGCCATCTGTCTCCGAATTGCTTTAATACGATATGCCAAAACCAAAACAGAAAGCAAATCCTGTTTAAAGGGCATGTGAAAGGCGCTGTAGAAGTTGGATGGTCTCGCGCAGGTCTCCTGTCATGCACCTCTGAAGCAGCTTCACAGTTCATTAACAAACTCAATTGGTCACTCGGTGTTGTAGCGTCTGGTTGGTATATAGTTTCGGTTTAACGTCACTGTGTTATAACAACGATCATTAACGACGCCCTCCCCATCTATCCAGGCTTGGGACTGGCACTGGAAAAGTGCAGCCTGCAGAGGCGGTGTTTGACATTTTCTAGTTGAGGCCTACAAATAAAGCTACAAAGTGTTTGTGTTAATTCTTAGCAAGCAAATGCAGATATACCCATTGCACTTGTGCCACTCACTCTTCCGTGTCTAATAATAATTCCTGCATCGTGCATAGTCTATTCGTTTCTCTTCCGCCGTCTTTTCCTGTTCGGTCGTCAACAGCTTTTTTTCTTCGGCTTCCGTCGATTCTGACGAAGACCTAATGGACGCGTTTCTTCTATGGACCTTCGTTTCTGTGCAATCTGAAGAACCTCTTCTGATAACGATGCATTTTTCCTCTTATCTCTGCAGCTCTTGCGTCACGTTCAACTGTAGCTGGTCTCTTCTGTCGTTCGCTTTGACTACTGCAGGCGTAGTCGTTTAAAGCTGATTGCTTTCATGACCTGCGATACGGCATTACTATCGCCGTTTAAGAATATATGCAGAGTGGCATGCTAGTACATGCACATCCCAAGGCCAATGATGCACTTCCGTGTGTATCGTCCTAGCCTCTGTCTCAATTTTTGGGATGACTGCCACAACTTTTAGTAACATACATAGCAGACAGCCGTCTCTTATCTGTGACATCCAAATTTGTTACCAGTAGCTATACTTATGGTCGGGTTAAATAACTTGCATACTCATATACTCTTCCGTCCATAGTTGAAGTTATAATATCAGCTATAATTACCAAGTAGTTCACGGAGCGTATAGCGGTATACAGCAACCTAACGGGCATATAGTCAAAGTTTAATATAAATTTAGCGTGTATGTATGTATGTATGCATGCATGCATGCATGCATGTATGTATGTATGTATGTATGTATGTATGTATGTATGTATGTATGTATGTATGTATGTATGTATGTATGTATGTATGTATGTATGTATGTATGTATGTATGTATGTATGTATGTATGTATGTATGTATGTATGTATGTATGTATGTATGTATGTATGTATGTATGTATGTATGTATGTATGTATGTATGTATGTATGTATGTATGTATGTATGCATGAATGTATGTATGTATGTATGTATGTATGTATGTATGTTTGTATGTATATACAGGGTGGGCCAAAAAAAGACCACCCCTAGGTTTTTTGCCAATATCTTGACCAAAAGTAAGAATTTCGACATGAAATTTTACAGTCTTAAAGACAATTCATATTTACATTTGATGGTCAGATTTCATCAAAATATTTCAAACAAACCAAAAGTTATGCCACTTTTAGGAAGGCCACCCACAGTTTTTGACGATTCAAAAACGTAGAGCAGCAAAAAGTAGGTTTTTGCCAATATCTTGGCCAAAAGTAAGACTTTTGAAATTAAATTTTGCAGGTTTATAGACAATTCATATTTACATATGATGGCCAGATTGCATAAAAATATTTCAAACAGAACAAAAGTTATATCACTTTTAGTGAGGCCACCCACCGTTTTTCTGAGTTTTTTGAATCATCAAAAAAGTAGAGTGGAATCACTAATTAATAATTCTAAATCTTGACTTAAGAAGTCTTGCAGATCTTCAGGTTCCAATCTTTGTTATTTGTGAGACATCTTACAGGTACCTTCGCGTCTCCGCTGACCTGTTGTTGATTGACGCTAAAAGAATAAGATGCATTTAAATATCAATAGTACAATTATTGTCATTGTTATTGTGTTGCTGTTGTTGTTGTCTGGTAGGTGACGATGAGCGATCGTGCGTCTGCCGAACGTGCGTGCAAGGATCCGAACCCAATCATCGATGGTCGCAAGGCCAACGTCAACTTGGCATACCTGGGAGCCAAGCCACGGATACCTGTGGGAGAACTAATAGGTACAATACATGCGCATTAATAGTATGTTCTCGTGTCATTTGTGATTGTATGCATGACACGGTGGTGGCAGAGTGGTTAGAGCGATCGGTTTGTAATGCGGAGAGTACGGATTCGATTCCCGTCTGAGGCGGTTACTTTGAAGGGATCCTGAGATTCAAATCCTTCACACACACACACACACACACACACACACACACACACACACACACACACACACACACACACACACACACACACACACACACACACACACACAGACACACACACAGACACACACACACACACACACACACACACGCACACACGCACGCACACACACAATTGCTTGCAATACAACTGCAGTTGTACCTTCGAGGCGTGTGTACACGTCTGAACTTTGTACAAATTTGATATCAAATTGCAGTTGTAATGTATTGTAACGTATTGTATTGTAAGGTAGGTAAGAACTTCTATTGCGCAACTGTAAAGTTCACAAATGTCATCAACCGATGGCACATAAAGTCAGATCGTATACACCAGATCAGAATCAATTGAACGTCAGTTCGCATGGGTGCTATGCAGTACAAAGAGGGCAAGAGGGCACTTGCCACCCCTCCCTCTGGAAAATTGACAAGTTGCTTTTTGACTACTCGATTGTTTTTAAAAAAAATCAATTTCTGCTCACTGGAGCACTAATGATAGTGATGATACTAATGATACTGAAGCACTAATGATACTGATGATAGCGTATACACAAAGTGAAACCGGACTAGACCCTATTTATCTTTAGATTTAAAATTCCATGAAATATGAAAATGTTCTTAATTTCCTGCTGTGCCTTTTTTAAAGCTCTGCTCAAATATTTAGCGGTGGCCATTGTGTTTTGCCCTCCAGCAAAATACCTGGGTTGGGAGGGGCCATGTCAGTTCGCTGTTACAGACGTGTGTTCACTTTAATTGTAACATCAAACTTGGAACGCGCCTTTTCAAGAGGATCCAGGCAGAGGCGCAAACCATGCGTAGTGAATTATAGGAACCTTGAGAGTCGCTGTAACTGCTGCTTTGCAACGCACACCCAAGTTTCACCAAGCTAATTAGCTTTGGTTTTCATCTGCACCATAACACCGGTGGAAGCTGGTTAGCTGTTTGGTGGGTGCACCATGGAGTGTGCGAACTAGAGAAACAAAAACGCACCTACTTCTCTTCTTACGTGCAGACAGAAATGCCATGTTGTTGCTGCTGCTGCTGTTGCTGCTGCTGCTGCTGCTGCTGCTGCTGCTGCTGTTGTTGCTGCTGCTGCATTGCACGCTTGCAGCTGTCTAACGTTTGCAAAGGCATTCGTTATATGTGAACTAAACGTGTTCAAGCGGCTTCATATGCAACTTTGTCTCATCTTCCATTTATTCTGCAGATCCGCTCTTGTGAAGCTCACTCACTTCTTTAGACATATTCAGGTCTCTGTAGTCAAGGCCTACTTGATGCCGTGTTGGTTCTGACTTCTGAGACGGACGGAACCAAAATAATGTCAATCAACAGCCACATTGCTATACTAATTTATTTATTACATTTCCTAAAACGCCCCTTCAGGCTCTTTACTCAGAGGCACTTCCGACTACAGCGCGAACACTGCATTGGAGTTTCACGCCGGAGCGCACGAGCAATTGCAAGTGACGAACTTGCTCAAGGTCTTTATGTGGCGGCTTGAGGTGGATTCGAACCTGGAACCCTCCGGCATCAAGGCACCGAACACATCACCACACCACCGCGCCCATGCATACATCATAATATTACATAACCGCCTATAGGCCTACAATATACACAATCGCATATCTGAAAAGCGTAAATATAGACCCATTAGGCTAATGCGTAGTTCCTGTAGCGTAGACGTAAGAATCGGTCTTAAATAAATCTAACTGTGACCGCTTCCGACAAAATGAGTCTAAAGTAGGATTTTTCCAATTTCTAATTATTAAATAATGCCTTCAATTCTGTTTAAAATGCATCATTTATACGTAAATATTTCAACTATATATCCAAAGACATTGTCAGCTGACGATTTCTTCGGAACTGCTTAGAATATAGTCCTATTTGTATGTTTTTCGAGATGTTGTTCATGTAGTCAATCTGGCGTTGTTTTCAGCGGCCTTTCCTTACGGATTAAAGACAGGCATGCCGTCGTATTTTGGCGGAACAGAATTACTCGGGTAAGATAGTATGAGATGCGCGTCATACGGCTGTGGCGATGGTGATGATGATGATGACGACGACGACGACGATGATGATGATGATGATGACGACGACGATGGTGGTGATTAGGATGATGATGATGGTGATGATGATGATGATGATGATGAAGAAGACGACGACGACTACGACGACGACGACGACGACGATGATGATGATGATGATGATGATGATGATGATGATGATGATGAAGACGACGACGACTACGACGACGACGACGACGACGATGATGATGATGATGATGATGATGATGATGATGATGATGATGATGATGATGATGATGATGATGACGATGACGATGACGATGACGATGACGATGACGATGACGATGACGATGACGATGACGATGACGATGATGATGATGGTTCATAAGTATGTTTATTGATTGGCGCAAGAAAAAGATGTCCAAGAATCTTTGAAATATGATTGAAGGTTTTATGAAGTTAGGCATGTCATTCATTGCTGGAGTCCAGATCAACTCTATAATGTACTTTGACATGTCTTCATCTAGTGATTCTAGTCGACACGAATGTACATGTGTTTGTAACTTTGTATTGTAATCGAACTTTCATTCATTCATTTCGAAAATTTATATAGCGCCCCTTCAAGAAAGCTACTCAGTCTAACTCAGAGGTGCTCCCAGCCCAGCCACGAACATTTATGATGCTCTTCACATAAGGAGGGTTCATATACACATGTACGCTCACATACACGTACACATGTATACAGAGTCGCTTTCAGTGCGCAAGGCTACAAGAGAAGAAATAAGGTTTGAGAAAAGAGATGCAGAATAGGGATTATGTAATATTAAGTATCGAATTCCATCCATAATTGTTCTTTCAGGCTAACGTCATCGACTTTAAAAGCGTTTGAATTGTTATGAATGAACGCGAATGGTACGAAGAGTAATCTGGTCTCACATTAAGCTTTCCTTCTGCCAGAAAACTCCTCTGCTTCTTTTCCCGATAAGCCTTGAAAGATAATTTCCACCAACTATCAGTATAGAGAACAGCGACTGACAGCGCTAAGTACTTAAAACGCGCAATGTTAAGTGTCTTAATGCATGTATACGTACAAAACTACATAGATACATAGACACATAGACACATACATGTAGATACATGGATACGTACATACGTACATACATGTACATACATGTATGCATGCATGCATGCATACATAATATATACACGTACACATACATACATACATACATACATGCATACATACATACATACATACATACATATGTACATACATACATACATACATACATACATGCATACATGCATACATACATACATACATACATACATACATACATACATACATACATACATACATACATACAGGTTTGTCCGACAATTAATCCAAATCCGACCAATCGAAGACAATTATTGGTTGACCAGAATCGAAAAAAGACAGAGGACGCAATAATTGTGGAGAGTCGATATTTCCTCTCTATTATTATATTTAATATATTATATTTAATATATTATATCTAATATATTATATTTAATATATTATTATATTTAATATATTATATTTAACATATTATATTTAATATATTATATTTAATATATTATTATATTTAATATATTATATTTAATATATTATATTTAACATATTATATTTAATATATTATTATATTTAATATATTATATTTAATATATTATATTTAATATTAATTATTGATCATTATAAGTGTCTGCGTTGATGCGTTCAATGCGTCTGTTGTCCCTTTGCCTTTCTCCATCTTTCTGTCTTTTATTTATAATGTATACATGCGTCTGTGTAGTTATGGTTGTTTTATGATATACGTGTCTTCATCCCTCTCTTAATTCTTCCGTTTTAGGTTGCCGCAGATAGTCTACCAGTCGGGTTCGGCAGCGGCCTATCTGCCATCCACCCCGACGAGCTTCACGATCGCCGCCCCTCAGGCACCGCCGACCCCTCATCAATTCTTACCAGCCACTCTTCTACCGACGACTGGAGGAGCAGGACATTTCCTTGACTATGCCGCCCTGGCCGCCGCCTACTCGGCAGCCACGGGTCCTCTCACCAGCACCCTATCCCTCGGAAGTGACTCGATGTCGACGATGCATGCTGCAGCCTTTCCATACAGCGGAGGAGGAGGAGGAGGCGGTGGTGGTTACTTCGGAGGCACTCCAACCGCACACACTGCCTACGCGACGTTGCCCTATGCAACGGGTCCCATCCCCACACAGACTGTTTTAGGTCAATTTGCGACCCAACAGTTTCACACTCAACATGTCCACACTACTAAGCTACAGTAGCAGTAACTCTTGACGACACGCTGAACGTCCTTGACTCCATATCCGCTGACCTTACGACGTCATTTCCGCAGGAAAAAAGCAGACTCGTCTTCCGTCCATCCGTCCATATATCGTTCGTCTGTATGTTGGTCCGTTGGGATAGCTGATACAAATGGCGCGTTGTAGCTTATCGTTCGTCACATGATTATTACACAGACGATTATTTGCTTCTTCTGCAGAATGTCAGTTGCTACTTTCAGTCATTTCTTTTTACCTGCCCTTACATTCTTTTTATCTGCCCTTACATTGATCGATGCAGTATTTGAAACTAAGTAGCTTAACCAGTCAATTGTTTGACTGGTCACATTCACAATCTCTCTTTTTTTCTCTCTCCCTCTAGTTGTCACTTTCTTCAGAATACAGTCGTTGCACATCGCGGTTGTTGGTATACTTCCATATCTGCGCTTATTTCTACTGTAATGACAATCATGCAGAAAACAATAAACTGGTTCAATGCTCGTGCGGAGGGGAAGATGAAAAGAGAAGAATCAGAAGGAAGAGGAAGAAGAAGAGGAGAAAGAAGAGGATGAGGAGGAGAAGGAGGAGGAGGAGGAAGAGGAGGACTAGGAGAAGGAGGAAGAGGAGGAAGAGGAAGACGGTCGGGTCAAGATATGCCTGCTCTGTGTATGATAAACAACTGATAACGTATACCTGTAGCTGTTGTAAGCGTAAAGTAATTTCTATGTAAAAACAGTAGACATGTATAGTTTATATTCTGATTAGGTCACATAATTTATTTATCGTAGCAAAGACAGACGCTTAGTTTCTTGCTTATTAATTATATTATGTCGTTTTTATCCATGACGATCTGCAATGGCATCGAAATCGGAACAATAGAATCGATAGAATCGATAGAATCGATAGAATCGATAGAATCGATAGAATCGATAGAATCGATAGAATTGATAGAATCGGCGGATGATGAACAGAGATTCACAAATCGCTTATTATTATTATTATTAATTATGAATTGACAATTTGACAGTTTTCCGCTTCCAGCAAGGAAGCTTCTCGCAGTGAATGTGATTCGTTTCCATCGGACTTATATAAATATGCATGTATAATTATATATATAATCAAACTTATATAATTATACATATATATAATTATACATATATATAATTATATAATTATACATGTATAATTATATGGTTATATGCTGTAGCATTAAAATAATTACCTTTCATAAACTTACTGTCTCATGCAGTTTGGCATTGTCATATATAGCATGACTATATATTAATATTATATAATCACCAATTAAATGTCTTTTTCAATACAGTCATAAGACTATAGTGTAGGGCGAAACGAATGTATACACACGCGGAAGCAACACATATATCGGTAGTTATGTAGGCCTATAACTTCATAATTATACGTGACATAAAGGATGTATTTGGGCATGTATTCCTGCACACGTATACAGGGTGGCTCAAAAAAAAAACGTACCACCGGGGAAAATGCGATATCTTCGCAGCCGATTGGGGTTTTTCTGCGAAAATTTCACAATTTGAAGGGGAATGAATATACAACAATCCCTGAAAGTTTCATTTGAAACTTTTCATGTTTGCAAAAGTTACAGCTGTTCAAACTTAAAATTTCGTTTTTTCAATTATCCGGAGAATCATGCTCCAATACAAGTGATTTCATTAGGATGTTTGGCAAATTACAACACACACACATTGATGATGATGTCATACGACCTCACTATGAGCTGTAAAGAAGCTGTTTATGAAGCAATCTGCTGGTATTTGGTGATATTTTATAGATTAAGGTCTCAATTGGTGAACCCAAACAATGAACGTCATGGGCAAAGTTTCTGCAAAAGATCAAATCGGAACTCGGACTTTGCATGAACAGAGACTGAGACATCGCGTGATCATAGCAAAATACCCAGTGAAAAGTGGAGCCTGAGCACATTGAAGACTATCTGCAAACGTGTTTATGTAACGAAGATCAGATGTCGGAAGAGAGGCAGGAAGTGGTCGCTTGATCTGACGGAAAAAGCGCGATTTTCACGAAATTCGCTTGGTAATCGAAAGGTCAAGTTTGCAAAGCAAATCGTGGTTTCGGCATCAGATATGCCGGCGTGTGTTGCGGCTGCAAGAAAAGACTGCAATTAATCCCATTCAGTAGGTTAGATGTCAAACTCATCATTGAACTCGCTTACCCAGACTCATTGAAGACCAGGTATGCTCTAACATCTGGTTTTATTATGCAGCAGGACAGTGCGCCTGCTTGCTCGCACGGCAAGGTTGATTATGATGGCGCTACCTTATTGACATCAACTGAAGTAAATGCATTGGCAAAGATGATTTACAAACTCGCCAGACCTTAACCCTCTTGTTTATCACGTCTGGGGAGCTATGCTGGAACGCTGCAAGACATTTAATCCCAAGTTGGAGAACATTGGCCAGCTGAAGCAAGTCTTGCTGCTAATGTGGGGTCAGTTGCCGCAGGACCCGACCAACAAGGCCATACTGAGCTTCACAAAAAGAATTTGAGCTTGTGTTAAGGCAGGGAGTGGACACTCTCATTATACCTTACAATAAACTGCAAAACGGAATGCTGAGGTCGTAGTGAAAAGTGATATCATTTGACTTGGAAATCTACAAGTGACGTCAATTTTCCGCGGATAATTGAAAAAACGAAATTTTAAGTTTGAACAGCTGTAACTTTTGCAAACATGAAAAGTTTCAAATGAAACTTTCAGGTATTGTTGGAAATTCATTCCCCTACAAATTGGAAAATTTTCGCAGAAAAAGTTCGATCGGCTGCGAAGATATCGCATTTTCCCCGGTGGTACGTTTTTTTTTGAGCCACCCTGTATATATATATATATAATTATGTATACATAATTACATATATATATATGCAATCAACGTCGCACATTCACATAATTATGCACATAGACCCATATAGTTTTTACATGCGCATATGCATGCATAATTGCATACCTCCATACATGCATGCATGACTACAATAAACATTCTAGACCCATGCTTGCTTGCATGCATGCATGCACGGCTTGCACGCACATCCACAAATGCATATACACATACTTACATGCACATACATGTACGTACGCATACATTCATTATACATGCATCCATATAATGTACAAGTATGCAGTGTAAACACTTGCAAGTCTTACATAATGCATTCATTCAAAATTTTGTTAATTGTTATTTTTGTTATTGTCATTTCTATAATTCTTCTTCTTCCTCTACTTCTTCTTTTTCTTCTTTATCATCATCATCATCATCATCATCATCATCATCATCATCATCATCATCATCATCATCATCATCATCATCATCATCATCATATTATTATTATTATTATTATTATCATTATCATTATTATTATTATTATTATTATTATTATTATTATTATTATTATTATTATTATTATTATTATTATTATTATTATATTATCATCATCATCATTATCGTCATCGTCATTGTCATCATTATCATCATCACAATCACAATCATCATCGATGAATCTATTTTTAGCACTGTCTTGTATGACCGCTCTTCAGTTACCTTCTTCTGTCGATCAAACGACGACCATTCATATAATAATCCATTGAAAGCTAATCATGTTATCTTGCAACGCTTGTTTTCATGTCTCAGCAGTTGCTATCATAGGCGCAATCACGTCCTAAAAGTTGGGGGGGACCAAATGAATCAAGTCCTAAAAGTTGGGGGGGACCATAATGATAACGTCAATGGGACCACTCAAAAGTTGGGGGGGACGCGTCCCGTGGGTCCCATAGGGTGGTTGCGCCTATGGTTGCTATGCGTCTATAAGATCTTCATTCATTCACCAAACCTGCTGCTGTTTCCGGGCATTCAAAACAGACAAAGAGACGGACAGACACAGACAGACACAGACAGACACACACACACAGACAGACAAATGGCATTTCCAATGGATTTATCCTTTCATTTAGGTTAACTGGCAATAAAGGCAGTTGTACATGTTGTATACCTGCAGCTGATATGCTATCCTATATCCTGATTCCTCATGCACTGTCTTCCTCTGCCTCCTTCGCCGTTTCAACTCTGAATTTCATCCATCCCCGCCGCTGTCTCACTATCTGCCTGCCCTTCTCACTTTCCAGATCTTGATCCCATCCTATCGGCCTGGTTCTCATGATTGCTGTGAATAAATTAAGCTGGTTCCCGCACGACTTCGCTTTTTTGTGAACGCTGCATGTAGGAGTTTCGAGTTTCCGATTACGATAGGCCTACACTGCCCTACATGTAGATAGATACGATTACTATTCTGCAGCTTCTTATCCGGCCTGCAGAGCTCTCTGCGTTCGTTCTCCTGTAATGAGAATGTTATGAAATGAAGAGTTAAACCCACTTGCATAGCCATCTGCAGATCTGAAAGCCGTTCCTATTCACGTAGTGGCACTATAGATAATCTATAATTTTTTCTTAAGGACACACTTTAGTCCCACACTTGGCGTGTGTTTTTTATGAAGCATGCACGAACAATACACAGACACTGCGAAATGGTCAATGTATAGCAACGTGCTTAACCTACATGTAGGAAGACCAATGGCATATCGTATAACTTCACTTAGTCACACTTAGAGAAATGGGAGCCATTCTTATATGTACAAAGAAGTGATTGTTCTACGTATATAGGAGGCTCTTATATTAGATTCGCATGCTAGCGCAACGTTTTTACCAGGAAGACTGAACATGCGATTAACACTTCTCATGCGAGACAACGATGCACCATTTTTGGCACTTTAGCGACGACGGAGCAGCCTACTAAAAGTGACTGGGAACAAATGAGATTCGTGCTTTAAAGTGCCGAACTATATTATATAGGAATGTTCATATCAAAAGGAATGTCGGTACCATTTCAACAGCTAACTGCATGGAAGTGAATGCAATTGCCCGGACAAAATTTCGTTCCTCCTTTGCTGGCGCCGAAAAATTTAGGTTATGATATTATGCCTATACACAACAACTGCTCTGCTTTATTAACATTTCCATCCGCGCATTCGTCGTTGCAGGCGTTGTCGTTGTTGTCGTCGTTGTCTTGAAATGCATTCAGTTATCATATTAAAATTAGAACTGTAACGCGATTAGTGTAATTGGTTCGTCGGAGATTAAGTGCCAAATCAATTTGTTTTTCACTGAGAACCGTTTAAACTTGGTTAATAATTCATAACCATCTCATCCCCGTCAATAATGAACTATTTTTACGCCAACGTTCAATTTCTAAAGATAGAGAAGAACATAGAGTGAAAGGAGTGAGATATTGATGCATAGAGAGAGAGAGAGAGAGAGAGAGAGAGAGAGAGAGAGAGAGAGAGAGAGAGAGAGAGAGAGAGAGAGAGAGAGAGAGAGAGAGAGAGAGAGAGAGAGAGAGAGAGAGAGAGAGAGAGAGAGAGAGAGAGAGAGAGAAACAGAGACAGGAGGCAGGTGGACAGAAAGAGGGAGCAAAGAGAAGCAGTGACAGACTGCGGCAGAGATACAGAACGCTATAGGGACCGAAAGAGATTTCCGTATGGCACGCGAAATGCATTCAGCTGTTTATAAAGAGAGACAGAGTGAGACATACAGACAGATAGACACACACACAGAGCCATGGTGTGCAACGCATTTCATCGATTAATTATGCATCGTACTTCGGTGACGTAGATGCAAATCAATATTAGAAGAAGCGATGGAAATCGATTCCGTCAAATAAGGACGTGAATTAATTATGCAAAAAATGCAAAAATGTCCTTTTGGCTGTCTTCGTGAATTTGAAAAATGCTAGGCACTTAAATTTAGTCGAACAAGATCAGACCAGACATTCAATGCGAGCTTATTTTGCTTATATTTGTGCACTATATACGTATTATTTGTACATATATATAATATATACAATTATACAAAATAAATGTATTGTATATATATATATATATATGTAGGATGTGGGTGTGTGGTGTGGTGTGTGTGTGTGTGTGTGTGTGTGTGGTGTGGTGTGGTGGTGGTGGTGGTGGTGTGTGTGTGTGTGTGTGTGTGTGTGTGTGTAGGTAAGTGTGTGTGTGCGTGTGTGTGTGGAGGCCAACATAATTATGTATAGGTCCATGGGCTGCAATTAACAACTGGGTTCTGAGGTCGTTAACGCTATAGGCCAGGGCGGATCGAGATAAATAACACTGGAATTGCTGAATATATCTTTGTGTAAGCTTGCGTTTAAATTGCCTAATGATATAATGTTTTACCTAAAATTTTGATACTCAAGTGACTGGAAGATGTTCTGCACATTCATCCTCACAGTTCTAATACAATTCGGTAAAGTGTGTTCAAAAGCGTCAGATAATTATACAGAGTCCGTGACTTGGGTCATCGACTGAATAGCCTGATATCTGTTTATTTTTTTCACTCGTTTTGTTTGTTAATCGCTGCTAAAAGACTAAATAATTGCTTAATTTGCAATGCACGTGCTGACTACGCGGCCTGCAGCAGAGCCTTTGATGTCGACGGTTCCCATTTACTAGGTGTTTGATGGAATCTCAAAGAAAGTAAGGACTTCAAATGACGACGGAGCGCATTCGAGTAAGCACCTGCTGCTACTACTCCTGATACTGCTGATGCCGCTGGCAGCAGCTGATAGGAAGATTCTCTGGACGCCTGAAGGTCAATGGTACTTGCTAAATACATTATGTATAATTATATATACATAATACATAGTGTTACATAAAAACTAAAATCTCTTTATGAAGAAAGCGAACCATAAGGTCATTGTTCAGCTCGTGCATCCAAAAGCGATATGGTGGAGTTTTAAATGCCACGATACCCGTCTCCCACTTCATCAGTCAGAGAATTGAAGCAAATGACGAGTGCTCCTCCTCCTCCTCTTCCTCCTCTCCTGCTCCTCTTCCTCCTCCTGCGACGCAACTAATCCAGACACCAGGGTGATTGTTTCCCACAGGTTTCGCAGCCCAAGGCGCTTTTGCTGCTGCTCACACTTATTCCACTGAATCTGCAATGAATGCCAACAAAACCCGGAAGGCACGCCTTCGCAATCTCTACATTCTTTTACTCTCTAATATTTGCTCTTACATTCTCTTATTTTCAATCATATAGCCGTTCTTTCATCGTATTTTTCTGAAAATTATCCTCTCTCCATGTCTAACAAATACTGTCTGCATTTTTTTCTTCTTCCGCTCCCCCTCCTCATACTCTTCGCCGTCGTCATCGTCATCCTCTTTCCCTCTACTCCTCGAGCGTCCTCCTGTTTCTTAAACTTTTATAATTTTTTTCTTCTTCCTCATCTTCTTCCTCATATTCCTCTTCCTCTTTATCTTTTTCGTCCTCTTCTTCTTCGTCCTCTTCCTCATCCCTTCTTCTTCCACCTCCTCCCCTTCCTCTTCCTCCTATTCGTCCTCCTCCTCCTATTGTTCTTCTTCTTCTTATTCTTCCTCTTCCTCCTCCTCCTTCTCCTCTTCTTCCTCTTCTTCCTCTCCTTCCTCTTCTTCCTCTCCCTCCTCTTCTTCTTCGTCTTCTTCCTCTTCTTCCTCTTCTTCCTCTTCTTCCTCTCCCTCCTCTTCTTCGTCTTCTTCTTCTTCCTTCTCCTCTTCTTCTTCGTCCTCGTTATCTTCTTCTTCTTAATTCTTTTCCTCCTTCTCCTCCTCCTCCTCCTCCTCCTCTTCTTCTTCTTCTTTATCTTCCTCATCCTCGTCCTCTTCCTCTTCTTCTTCCTTAGCCAAAATTGTTTGATTGTTTGCATGTCGTATGATCGATCAATCAATCAATCAATCAATCAATCAATCAATACTATTTATTAATTGCCATGACATATGCATTCAACAGATTGGTCAGGCCTACATTGGCGTCAATGGGTATAGATCTACACTCAAATGAACATAAGGTTCCGCTAAGTAAGGTCACCCTATAGATTCGTCAGATATTAATCCGACAGTTTCTGTTTAAACACTATGTAACGCAGCGGCGCCCGCAGGATTTTTTCTTGTACGCACAGAAATTTTCGATGGAGGGGCGAACAGGGAAAAATTTTCGTTAGGCCGCCGAAAAAACTGATCAACCTAGAATTTCCCCAAAAACATACCTTTTCTATCCGCCGAAAAAACTTATGACCTTTTTTTTTTTTTTTTTTTTAGTCATCAACCTAGAATTTCCCAAAAACATACCTTTTGGGTCATCGCGCTGTACGCACTTACCTATGTGCGCACGTCTGCGGGCGCCGCTGCTGTACGCACTTGCGTAAGTGCGTACGCCTGCGGGCGCCCCTGATGTAACGTACTACAAATTATGTCTTCAATCAATGCTTGGTTATGGTGTCCATTCTTAATCTACAGGCATACAACAACAACAACAACAACAGCAGCAGCAACAACAACAACAACAAAATTAATTAATACAGTGAACATAAAGTAAACTTAAGTCATAAAACCACGTGGCACATTCTTTACATAATCGTCGCTAAAAGATGGAACTTAAATTTATTTTTGAACTTATGGATTGAGGGCAGATCGGTAAGTTCTTTAGGCAGGGAGTTCTAAAACCAGTGGTCCATGTGTTCCAATACTAAGCTGTCTAATGCTGCAGGACTTTTTAACGTGTAGTTGTACACAAAATGTGCAGTTCATGGATTTGTTCAGTTGTAGAAGCACTTTTGTACAGTTAAAAGTAGCAAAAAGTCATTGTCCTCCGATTGGAAGTAATTTACTATGGGGAATGGGTAAGGAAAGAAGAGGTTGTGCGGTTCTAAAAATTCCTTTAAAACAGCCCTGTAATGTTGGTGCGTAGCCTACACTTCTTAGATGATAATATTATTGTTTGCTTAGCGCGTATAGTGATCATGTAGCTCGGAGTTTTTATGGAATCAGTGGTCAAAGTTTCCTGTGTTTTGGCTTGAGCGAAATCTCTGTACATAAATAGCCCCACTTGCAGCTTGTAATACACTCAAACGGTAATATTTTCAAGTTGAGAAATAGAAGATCTCAATGAGTGTCAGTTCTATAGGATAGCCTACATTACAGATGATTCGCACTGTTTCGCAGAACCCGTTTCTGTGATGTTGTCAGAGAGGTCAAGCAGGTACGGTTAGAAGCCCAAGTGCGATTACAATAGGACATAAGCTTAATTCGCAGTAGGTTACCACAAGTTCTGTAAATATCGCTCAATCATTAATTTTATGAACATTTTTCATGCCTCATCGTTGCGCCATACGTAAGTTTTATATATAGGCCTATTCAATGATAATAAAATATTCATAATAATTATATGGACTTCCGCAACATTTTTCATGAGTCATGACCAATAACAGCTCAAACACGTAAAACCATAGGCTATATTTTGTGAAAAACTAAGGCAGACACTAAATCTTGATTTTTCGCAGTAGATGCATTCCAGAGTTCCATGGTACCTTCTTTCCTCCCAGCGGGTCACAAATTTTCTGTGGAATATTCACCTTTATTATTATTATTTCATCTTTTGCTTTAATCTTCTGCGTTGTTTGAGGCTTAAAATCTTCTCTGTTCTATTTCGTCTCACCTCCTTTTTCGCATAGTTTCAAGGTGTAGCCTATACTGCTCGCCCTCCTCCTTATCTATTTCTTATCCCATTCCTGCTTTTCAGCAGGCGAGCAGCAGGTGTGTTCTAAGGCTGATTAGACACGCGCGTGCTTGCCTGACCGGGGGCAATCGTTTTGTTTAGTCGACTTGAATCCATCGACCAATTCATTAATCTTTCAACGAAGCCAAGTCCATCTCTCAGAATACTCAACTAACTGCACGCAGGGCAACAATTAACGGGGCAGGCAGATATGGATATAGGGAGACAGCGAATCAAGCAGGCAGAAGGACAGAGAGGCAAGAACGTAGGCTACTAGTCAATAGGAAGAGGGAAGAGGTGCACAGACAAAAATAAACGACAGCAAAAGAAAGAGTGAAATAAAAATGATAATCTTCGTTGATTGTTTCAAAGCACGCAGCATACGATTACAATTAAAAAAGTATGAATTGACGATCAGAGGTGATTAAAGAATTTGAATTTGACTATTTTGGGGCAGCCATACAATCCGTTCATCACGAGACATTTCTCAATTTATTAGCGCCATCTGGCATATGAAAGACTGAGTCGACCGTTGGGGTGGGTGGGGGTTGCGGGAATCGATCCCGCGACCGTGTTGATCCTCTGCACTTTGTTTGTTTTTATGTGCACTTGCTATAGCGCCCCTTCTAGCTCAACAGGGCTGTTTTTAAGGAATTTTTAGAACTGCACAACCGCTTCTTTTGCTTCCCATCCTCCATGGTAAATTACTTCCGATCGGTAAACAATAACCATTTTTTGCTAGTTTTAACTGTACAGAAGTGCTTCTATACATGCACAAATCCATTTAGAACTGCGCATTTTGTGTACAGCTGCACGTTAAAAAAGCCCTGAAGCTCACTACTCAGAGGCGCTCCCGACTGCAGAGCGGACACTGCATCGGAGTTTCACGCCGAAGAGCCCAAGCAATTGTGAGTGAAGGACTTGCTCAAGGTCCCTACGCGGCGACTTGAGGTGGATTCGAACCTCGAACCTCCCGACTTCAAGGCAACGACGCCACCACTACACCACCGCGCCCCACAGTCAGAGTGTTACAATTGTCCTTATTTCCTCCCCACAGGGTGGGGGTGATAGAGATTGAGGGAGAAAAAACACTATTCTAGTACACACAGGCGAAGAACGAGAGTGAAGTAGAGATATGAACAGAGACATCATCTCGAATAGCAGAAACTTAGTCATAGTAGTAGTAGTAGTAGTAGTAGTAGTAGTAGTAGTAGTAGTAGTAGTAGTAGTAGTAGTAGTAGTAGTAGTAGTAGTGGTGGTGGTGGTGGTGGTGGTGGTTGTGGTGGTGGTGGTGGCGGTGGTGGTAGTAGTAGTAGTAGTAGGAGTAGCAGTAGCAGTAGCAGCAGCAGCAGCAGCACAGCAGCAGCAGCAGCAGCAGTACTACTACTACTACTACTACTACTACTACTAGTAGTAGTAGTAGTAGTAGTAGTAGTAGTAGTAGTAGCAGCAGCAGTAGCAGCAGCAGTAGTAGTAGTAGTAGTAGTAGTAGTAGTAGTAGTAGTAGTAGTAGTAGTAGTAGTAGTAGTAGTAGTAGTAGTAGTAGTAGTAGTAGTAGTAGTAGTAGTAGTAGTAGTAGTAGCAGTAGCAGTAGCAGTAGCAGTAGCAGTAGCAGTGGCAGCAGCAGCTGTAGCAGTAGCAGTAGCAGTAGCAGTAGTAGTAGTAATTGCAGTTGCAGTTGCAGTACCAGCAGCAGCAGCAGCAGCAGCAGTAGTAGTCAGTGTCAACTGTCAATTAAGATGCACATTTAAATAAAATAATAAGTGTGCCGTATCAATATTTCCTTCAATGATTGCGTTAGACTTAAACCTCAACTCATGATGTGAAGAATTTGATCACGCCTTTTAAATAGTTCTGACGGACCGATAGTGCATCACAACAACAAGGTGGGATGGGTGTGGGTGGCTTTATCGAAGCATCGAGATGGGTGGCCGCGTGTGTGTGTGTGTGTGTGTGCTTATTTTGATGCCTAAGGCATTGATAGACATGCTGATGCATATAATATATGGCGGTGAATCAAACAATAGCCCAAATAGTTCACTGCAGGACCTGCCATGGTGGCCACGTTCCATCATAACATCATGACTCTGTCGCCGTCGAAACGAACGTGTCGTCGAAAGTAGAAGTGTACGGCTAGGTGGCGCCACTGCAGCGCTGATTAGAAGTCGTTAAAAACAACAACAGCAACAACAACAATGCATGGCGCCGGATTCCCCGAGGGCAGAAAGTTCATGTGACACACAGCACTTCAAAGGGGGGGGAAGGTGCACCAGGTTCCACTCTGCCTCCAATTCTCCATCGATAGGAGTCTTTACTCCACTGGAAAAGATTCTATTTCCAGGATCCTGAGCAAACAAATTTGGGTCTGAGAAGTTCTTGGTGACTGATGGTATCTCAACGGTTGGACAAGTTGTCACGTCCAGCCTTTCCTACCCATCGCCAAATGGATTCACCATTGAGTCGAAGTATATAAGCAATAATATGCCGAACAATGCAACAATCTTTTCTGTCAAGTGTCCATTGTCTGCTTCCGGTCAAGCTTGCAGGTCAAGCGAGTGTGACGCCAGAGACCATGCAGTATAAATAACTGTCTGACCAGTTGGTACATCATAACACGCTGCTCTGTGTTCGTTGTTTCAGTCTCCATGTGCTGAGTTGACCGGTGTTCGTTTGTTTCTGTCGGATCCATAGACAAATATTATTATTCTCTGTTCATCAGTTTAGTAGAAAGATGGAGATGCCAGTTATGCATTAATAGTAAAGAGTAATTAACAGTAGATCTAATTAATTATGTGCGGTGACATCATTAATGCCTTTCGTGCAAGCGGAGAAAGCACTTTGGCATGCGGGTATAATATTATTTCGATGAAGACATCAAGCAACTCTGACCAATTACTCGTTCCCTGCCATTCATCTTCGATGGAGCGACTGTATTCACGTGACATTCAACGAGTAAAGGAGGAGAGGAACAACGTCAACCTATTGTGAGGTAGGACGCAACAGTACATTCAGATATGCAGATCCTCAGATACGGACTTATAAATATAGAACATGCGTGACAACGTGGGTCTTCATTTGCCACATCAATTAACCCATGCAAAAGAGGAACAGCGATAACGCTGTGTGCACATAATCATCGTTTTAAGCCTATACAGCAGAAAAGGTAATTCTAATGAATCATCATCATCATCATCATAATCAGTCCAATTCTGCACGTCATGCAATGCAGCTCCTCCATTTCTTTACGAACAACACTATAACGAAATAATTGAACCAGAACCAAAGAATAATGAGGCATCAATCACATCAACACTGATAATATATATACATGAATATATTATTATGCCGACTCTAGGCCTACGATTCTTAGGCGTGAACCCAAAAACAGCAGAGGTTCAAATTCTACAGACACTTGATGTGCGGACATTATACGAGGAAATGAACAGAAATCAGTTGAACAGAAGTTCTCCCATGCATAAAATATATCGATCGGTACTGGAATTGGTTTGGAGCAGATTAGCTGTAGACTAAGTGGACACGGGTGAGCGTCACAAAGACAAACTTCTGAAGTAGATTTCAACTGCATACAGTCTACTCATCTTTGATGAAACGGTATAGTGAAAAAGCGCAAATGTTTGAGTTTGAGAATCATGCAGTAGGCTATGCATTCGATGCATGCAGCAATCAGTCAGATTGAAGCAGTGCAACCGAGTTTCTCTATGGCTGCAGTCTTACAATTTAGGCCTAAATACGCCATTGGTCTATGTTATGATGTAAGTGATGTACGTAGTATTGAGGCTTCACTACGGTGGTCGTGATATTCAGAGACATATATCATGGATGTGCGTTAGACTTCTGTCAAGCAGATTAAGTATTGATGACAATCAGTTCAATACTTATTCCGCTTCTGGCAGAAGGCTCTCGCAGCTGAACTGCACCAGCAGCAACCAATGCAACCAATGCAGCAACCAATGCAACCAATGCAACCAATGCAGCAACCAATGCAACCAATGCAACCAATGCAACCAATGCAACCAATGCAACCAATGCAACCAATGCAACTAATGCAGCCAATGCAACCAATGCAGCAACCAATGCATCTTCTTCATCTGCAGCAGAATAGATTCCGTGCAGCATCCAGACACCTCAGGACTTCGCTGCTGATGATGATGGTGCCAAGTTTACGAATGGCACCAGATAGGCTACACACGCAGCGTTAACTAATTCCACAGACATCCTCATTACAGGCGTTAGAGTGCATTGGCTAATAATATGCCCAGCTAAAAATAAAAAAAAACAGGGCACACAAGTGCGTGTCTTTGGCATAATTATTATTGTTCATGCAATGCATGATGCACGCATGCATTCATTTAGACTGCAGTGGTTTTCAACCTCTTCCTAGTGACGGAACCTTTCTCAAAGCACTCATTTCAAGTCATTTGCTCGCGGAACCCTTCGCGTTTCACCCTCTAGTGCACCAAGAAATAGGCCTATATATTCAGTTGTAACATGCCAAATTAGATAATATTCAGTTTTAAACACTCTTTATGCGCGTTATTTCATATTTGCACGGCATGGTGCAGCATATAAAACAAGGGCGGATACAGAGATTTTTGAAGGGGGGAGCCAAAAGTTTCGGGGGGAACAGGGAACAAAGTTCGTCTTGGTCACCGAAAAATCTGATGACCTTTTTAAAGTCATTTATTAAATTTCCAAGGGAAAAGATACCATTTTTCTTTCGCCAAAAAACAGTTGATGACCTTTTTTAGTCGTACAGTGTTCTGGAGCCCCTGCATGCACGTACGGACCTGGTGCACGGACCTCTTGGGCTTGGAGAGGGGCCTATACGGAACTACTCATGGGACTCATGGGGAAGGCCACGTCAACTTCCCGAGCCAGAATAGATGGTAAAAATAAAGAAATTTCTACATGGGGGCCATGACCGGATTGCCCCACCCCTGGATCCAGCCCTGAGTCAGTAAACCAATCAATCGATGGATCAATCGATCTATCAATCAATCAATCACTCAATTAATCAGTAAATCAATCAACCAATCAGTCAATTAATAAATCAATCAATCAATCGACAAATCAATGAATCAATCAATAAATCAGTAGTTCAATAAAACAATAAATCAATCAATCCATCTATCAATCAATATGTTTTATTTTGTAACCAAATTAAACAAGTCAAGTGTCCATGATTATCACTGCGACCCCGTAACGAAAACAAGCCTTGAAACCCTTTAGCAGGAAAGATAACTCCCATAAGTAACTATGTAGTATATATTGGACACCATATACATGTATAATATCATATTTTTCAATCGAATGTTATTCGACTGAATTTGTGACTTGCGGTGACCTTGACTAAATTTTACCATACACGTGCAACACGTACGTACGGTGATCATGAGCAAAGAAAAAAAGACAAAGCGAGAGGCAACACCATAATATTCCAAGACTATTATTCTATAGAGAAACAAGGACAAGAAAACCGAAGCACTCAACACCGTCGACTCAATCAGGATTTTAGATAAAAGAGAATAATATACTTGACTATAGTAAAGAGAGACAATACTGCAATGCACATAAAGGACGAAAGGTGTGGGTTACACATGGTCGTTTGCCTCATATTAGGGAGGCCTACCATCTTATTAGAAATGCGAATAACGTTATTTTTAATTTAAAGAACCATACGTTGAGGTAGGTTATAACTCTATTTCCTTTGGAATTTTTTTCCAGGTGGCGACTCCAATGAATTTGATAGGAAAAGGTGAAAGAAAGAATCAGGTCCTCTCAAGATATCTACTCAGAGGCGTTTCCAACTAAGACCAGGTCAACAAGAAGAAAGCCTTGAAGAGATTATGGAAAGAACCAGAAGAGTCATAAGAGAGCGACCGGAAAGCAGCAGGGAGGCCATTACTGAGCAAAGTCCATCACTGCGAATGCTTGGCGATACATGGTCATAGTAAACGAGAGAGAAACAAGGTATAGCTGAGCAGATCACACGCCGGCTCAGGAAGAAAGAAGCAGGTTAGACAGTCGAGTCTTTTATTAGTTATTGTTTTTCGACAGAATTTCAACGATTGAGTATAGTTTCAGTCGTAATATATAGTATATAGTAGGAAAGAGATGAGGGGTGCTCAGCCAAACAGTCGCTTTAGGTTTTCACGACGAATTAATTGAAGTCGCGCTCTTCAACCAACAGCTGCCCCTAGATTTCCTTAAGATCATCGTGGCGAGTAACCTCTGCGTAAAACGCTGCTACATCGAACCCAACGATGGAGCTGAAGGTTTTTTGCTAGCATAAGAAAACCTTTGAGAATTTGTTACTCAAGCCCACTCTGCAGCTGTTGGCGAATCGGACCTGCTCGTGACGGTTTGTCACATTCATTGTATTGTTGGTAAAAGACATTTGAATCGAACTGCTTCCCGGAACTCTCGAGCGAGCTGCGAACGCGGCTCACAACACTCGCGAGAGTCGACTTGGCTCCCGACGCCAATGTCAGGGTAAGAAGCATGTCTTAGAAGCCTCCGTTCCGCAATTCGATTGATTTATTGTAAGACAATGCTGCCGCTTGCAGTGTAAATAATTGTGACGTGCTGGCTACGACGTCAGACCTTATAACCTACGAACGACAACAAAGACCGCTCGTTGGATGATGACGTATCATGTATTGTCATAGAGCGGTTGTCAACGTTACATTTATCAGCGAACTCATCATTATTTTCTATGCTGGAGGAATCACTATTCAGTTATGACGTCGCAGCAGGGCTTAAAGTGTGGCTGGACGGTCATGGACGGCGTCCAAGCCGTCCATGCACTTATTTTGTGAGTGAAATGCATTGTAGGCCATTAGGTCTATAGCTGTAACAACGATACAAATTTGGGCAGACTTAATAATAAAACCCAAGTGTTTATACATGCCCCCTTTAAATGTATCGGAAGTAGGTCTATTCCTGAATAAATTGGAAACACTGCGACGCAGTGCTTAAAGTGCGGAAAAATAAGTGCCTGCAGGACGCCCCTTATCTTTCCAAAAGAAGTGACTGCATGGACGCCCCTTACCTTTCCAGTCATTGCTGGCCAATAAGTGGCTGCATGGTCGGTAAGCCAACTAATATTCTAAAATATCATCGCGCCACACACACACACACACACACACACACACACACACACACACACACACACACACACACACACACACACACACACACACACACACACACACACACACACACACACACACACACACACTAAAGTCATCTTGCAGTTTGACCGTCATGATTCGGGAGGAAATAAACAACAAGTATAGGATAAAACGGAGTTCAGTAGTTTTGCTTCCCAATTAGCAGCATGGGCAGAGTTTGGTTTCCGTTCTTGGAGGGCCTAAGCCTTCTTGGAGGGGCTAAGCCCGGGAAAAGAAACCATTTACATGGTAAAAAAGATGAATCTGGGTCTTCTTGGGGGGGGGGGGGGTGGGCTTAGCCGTCCCTAGCCCCTGATAAACTCCGCCCATGATTAGCAGTTAGCAGCTGGGCGTCAGTAGGCCTACAGTAGCCTAACGATCGAAGTAATGCATTTGTTCTTTTCTCGATCTATGGAGTTCTCAATACCTTCCTCCATATCCACATTTCGCAAGCATCGATTTTCCGTTCTAAGTTCAAGAACTTGTTTTTGTCAAAAGCCTTTGTTTTTGTCCACGTTTCACATCCATACAACACCACTGGGAATAGCCTACAAGTGTGAGTGATCACAACGACTAGCCTATATAATTGTCACAAAATAATGTGAATTAGCCTAGCTACTAATTAAGATAGATAAACAATTTGACAATCTCTGTGGGCCCCTGGTGGTCGTGGACCCGTGTGCTTTGCACACATATTGCACACATAGGCCTATGGTAGCTACGCCACTGCCCTCGATCCCTCAACGGTTGCAGTCCGTCAAAGAAACATGGACCGCACCACAGCAGAGGACTCGATTAAACACTGATTATACGGATCGCTGATTATCAAGAAGAATATAGTTATATAAATTATGGAACACAGCCGTTGTTAATTTAGTGTGTGCTATATCACCAGAGGCGGCGCTATTATTATAGGTCGCGGCAGGTTCCAGTTTATGCATTACATTTACATGCATGCCTTTTGACCTGCCAAAAATTCTCTGGAATTAGCCTATAGCCTAGTACGTATCTTCTTTAGGTTTCATTTCTTCGACCTGCTGAATAGCTCCGATGACTCGATATCTGACGCGACCTGCTGAAATTTTACTGCTGGCGCTGCCACTGCGCATTGTACAGGCAATTCTGCCTTGGGTTCAAATCAACGAGGTGCATAAGAGTAGGCCTATGAATCACTTAATTACTGAGTTTCAATAATTATAATTTATTATCAGAGCCGTATAAATACTATGCGTCTCTGGTACACATCAGGGAATGGGCCTAATCACGTCTCTGGGCCTAATATGAAATTAATTATTATCTCTATGGTTCGACAACCATGGTTCCCGTATTTCCCATGAGCCATTGCGAAAATGTTTCCTATTCAATATTCAATAATATTCTGCACAGTTAAGTTCAAAGTCGCAGTTGCGGTTCGTAGCTTTGGTATCAGTGATGCCACAGCTGGTTTTTTCCACTAGATCTGGGTTTTTTCGCCTTCGTCTGGGTTTCTGGTTTTTTGGGGGCAAAATCTGGGTTTATTTCGGTGAGTTGACATTTTGTATTACAACACATGAATATTCTGTCAAATTCAATGTAAAATGGTTGAAATACATACTTTTTCCATTAATTTTAATTTTAAACTCCACAATCAAGATCTCATGTTGACAATTCACAACTAATTTATAATCTGATGAATAGCTCTGCACAGAAATAAACCATTTTGACATCTCAAAATAGGTCATTTCACTCCTCTCTCGAGTCTCGAGCCTTGTTAAACCGTTTTTACATCTATAACATGCATATAATGTAATGTAATGTAATGTAATGTAAATCTTCGAGAATTTCTCAGCGCCCACAAAAGCCACGTCAGGGAGACCAGCTTATTCACCGGCGCTATATCAAATCAAGTCCGCAATAGCCAGAGCTGCCGTTTTCGTTCCGGTGCCAGGTCAAAATCCGGGGAGGTCAAGCCGAGGAGACAGCGTGGTGCTACGGTGGTTGTCGGTGATGGTTGGGTGATGGAACTTGATTGGAATCTGGATAGGATAGGTTGAAAAGTTCGGTTTTCAGTCGTGAATGGAATGCAGCAGAGGAGAGTGCAAGCGGAGGAGAGGTTGAATTTGGAGGTGAGACTGCAGGAGAGATAGGAGGGTGAGCGAACAGGCGGAGGTATGTTGGGAGTCCGTTCCAAAGAGCTGGTGCAGCATAGACTAAGGAGCGGTCGCAGAATTTCAGAGAGGATGATACTGGAGGCCGAGAGAGAGAAAGATATGATGATGAGCGCGTAGACCTGTGCGGTTGAATGGTGATTAGTTGACGAATGTAGGAGGGCTGAGAGGTTTGAAGAGCGTTGTAGGTTAGAGAAACAATTTTGTAATGGATGCGCTGAGAAACTTTTAGCCAATGAAGAGACTTGAGAACAGGGGTTATGTGGTGATGTTTGGGAGTCTTAGTGACTGCGCGGGCAAGAGCATTCTGGATATTTTGCAGGCGTTTAATTTGAAGAGAATCTATTTCATGGAAGAGCGAATTGCAGTAGTCGAGTTTGGAATGAACTATTGAGGTGGCTATTGTGCAGGCGGTCTTGTAATTTAGAATTGGACGCAATCGACGGAGGTCGCGGATGTGCATATAGCAGGTGCGGGATAACTGGGTGATATGGTCAGAAAAAGTAAGGTTTTTGTCAAAAATGACCCCGAGATTGCGGACAGGAGAAGAGTATGGCGTAAGAAGAGTTGGGTCTGTTTGAGAAAAGTCAGAAGGATAGTCTAGTTTGTTTAATTGCTCGCGTAGGCCAATGATGAGAAATTCTGTTTTTGAGGGGTTGAGGCAGAGCAGATTAGCGGTCATCCAGGCTGAAATCTGAGTTATTGTGTTATGTAGCTGATTTAGAGCGTCTGAGAAGGAGCGAGGGGAGAAAGATATGAATAGTTGAGTGTCGTCGGCATAGAGGTGATGATCAGCAGAGGATGACGAAATGAGTTTGCTGAGTGTGGAGGTATAGAGAATGAACAGGAGAGGACCAAGGACTGAACCTTGAGGGACACCACAGGTGAGGATTTGTTGATTAGATGAGTGACCAGAAGCGCTAACGATGAAAGAGCGTGAGGAAAGGTATGATTTGATCCATGAGAGGGCAGTGCCAGAGATTCCAAAGACAGAGGAGAGGCGATTGAGAAGAATAGCATGGTCTATTGTGTCAAAGGCTGCAGAGATGTCTAAGAGGCACAGACAAGAGACTTGTTGACGGCCTATCGCCATCACAAGTTTGTTGTAGAGCGAGGCCAGGAGTGTTTCGGTAGAGTGATGCTTAGTGTAGGCAGACTGGTTTGGGTTTAGAAGATTGTTGGAGATGAGGTAACTGTTGAGACGAGAGAGGACAATCCGTTCGGAGAGTTTGGATAAGAATGACAGATTTGAGATTGGACGGTAGTTGGATAGGAGTTCTTTGTCCAGAGATGGTTTTTTGAGAAGTGGTTTAACAACTGAGTCTTTGAAAAGCGTAGGGAAGGTACCGGTTGAGAGTGACAGATTTATGAGCTTGGTTATCGTGGGAGCAAGAAGGACTACACAGTCTTTAAGCAAAGAGGTTGGGATTGGGTCAAGGTCGCATTGCTTGTTTTGAGAGGCCTGAATGAGGGTGATAATTTCTGCTTCAGTAGCAGGCTCGAAGAGGTTGAAAGATATTGTAGGTGGCAAAGTTGCGTCTGAATAGGAAGAGTCGGTTTGCGTGCTGGTAGATTTCGATAAGAGAGTCTGTAGTGAGAGACGAAGGGTGGAAACTTTGTCAGTGAAAAAGGATGCGAAAGAGTCAGCAATGGACGCAGATGGGATTGAGTTCGGAAGGGGGTGAGAGGAGCCGCGGTGAAGAAGATTGTTTACAGTTTTCCAGAGATTTCGAGGGTTGGATGAATTTGAATGAACAAGAGATGACAGGTAGCGTTTTTTGGCTGAAAGAAGTTGACTGTGGTATCTATTTGTCAAGGTTTTGAGTTGTTTCAGGATAGAGTCGTCGCGTGTACGCCTGTAAACTCGTTCCAGGCGACGGCGCGACGATTTGAGGGCTTGAAGAAAAGAATTGAACCATGGATTTTTTGCGTGAGTTTCTGGTTTGGTGACGATGGGAGCGTGCTTGTTGAGGAGTTCGGACATGGTGCAGTTGTAAGAAGACAGGAGATCATTTGGGTCTGTTGGAGGGTTGAGGAGAAGGGAGGAAGATTCAAGGTCGAGTTTGAATGCATCAAGGTCGATGGAGCTGATGCGGCGGAATGAGCATTGTTTGGGTGGAGGGCGAGGAGATGGTTCGATATTGAGTTGAGTGAAGATAGGGTAATGATCAGAGGGTGTGTTGAATTCACGGCTGAGGATCGGTGATAGGGCGGATGAGACACAGGAAATGACTAAGTCAAGAGTATGGCCATATTTCTGAGTTGGGAAAGAAACATGCTGGGTCAGATTGAAAGCAGTCAGAGTGGAAAGGAACTGACGTACAGATGGAACGGCGGGGGTGTCGACGTGGATGTTGAAATCGCCAGTGATGACAAATTCATGAGGTGTTGTTACAGCGACAGATAGAAATGAATTAAATTCTTCGAGAAAATCACTGTTATTTGCAGAGTAGGATGATGACGTAGGAGGTCGGTAGACATTGAAGATTGTTAGTTTAGATGTTGGCAGTTTGAGTGTGATTGATGCTGATTCGAAGGTTTTGTAAGAGTAAGTGGGTGATGCAAGAACAGTTGCTGGTTCGCGGATTAGGAAGGCAATTCCGCCTCCAATATTAGATGTTGACCTTTTTGTTGAATTTTTAGGTTGTCGGGGTGAGCTTGTGAACGAATATCCGTCAGGTATACAGCTAGAAAGTTGAGCAAGAGTGGCAGATGAGGTTATCCAGGTTTCGGTTAGGGCGATTGCGTCAGGAGGGTGGTTAGAGGATGAAATTAGGTCATGTAGTGCAGTGTAGTGTATTTCGTTGAGAAGCGACCGGATATTGAGTGTGCAAAGGTTGAAGTGAGATGAAGAAATTGGACCGGGGTTCAAGCTGATGTCTCCGCAAAGCAGAAGGAGAAATAGACATGCAAATAGTTTCTCAGACTTAACGTTAATTCGAGGTCGTGTGCAGAAGTATGAGAATGGAATCGTTGTCAGGGCGCCAAATTCGGCTGTGGCTGTTGCGCTGCAGGCCTCGCGTGGGTGAGGGGAGTAGGTAGAGTGGAAACTGAGGCAGCGGAGAAATAGGAGGAGGAGGAGAGTTGATGCATGCATAATGAGATGGATGTGGCTAGAGCCTGGATGTGACTGGCCGGATGAGAGTAATGGCGGTGCAAGGACCGAGATTTGAAAGACAAAAGGATGAGACAGAAAGGAAAATGTAGGCAATTAGGCCATCCAGAGAGATGAAAAGTATTGGAACGGACTCACCAAATCCAGGAACAGGTCCATGCCGAAACTCTGGAACAACATGTTGAAGGAGACGACGAGAAGGAAAGAAAATTAACTTAGGTAAAAAATGCGCCGCGCATCTGCTGGCTCCCCACGTGACGACCTATGGGAAATAATATACACTGCAGGTCAGGTCAATCCTTTAGTAGTAGGCCTACAATGGCCAAGTTGTTGCAGAGTATACGTATTAATGTTCCAGGTGGTTAAACGTTGGATTGTTGATGTATTAAGAAACTTTGACTGGAAACCTCGGACAACTTTAAGACTTCGTAAACTTAAGCCATGTGTGCTATGTGTTTACAATTCTGGTAGGCTCGACCCGCTTAATTATCGATTAAGCTTATTGACAATATAGATGTTGAGTCTATGACAACTTTAACAAATTATTGATATTTTTAAAGTTTTAATTACATTTTATTCGACTCTTTTGACGAACATTTTGTTAACCTTCATACGAACAAGCGAAAAACCAACTTAATTTGAGCAGTGGGTCTAAAATAGCTTATTTAAATAGTCTGGGTTTTTCTGGGGTTTTTCGGAAGGAAATCTGGGTTTATTTCTGAAACCTCAGTGGTAACACTGTTTGGTATTAATGGTTATGTGATATTGGTTATTATTTAATAGCAAGAGTTCCGAATGGAAAGACCGAAAGACTATGCCAACGTTCTCTGATGTGGTGCTAGCCGTTGGCGTGTTTGGCGTGGCTTTTCTGTTATATCGCAAAATGCCAAGAAACAGGAATATTCTTTTTAAAATACAGTACGGCCTACAATTATTTGCATTACTAGTTTTGGTAATCAGAGAACAGGTGATAAAATTTATGTAGCGCATGACTGGCGTATGTGTGCCGCATATTAATTATTAAGAAGCTCATTGGGTATTCCAGAAAGATGGAATTATTGAGCTATTAAATGTAAAATCATGGCTTTATAAGCGGGGCTGGTGAAGAATGCCGAATGAAATCACGAGGTAATGTAAATGTAATATAAATCTTCGAGAATTTCTCAGCGCCCACAAAAGCCACGTCAGGGAGACCAGCTTATTCACCGGTGCTAGGTAACGGTAATGAGGATTGACAGCATGAATGAAGCATTTGCCCTGACCCCTTTTACACCTCTGGTGTACCAAGTTGGACTTGACCATGTCCATTGCCATAGTCATGATTTCCATTACAAAAGCACATGCGACAAAACTTCATGTGCAATGCAAAGTTTGTGAGATAGCGTACATCAGGGCTGAAAGTGAGCCGGGTTGGTCCGGGTCTGCGAGCCGGCATCGAATTTCGAGACCTGCTGTTGCCGGGTCTCAGCCGGGTCGCAAAAAGGCCGCCAGATGCTAAAACTAAGTTTAAAAAAGGTAGGAATTTTGAAAATTTTGGGCAAATTACTAAAAAAAAGCCTCGTCAGAATAATTGACGGGTCAAAGGAGTGCTCGTTAACCAAAGTCAGACCCGGCAACTTTTCCAAACCACTTTCAGCCCTGGCGTACATGTGGTATGTGTTCTCATTTAAGTGCATTGGGATAATTATTAGATAAAGAATATCCATTGCAGTGGTGGCGCCTGCTTAACAATTTCTACTGGTTGTGTCAGGTCACAGGGTTATTCAGTGCTCAGATAGAGACAATTAAATGTAAAGAATATAATTATAAAAAGCAAAGAATTTTTGGCAGGTCATAATGCAGGTCAAGAGTTAAATAGGCAGTTCAAATGACTTGCTGTGACCTATGGGGTCACGACACTGACCCATTGCCATATTTTAAAAGAAAATTGAGTCTGCACTTTAAACTGTTGCATAATGTTTTATACATTAAATGTGGTTTTCAGGGTTTAAAGTGGGTGGGAACGGCGTTCCCACTGCTCTCGAAATTCTTGGCTTGCGTTCCCACTGCCCATCATGATGGAACACCAAAACACATGCATTTCAATGCAATTCTTCATCAGCGCTCCCACTGCTCACATTCAGCGTTCCCACTGCTCACCCAAACCACTTTAACCACTGGTGGTTTTAATCCTTAGCAATTACTTCATTTAAATTCTGCCAAGATCCTACACACTGCATTTCGAATAACAGGTACCTGAGGAAACACAGATGTTGCTCCATTTTGCTATTCCTTTGGAACCAATTGTAGGCAAAGAGAAGATGGTCACATATTTTTCAGCCATGCACTCAGTTTTATCTATCCAAATGACGTGGGGTAAATGTCCCCTGTACACCTCTAACGGTGAGGGGTACAGTATACTGTTGCCCCCAAATTTTTATTTGATATTTTTGTTAAATAGTTGCGAAGTGGAAACTTGACCACTGAGTCCAAGTAGCTGACACGTCAACACATTGCTCGAACAATGAACAAGATTGAATGAGTTTTCTTGATTATTTTATTGTTTGTGTTGTTTTCCACTCTAGCAAAATATTTTCTTATGTCAGTTTTACTCACACTCAAGCTCTCGATGATGTTATTTCCTTCTTCCAGTTTCATAAAACAGACTTTGACTTCAATGTGTTTTGTGTTTAACTGTTTATGTAAAGTATTTGCGATCTGCTAGAAAATTGGTGTTTATTTCTGATAATTTAAGTAAAATAGAGTACGGGTACTGCTAATTTCACCTGCAGCTCAATCAACAGAAGCAAGGCGTAGTGTGAGCAACGTGAGTCAGCCAATGACTTTTATTGTGCAGTACAATGGATAAAAGCAGTGGCTGTTTGTCACATGCATAGTCAATCAATCGGAATTTATTCAGTGTCCATTCCCCTTCAAGATACATAATCAGAGGCGATAAGAATATTTTGAGGGTGTGAACTTGGTTGAGCTAGAAGAAATATTTGTTAGAAGTGTTTTTATGAGGAATTTGTTTGTTTTTTTGTCTGGAATTTAAGTAAATCTCCATTGTATAATGAGTCCATAGACGCTGTAGCACATTGAGTGACATTCTTAAGTACGCTGAAGTGTCGCTAACTAATTAAATTAATTCACTTTTAATTTAAATTAGTCTGCATGGGATTTTACAAATTGCTGAAAACACATGTGCAAATCGTTACATGGTGTCTACCAATTGTTGTTTTACCATAATTCCTTGCGCGAATAAGGCACTTTTATTTCTTCTTCTGACTTTGTTTCAGATACTTTCTCTACACTAAGACATCGATTGGCTACCATTACTACCGATGGGGAGTGAAAAAATCAATCCAGAAGTTTGGCATAATTGGCCATTCGCATGTTATGCCAGTCACTACCAATGGTGTGTTTCTAACTTCATGCCATCATGCTTTTGTTCATCAGCATCACTTAAATAAGATGTGGATTTAGGAATGAAACTATGGAGCTGCTTATTGTCTTGATGCTGCGATATTGACAAATAATTTTTGAATATTATATTGTGGAGTGGCTACTATTGATGGTGGCTTTGTGAGTAATTACAAGTGTGACTTGTGAGGTTGCTATGAGGGGTTCGTTCTGAAGTGGGTGAACACCCAAGGGATATCGGATTCTCCTGAAGAGTATTGCTGATTATAGGTAATTAAGTATTGAACTTTTTCTGCAGACCTGTCATGTGATTTATATGGTGTTTGTGCCTGTCAAAGTTTGGTTCTTCATAGAGAACTTTGTGTTCCAGTCTCAAATCTCCTGCTGGGGTGAGCAAATATTGTATGCTGCTGTTCATGGAGATATGCTGATGACTTGCTCTGCAATTCACCTTAAACCAATATAATATCATATGCTGTTAGTTTGAACCATCCTTCCTTGCCTGCACATACTCTTGCATTTTGTCTCTGCTTGTCAGAAACCTGTCTTAAGTTGCACAACTATGTGTGCAACATTGGTTAGAGGTTTTCTAACATGCTATTTTAGACATCTTGACGATACATGGGCCAGCACGTATGCATTGTGCTCTGCTTATTATGGATTTGTTTTATTTCTTCTGCCTGTCTGTAAGAAGGCTATGCTAATTCTTTTTTTTTACCAGGATTGACAATACTGCCATTGGTCATGTCTATGGATAATTATGGCTATTTGATAACTGACGAGGTGCACAAAGTTTCTATTCTGGTTGATCCTGCTGATCCTGAGGCAGTTCAGGTATCATTTCATTATGTATTCTTCTTAATATTGTGCAGCATGCAGTCACAGTTGGTCCACACTGATTTCTCTAATTCATATATGGCTGAAAATGTGGCATATATTAAGATTGCTCTTTTAAAAAGCATGTTTATTGTCTTGTAGCTGCCCATCTGGCTTAGGAATAAACTGACAAGTCAAACCATTTGAGCTTGGTATAACGGAAATTGCAAAACCCTCTAATCAAGGGGCAGTCGCAGTCAGGTTGTTTCTGATATCATATATATATTGTATGTATATAGAGAAGGGTTTGTTATTGACATTTTAAAGATAGAGTTGACTGTAAAACAGACAGAATCATTTGTTTATGCTGTAGAGAATATTAAACGAGAGAAAGACATCAGCACCAGTTGCCATATTAACAACGCACAAGCACTGGTATGACAATCAACTTCATATTTAGTTAATTGCAAACTGATTATATTATATATAATAAGAGAATAAATTGTACCAATGTCAAGCTCTGCTGCTGGCAGATCTTTTTATACAGTTTCTGAAGCTCAATCTTTAAATGAGTGTTTCAACTGACTATAGAAACCAGTGCAGTTTTTTGGACAATCAGTGCTGCTGGAATGCTTCCATAGATTCATTGGCTAAGAGGAGACAGTCATTGTTCAGTAATGAAGTACAGTTGTGTATTCATCCATATGTTCTCACATACCTGGGGCAATATTTACAAACCTTTGACATCTGTAACATATGTGCCTACTTTCATTCTTGAAGACTAATATTGATCATGTTTGTCATAATAAAAATCTTGAAAAGTAATATTGGTTACTGCGTTTTGTATGTAGGGATCACAGTGCTGGAAACAAGGAATGGAAGAAAAGGTTTCCATCGATTGAGATATATGGTGGAAAAAGAGAGAATATTCCTGCTGTTACACAGTAAGACCTGTCTGTAAAAATTAAATTCAGTGTCACTTCGAACTTATAAATTTATTTTTTTTAAATTAATAATAATAATAATAATGACAATTTATATGGCGCCGTAACACGGCCATACTGCTACAAGGGCGCCCCGCAAACAGCCAACTGTGGGATAAGCCTTGGCAAACATAAGTTTTAAGCTTTGATTTAAAAAAGTCCACTGAGGCGCCAATCTAATTATGGGCAAGAAACACAAAACAGACTGACTAAAGGAGGTATCTAAATAAAATTTGAACGAGGAAGATTTGAAATTGAATGCATTGTCTAGAGTTCATCCATTGGAGTCGGAAAGAATTAAATATTGGGATGACTTTGCTTATAAACAGCTGGGAAACCTGGGATTGATTTGGTAACCATTGCTGAGGTAAAGTTATCAGATTTTAGTACGATGTTTCGCGTTTCAGTCCAGTGTCCGATGGCGACCGTCTGAAGTTTGGTCGACTCCAGGTGACTGTTTTCGAGACTCCAGGTCACACTCTTGGCCACGTCGTCTACCTGGTTGATGGGTCACAGTTTGGTGCAACGAGTAACCTCTTCTCTGGTGATCACTTGTTCATTGGAGGAATTGGTAAATAGTTTGAGGATTTTGTGGAACTGTGTTGTAGATTACACAGTACTTCAGTCATAGCACTCCATTCAGTTGCAATGCTGTTTTTGATTGCTCTCAATATCTGTTAAGGTTATGAGCACATTAAATGTATTTTCTTCGATTGAGAATATAGGGCTAATTTGGCATGGGGTCTCACGTTTGCATTATTATGTCATCTTATTGTGCTGCTTTGTTACTAGACCTATTCATTGCTGCTTGCATGCACTAGCCTGTAATTATTAAAATGGTCGTATTGGTCTCTCAAGCTACCAAGACTTGTTTTGCAATTACGCATTATCATTATTTTGTGATTCAACGCTCTTAGATTATTTTATTACTGATTTTCCCGCATTGTGTTTGCAGCCAATTCAGTGCCCATAATGTAGCAATTAACACCTTTTCTTCTTCGTCTTTAATAAATTCCCATACTAAAATTAATTTAGCCAAATGAGGTATTTCATAATCTTGGCTTTATTACAGTATCTGGGAGTGTGACCAAGTTGTTGAAGTGAAACCATGCACTGAAGAAGCATTTCTCAACTTTTACCTTGCTTGACTGATATATCAGCATGGGTAAAGTGTGGAATTAATTGGTAGAGCAAATGTGCAATCATCAGTGTACTGTTGTCTCTGTGTTTATACATGTGCACATTTTAATGTGTTTTAAGGACGCCTCTTTGAAGGCACCGGTTCGATGATGCTTCGCTCTTTGGATCGATTGTCTCATCTTTCCGATGATGTGCTTTTGTGGCCAGGTATCTCTAGATTGCAGTTTAACATATATATATCATACTAAGTGCTATCTGTTAACATGTGGCATGGTATTAAGCAAATTTAATTTCTTCAGAGAAAGTGATTTTATCATGTACTATCTGTTGACAGTGGCTAAAATACTGGAGTTTTATATCTAGGAAACGTTGGCTGTGTCTTCAAAATTGCATTATCGTCTGGATTACACTATAGTTATGACTGTGTTTTAGTATAGAAAACATATCTATATAATGCATAAAATATGATATGCACAGAGCACCGTGTTGTGCAATAATCTTGCTCTATTATTCTCTTGGACAGCCATATGTGCACACTTTTAAAATGCACTCTGTAAGATGCCCAGGTAGTAGGTACATACATACATACATCAATTTTGTATGTTTTTGTGTGATCCCTAATAAAAGGTCTTGATCGATATTGACGTTGGGCATGTCCAATCCGGTTTTTGGTTATGGACATTTTATTACTGCATTTCTATCTTATGCTTTTTATGCCATATTTATATTTATAATAATAATCTCAACAGACCAATGGGATTAATCAAGTAGCAACGGTTGCTAATTTTTTGTTCTTGCAGTTTTTGTTCTGGCTCTTAAATACTTTTGCCAACTTAATTTTCCTAAGTTATATTGAGTAGGTCTACTGAAGTAAATCAACAATTTTCATAGAGTGCTACAATGAATTGTTTTATGTCTGATGAAAACTTTAAGAGAACTAACAGGTGAACTTGTGGGTGTTTACTTTTGTTTCAGGCCATGAATATTCATTGGCAAACCTGGAATTTGCTGCCCAGTTGGAACCAAACAATGCAACAGTCCAAGAAAAATTCCGACACTTTGCTCAGCTTAGAAAATCTCGAATGCCTACCGTAAGTCTCAGCCAGGCAATAAGTTTAATTGGTTTTCTGGTTAATAGATTATGATGTGGACAAACTGGATTCTTCAATATTATGGAAAGTTTTAGGACTTAAGATTTCCTATCTGATATGTTTGTCTAATGCCCATTTAAGAACTTTATTTTGATTATAACAGCGTTGAGATTGGATCATTCTTCAGTTACTTTTTTCTTATGTTCTATAGCTGACCTGCACTATATGGTGCACCATGACTTTTTTAACGTGCAGTTGTACACAACAAAATGTGCAGTTCTAAATGAATTTGTGCAGTTGTAGAAACACTTCTGTGCAGTTAAAACTAGCAAAAAAGGTCTTTGTCCTCTGCTTGGGAGTAATTTCCCATTGAGGATGTGAAGGGAAAGAAGGAGTTGTGCAGTTCTAAAAATTCCTTTAAAAAACTCTGTGGTGCACCAATTGTGTGCACTTGAATGTGCTGCAGAAGACCCCGAAAGTTAAATGATCCTCAAACTGTCAATGTCTATGTCACTATCTCTAGATTCTCCTTTCACTCATTCTTCTGGACCATTAGACACTTTCTTAACCTGAATCCCTTCTTTCATGATCCTATTTGTTCCAACGACACATTTCTCACATTAGCATCTTTCTAACACTCTTAGCTTAACGTCTCTAAATTCTGTACAGAACTCAGGATTTTGTGCTGAATCTAGTCCAAAGCTAAATTTTGTCATTATTCATTCTAGTGTTTTAGTTCTTTTCAGGTGATAGCTTTTGCCTTATATGTTTTCGGAATTTATGAGTGTTTTACTGACATGCTTTGATGCATTTTAGTGTCCATCTACAATGGGTGAAGAGAAACAATACAATCCATTCCTAAGAACAGGTGACGTCAATCTGCAGAGTGCAGTGTTGGGTTCAAATGTTGGTTTGTCTTCTGATGAACTTCGTGTCCAAGTTCTCCTGCGGTGCCGAGCAAGGAAAGATGCTTTCGTAGCAACTGGATAAAGCTTCCGCTGTTCATTTCTTTGTCTTTGAGGAGTTACAAACATTTCTTTTATTATTCTACATGTAGTTGTAAGGCACATGTTTTGTATTGCCATAATATTTTTGTCAATTGACTAAATCATGCGAGCGTAATTAATTGTACACTGATCTATTGTTGTAAAATTACATTCTGTACTATGTTTGTTCACCAAGTCTCCTTTTCAGTTTTTTAAGCTTGTCCAGTACTAATATTGCTGTCATCATGATGCCAGAAGTGCTCCACTCAAATATTGAAAATGTGGTTTTCAGCCCTCCAAAAACAAATTTTAGACCACTGAAGTCCTGATCACTGAAGTCCTGATGACTCTAAATTTAGTATGAGTTCTTTGTGCCGAAAATCTCATTAGTTGTCAGATGATCAATTAAGCTTAGGTTAAAAATGACTGATTTGAAGTTTTGCTACATAAATTTTATTGCTCATGACATCGTGGTCTGCATAATACTGTATAGTGTATTGATGTTGCTAGTATTTGACTACAAACTGTCTTGAGTTGCCACTCTGTTATATTGTGTGCAAATTATGGTACTACTGATTCATAGGCTGCTTTGTAGACACCACTGTTATTCGATACAGTACCGGATCATGCCCCATTTTAACATTGTTTTTAAAAATGCAAAGATAAACAAAGAATAGAACCTTAAGAATGGACAATGTGAGTTTGGACTTTGATCATTTCCAACCATGTGATGTTGGCCTTTGAAATACTGATCATGGCAGTGATCCACCAATTAATCGACCAATCAATCATTTAGTGGTCTAAAGACAAATTAACATTGCATGTGTAGTTCAAAGAAAGTGGTACAGCTTCTCTTTACCCAAATGGGACAGGAGTCCCGCTTAAATAGCGTAACTTATTTATCTTGGGGAGCAATAAAATGGTACCAAGACATGGTCATTTGACAAATATCCATTGGTTTCAATGGAAATTAGGAGATAGTGGAACGAAAGAATAAGAAAATGCCTATCCAGTATAACCTAATAACACAAGTGGTCGTGCATTGGGTATGTTCGTTGCCTTGCAGCCAGGGAGGGTTGCAGGTTCGAATCCACCTCAAGTTGCCACGTAGGGACCTTGGGCAAGTCCTTTACTCATAATTGCTTGGCGCTGGTTGTGAAACTTCGATGCAGTGTCTGTACTGTAGTCGTGAGCGTCTCTGATTAGTGAACTTGAAGGGGCGCTATAACAAGGGCACATACAAACAAATAAGCAATAACATCAACTCGAAGTCTCAAAGATAATACGTGTCCAGTCTAACCAGACATACATTAGGCTACTGATATAGTGTAAAAGAATTAAAAAAGTGAAAAAATTGAATTTCATTTTTATAAGTTTGTGTAACTGCAATACGTAATCATCATCAGCTGTTTCTTCGTCTAACAATGGAAACCAGGGAATGAGCGAGTGTCCATTGCCCATTGGAAGTGAGTGGTGTCGAGTCGTTATAGTAGGCCTACCAGCACATTTAATTGCAAATGACGGGTGTTTGCATATAAGGTCGTTAGTACAGACAATGACTACGTGTCGTATGAATTTGATGGAGTGGCCATCTGGTATAGTTTCTTAAAATAGTTTTCAGAACAAAGTAGTAGCCTAGGCTACTCTCCGTTCATACCTGAACATGGGCGGAGTTTATCAGGGGCTAGGGAACTATAAGCCCCTCCAAGAAGCCCCATAGTCATGTTTTTTACCGTGTAAATGGTCTATTTTTCGGGCTTAGCCCCCCCCCCAGCACTACCAACTAATGACTAAAAAAGTCATCAACTTTTTCGGCCGGGAAATACATAGTAATTTTCATGAGATTTGAACTTGACTAAAAAAAAAGTCAGCAACTTTTCTCCGGCCAAAACAAATTTTTTCGGCGTCTCGCCTTCTGGACCAAGTTTTTCGCCCCCCCCTCCCCCCAAAACGGAAACCAAACTCGATCCGCCCATGTACCTGAACATTAAAAAAGGAAATTAAATATCCTACCTGTTGATGGAATAAAATTGTATTATGTTCAAGTTAGTGCATACTAGGCCTATCTATTCAGTACACCGTGACTGAGTAGCCTACAGTCTCTTTGCCACAATTCGAATTCTACAAAAATGATGCACAGATAAGCTTTTCAAATATGATTGTTTGTTTGTATGTGCACTTGTTATAGCGCCCCTTCAAGCTCTCTCTACTCAGAGACGCTCCCGAATGCAGAGCGGACACTGCATCGGAGATTCACGCCGAAGCGCTGAGCAATTGTGAGTGAAGGACTTGCTCAAGGTCCTTACGCGGCGAGGTGGATTCGAACCTCGAACCTTCCGGCTTCAAGGCAGCGACGCCACCACTACACCACACCGCCCCACAAGTTATAGTTATAAGCCATAACAAGATTATGCCTACAATAGGATTGCTAAGAGTATATTAGAGACCAGTATAAATTGAGCAGAACATTTGAAAGAACCTATACGTGTACAGTAGCTAAAATTACCCAATCTTTTGAATTTTTGCAGGGGGTATGATTTTAATTAAGTGTGGTCCTTCCAGATTAAGTGTTAGGCTACGTATGTTCAAAGACGAGTTTGATTGAAACTATAGTTATAGCTACCAATGGAAGTTCAGTAGGCCCATTAATGAGGTCTATTAATTAATATTTATTGAACGTGGACTGAACTCTCAACGCGGAACTTACAAAGAGGGTCACCGGTCAAGAAAAGACAGCAATGGAGAACAATTACGCATGACGCGGTCAATCCTCGATCGTATTGAAGATGGTTGAGATTCTTGAGAACAGAGAGCATGGGTCAAAGTTAAAGCACACCGTTTCTAAACAGGCTTTATGCACTATATGCATTTCAAAGTGGAACTCTGTTCGAAACGAAATGTAATAAATCGCGATAAATTCAGTATGAGAATTGTAGAAAAAATAACTAAGAGATATCAGACGTAAATTTATGTGTGATTGGCGTGTGCAATAAAGACTATTTGTGGGTCCTAAGGAAAGACTTCGTAGTTGACCCCCAGCCACCTCGACATTGAAGGTTTCACCTAAATTACTGCACCCCTTGCGGTTGCCTTTTCATAGATACTCGCATGACGTCACAGTTTCAAATATGACATCATCACACACAAAATTCTATCCGAATTCCTTCATCTTCTCATCACCTTCGGAAGAATTTGGTCAATTCGGTCGAGGACTGCAGACGAAAAATAAGACGACAAAATATGTTAGATAAGCCGACAAAAACGACGAAAAAGGACAAAATTATGGCGAAGATGACGAAGACAGCTAGAAGACCGGGTCAATCATCGAATGTGAAAAAGACAATATTATCGTATTCGTATAAGGACCAAGGTAGGTTTTGACAGAAACTGATCATCACTATTCATTGACGGAAGATTATTGCTTATTATAAGTGGGCTAGCTATAAGGAAGATAATTATCGTGAAACATGAAATGATTAAATACAAAAGTAGGCTAATCTAATTCAAGCACGACGTGCGCCATATGAAAGGAAATTAGAAAAAGATATCTCAATCTTTTATTCACCAAATTATGGTAGCAAATTATGGTATTAGACCTACAAAAAATAAAAATAAAATTATGGCGTGCATTCAGTTATTGCATCTGTTGTACTTGTCCCTGATATTGATTAAATATTTGTAGACTATAGGCAGAGAAACAGAACAGTAGCCTATAAAGATAGCCAGACTGCAAAAGCAGACCGACATGTCTGTTTGCGTTTCTGCCTCTTTTTCTGTTCCCAAGACCAAAACTCGCAACCAGAAGCCTATTATGACGTCATTTTCTTAGACGAGGAGCATTATGACGTCATTTTCAAAGGCGAAAAGCATTGTGACGTCATTTGCTTAGACGAAGAGAAGTGTGACGTCAAAGAAACAAGTTTCTCTGAATAGGGACGCGCCTTGAGTTTGTGATCAAACTTGAAACAAAATGTTTTAAAATATTCGGTACACGAAAATTATAGAGCATGCCTAGGCGGCTAGGCCTATAGCGTCTGAAGATGGTTGAAGTGGAAAGCGAAGGCGAATTTGCAACTGTTAGTGTTTCGATTTGACGCGCTTGATTCACCGGTCAAATATATAGGCCTTAAAATGGAGGTCTACTCATATTTTTCGGTATTCCTTAAGCAGTGTTTGTGTGTTCCGAACGCTACAATTTTCTATTTTTCTGGTGCCTAAGACCGTAAGTGTTCAAACGCACCTATTCCCGTTATCCGGAGACGTTCCGACGATTTTATATTAATTTTATAAATGTATAGGAAATCCCATGTTAAAATTCGTATCTGACTTTCGGCCGCCATATTTACACACAAATGACGTGACGTCATCGGCACACACGACGTTAAGATTATGTGTGTAAATAATGGCGGTCGAGCGCGAGCTGCGATTTAACATGGGATTTCCTATAAATGTCTGGCAGCTATGCAAGGCGTCATCGGCACCTACTGCTTATCTTACCAACGCATCTGCCACATGGAAGGTTGAGTGGATCTTTGGGAAGATTGCGAGAAGCGACAGATACCGCGTCCGTGCGATGTCTGTGCCATGGTGGTCCCATCACCCTCAGCCCCCCACCCCCACCTCCCCTGAGAATGTTACGAACAGTCCAGAGAACCAATTAAGCCACAGATCGAAAGAAGTACAAACATATTTACACGCTCCACAGACTTTGTCTTAAGTTGAAAAGTAATAAAAAACCTCGCACTTCCTGTTGAGTCTAACGCGTGCAAAGTAAAAATATCATGTCTAATGTAGGCCTACACCAAATAATTGTGTAGCTAATTCTCACGACGCTAACATTCTTTCATGCATTTTCTTGATCACGCGTTTCCTCTGCACCTCATAAAATTTTAACGATCCGCCCGAAGTAGCATATCTGTCCAATGTAGGCCTAATGATTAATAAGCATAAGCACACCCACACACATATATTCTACGGAATTTTTGTAAGCGAATACGCAGAATAGACCAAAGCTATAGACTGAAATTCCTTCACAAACCAGTATAGGCCTACCCATGTCGAAAACTACATGATCATGCCACGTTAATTTAGACAGTATATAGTGATTGTGAATTTAATTGGGCACACATGCCACCAATTTCGACACGATTCATAGACCCAAGTGGCATGTTAAAAGTGCATTTTATATTCAACTCAGTCAATCAAGTGTTTGTATAAAGGTGCTTCATTACATGGCTGGTCCATTGATCATTGAACGTTTCTGCCTGGCAGTGCCTGCTATTACCTAAACGAGTTGAGCGCGTCAACACTTGGCACAACAGCGTTTTTAGCTTGACGAACATAATTATTTTAGTTGGGAGCTTAATTCAAAGGTGAAATGAATCTGAAAGTAATCTTCTGGTCGATTGTCATCTTTGGAGTTTTAGCCGTGGCGTCTGTTTATGGGTGAGTTTCCTGAGTAAACACGATTCTATAAATTATAATATAGGCATATGTAATCAGTTTACCAGTGGCGGAGCCAGGATTTTAGTTTTGGGGGGCTGTATTTGCGGGAACAATTTTCCGTTTTCAGTCGCCAAAATTTCTGACGACCTTTTTTTTAGTCATCGGCCAAAATCTCAAGAAAATTTTCTATTTCTTCTGACGACCTTTTTTTAGTCATTCGGTCGAAATCTTGGAAACCGGTCCTTTTTCATATCCGCAAAACTGTCTGGCAAATCTCGTGCGTGCCTCTACGATTATTTTATGGGGGGCTAAAGGGGTTAATCGTCCAAATATTTCATTTTTACATGGGAAAAAATGGATGGCCTTTTTTAGGGGGGCTTAGCCCCCCCCTAGCCGTCCCTAGCGCCGCTACTGCAGTTTACGTATTATTAGCACCAATCCTATTATCCTGGAAGAGGAATAGGCGAACAATTGGAAAGTGAAGATGTCATGTCTAGAATAAAATGAAATAAAATAGTGTCAACGTCGGCAATTTTCAGGGACTTTGATTCAAGCGTAAGATTTGCCACTGGACATAGGCCTAATATAGCCTACAGAGCCGACACTGTAGTCAGGCCTATAACAGTGGCATTTTGGCATGGGATAGATTAGAAGTCTAACTCCCACAAAATGTACCTTTTTATTTTTCTGTGACCATAACATATATAGAACAGCTTGCTGTGTAAGTGTAACTATATAGGCCAAATACATCGTGATTGACCACACGTATAGGCCTACATAGACCTACGTAGGCCAAGTTGAATTTTATCCGTTTGTATGATTGTGGACTCTAAAAAAAGAACAAAAGCAACTCCATCATGGGACCATATATCAGGCTTTTATATATCAGGCTTTCTGTGACCATAACATACAGTACTGTCATTGTACTGTCAGTAACATACAGTACTGTCATTGGCATAATATCCAAATATAGGCCTACCAGCCAGACCTCTACATATGAGTCCTATATAATTACAACGGCCTGTTCAGACAAGTGCTGCAGATGTCAAGAAAGACGACCTCATTTTCGTCAGCAATCAGAAGCAGCCATCTATAATTTTCTAAGTAAGTCTTTTCATTTTTATGATCATTGATGTTTGCAGTGGAGGTCGTCATGGTCACAAGAGCAAGAAACGTGGCCATCACTAACAGAAGACACACCATGCAGAAGAACGAGCGCCGCGGGATCGACCACAGAAAGAAGTATTGGCATTGATCCTGAAAGTGGGATAAGCGAACAATTGGAAATTAAATGAAGATGTCATGTCTAACTCGTCCTTTAGCACAGATCCATCAGCGGATCTTAAACTATGACACTTAATAGGTTTACATTTTCTCTGCGTCTACTGGCGCAATACGGTCCGCAGTGCTTACTGAGCCATGAAGCGAACCTTAAACATTAGAAAATAATGTCTGAATAAACCTATTTGGTGAAAAATGGAAGCATACTTTAATTATAACTAACTCATCAGTCATCGAACTATCTAATTTATCAAAATTTAGAGTAATAATTTTCTTAATTATATAGCTTATTGAGCCCTTAGAAAGTTAATTGTCCTCCATTAGCTATAGGCATATATATATATATATACGTACGCGACAAACAACATGGTGACTAATAATAGCTGAAAACGTAGGAATCACTGGCATAGTGAACTTTAACTCGCTGTTTGATCAACAATTATAGTCATTTTTCACAACTGAAATCATTGTCTCGCTTCTCTTTATAATAAGCCTGTGTCTGTTTCGCAATGCAATTTATACGTAGGCCTACACATGAATCCATGGAACAATTAGGACAACGATTTGTTTCTCAGATTTCAGTTGTTAAAATCAACTTCCTAAATCTAAGTTAATATTCCGTGTCTGCCTATGATCATTATAACGTCGACCTTATATTTCAGTTGGATGGGTCTAATCTGTCTAATAGGCCTAGTATAAACAGGTCATTTGGAATGCAAATTAAGCATATAGACCTAAAGGCCCACAGATTAATTTTAAAATCGGGTAATAATATGAGAGTCATTTAAAAAACTCGGTTGCTGGACATTTTCCTTCTTTTTTCCGCCGGTTATTTTCTGCTCCAAATCGTCTAAAAGTCCTGCTTCGATTCGATGACATTCAGGAACAGCTGTTTCGCAGCCTGCTTTTAAATCATAAAAAGTTGCATGTCAAAAGTTGCCACCAGTCCCTGTATGCATTGTCATAGGCCTATAGATAATAGATGTATACGCTGTAGACGTTGAGATGTTGACCTCTTCGTGAAGTTGCGCTGTGACCCGCTGTCTACACGTAGGCCTACATAGTTTCTTGCACATTTCACGAAATTCATATAAAACCTTGGTTAGCGGAAATCTTTAACTTTCTAGCAAAATTAATTAATACCACGCACCTACTATACGGTCACACAATCTTACGCTAACAAACCTTTGTTATAGGACACTAAAACAAGTAGACTGTACAGGCCCTACGTACAATTCCCATTCGTTCATTTCAAATCTAAGTCTAGCTAGGTCTACTGACACAATTAGGACCTAAATGACACTAAGTACTTTCGATTGCATGTGAATGCCACTGACAATTAAGTCTTATCAATTACGGCATTATTCTATGATTTGCACATAGGGGGGGGGGGGATTTTGTCCGGGTGATAATGTCCTCCGCAAAGTTGGGGAATATGTCGGGGTTTTTTGTCCGGGGCGATAATGCCCGGGGGGATAGGCCCTAAAGTCCGTTCCTCTGCCAAACTGCTGTCGCATTTCGTAAGCTGGAAAATGCGATTATAGGTTACTGAGTAGTCTACAATAGACCTACATGATCAACCTATCTAGTCTGGTTAGCGAGAGATGAGAGAGCACAATCAACAAAATAAAGAGTAATAAGCAAAGAACAGACAGCTATCAATAACGGGAGAAAGTTTTCCTGCAAAGCGCAATGAGAAAATTGCATCTAATTTCGAAGCACGACTCATGTGATCTGCCAGCGTCGTTGAACGAACAGTCCGTGGAATATTATAATCAGTCGACAGCGACCTACAGTCACTGCTGCTATGATGCAGCCAAAGGAGACTTATTCAATCGATGGGGGAAAAGGAGGTTCTTAAAGAGTTCTCACTCACCTTCCATTCGAACATCGTTCTTTGTGGGAGGATGAAGAACGAGAAAACGAACGACATCAGATAAAGAAACGACGCCTTGAAGCGATCGATCTTCATCGACGACTATGAAACGATGCACCTGCATGAAGAGAAATTAGATTTAGAACATCTAATTCTCACATTTAGCAACGATTTTCACACATGGTACATTCTCTCACAGTGGTCCAGTCTCACAAATGGTACATCGATCCTCACACGTTTGGAGTTTACGGTTACGATGTCGTGGTTCAATCACACAGTGGTTCATTCTCACACAAGATCTCTATTCACATTTAGGATTGATTCTCACAAATGGTACCCAGTATCATAAGAATAATTAACAACCAGAGTGACCCAATCCCATTCCACCAACTCATGAGAAAATTATTTTTATGAGCTATTTAGGCAGGCAGACCACCGAGAAAGTGGTTGTGTGTTGTCGTCTGATTGATAGAAACGTGAGTGAAATATATTTACGCTCGTCCTGACGAACCATTCGACGATCTGATTGAGAGAATCAGTCTTACGGCAAAGCAAGGCGCCCTCGAAACTCTGAGAGAGACAGAAAACAAACGAAATTCAGTAACCAACTTCTACCGCAAGAAAAATTAGAAATTACTACTACAGAACAGCACCCTCCCCCCCCACAGCAAACGATCAGACAACATTTTCTATTTGTTTTTGCATAGGCTACTGTTTAATTCTTACTGACGGATGGTGTAGGCCAATGTGCATGATTACTGCTGCTTTTTTACATTATTAGTTTTACTATATTTTATTTTATATTATACTAGCTGAATAACCCAGCGTTGCCCGGGAAATTTCGGTTTTTAGTTCCCAGCCACGCTTGACCCCGCTCCCACGCGGCCCTTTTCACCTCGCTTCGCCTTCTATCGGCCCCAATCCGGCGCCGGGTAGGCCTACTCTAGGTTTTCGGTCCAATCCACTCCCACCCGTCCATGTTTACGCTATAGTGAGCATTTTTGCGAAACCGCGTGTCAAAAGATCTGCCCTCGGCGGAAAATGAGGTTAAAAATCTATTGGTTCGTGGAAAATCGATCGGCGAAAATTATTGCGTCTTAAATACTTAACGGCGTAACGCGCTATAAGAAACGGCCATGACGTCATTAATGTATTGGTTTGAATCATCAATATATCATCGTTGGTTCAATGAAAAATGATGGTCTATTAATATCGATGTGCTGTAGGCAAAATGGCGTGCTAAACCTACAGCGTTTCGGATGGAAAATTAAATTTTCATGCTCGGGAAAGGGTAAGAGTTTTGAATCGCGAACCCCTTATGGTTTGTTATCGGGTGCTAAAAAGTATTTTTGTAAATATTGGGAAAAATCCGTCGCGTGGATCAGAAGTTTTTATCATGGATACGGTGTTAAATTTTCTTCTTTATAGGTTTAGATTTTATTTCATTCTGCAATCTATTTTGATGTCCCATTGTGCGTTTGCCCATGTAGTGATAAATACTATAGGCCTACTGCAATACAATATAGAAGGATTAAAAGTTATATGATAGGCTTATACAGTCATACTGATGGCGAGGTTGAGGGCCGCTGTTTCGCTTGTCAGTTGCATGATAGGCCTAGGCACCCTATTAGCTATATGGTGTTGTACGGCGTCACATAAGTTGTCGCTATTATTTATTAAATTACTTAGTCTACCAACTGACATCAAAACTTGAAAACACTGCACTGCATATAGGAAGGTCATATTAAGTGGATTGCGTCATCATCACGTCATCGATGTACATTGCAACATCGAAAACATCGTCAAATGTAGCAAATCGTAACCTTATATATACTCCAAATTTATGTAGAGCTTCTCTGAAGCTAAGCGCAGGTCACCAACTTATTCACGAGCGCTGCGTCGCATCAAAGGGGTTGTCGAGAAATCTTTGACAGGCGGAAGTCAAGATCCGGTTAATTGCCAGTGAGATCTGACATAGAGTTTGAAGACAGAGGAACTGTTACGACGGTTTTCGTTTAGAGGAAGGGAGACCTGGAAGGCAGATGATTTGATGGAATAGGGTAGAAATCATTCAAGAGACGAGACCTCAATTTGGAATCGATATATTCCGTGGGTTGATAATAAGTGGAAGAGACTGAGATAGATGACGGAGGAGGAGTGGAGGTGTTGTTGGAGGAGCCGAGAAAATGCAAACTGAGACTTGCATCAAAATAGCGACATTAAAGAGTCCATGGTATCTGTAGGACATTCTCAAAGAGTCTGTCAATGCTTTTACAAATAGTCATCTGTGAAAATGAAGACAATTATATATGCAGGCGCACTTTGAAAGTTGTTCGGGCTTAAACAATTAATTAACACTGTCAATCGTAAGATATAGGCTACGATCGAATACTTGCTTCACGCTCTGTAGAAAGTATCTCTCCGATCTTTACGTTCAGATTTTTGTACGATTCATTCGCAGCCAGTCTCTGTAAAACGCAGTAGAACACATCTGGGTCAAATTATATATTGTATATAAAATTATAATATATTGTATACTATATATTATATATTATATATTGTCTATTATATATTATATATTAATAATATTATATATTATATACTATATATTATACACTATATATTATATACTATATGTTATATATTATATACTATATATTATATATTATATATTATATATAGGTGTAATATTATATGTACATGTAGATGCAGGCTTATGGGTCTGGCTAATATATATATATATAATTATATATATAATATAATTATATATAATTTTATATATTATACATGCATGCCTACTATTAGACACGAACCATGGCGTCTGCTTTGCAGTAGATGTTGACGACCTTATCCTCGGAGTCGACGACAGGCAACGCAGACACGCGCCGTCCAACCAACAGATCCAACGCCTCGTAAAGAGGTCTATCTGATCGGATCTACCAACAGTCATCAAATTGCAAGGCACTTATGTAGCTCACATTTTATTCAAAATATTAATAGATCTCATGAACGCTCGAAACGTACTGTCTGGCGTATCAGGCAGCAGCAGCAGCCCTAACGTTTATTTACTTTGTTTACTCTAAACCTAAGACTGCCATGGTCGATGGCCATCCCCAGCAGCTGTCTATAGACTTTCTTATAAATTGACGATTGGTTTGCTCCATTAAAAGTTGAAACTACGACCGTCGACTGAAACCCTGTACATTTTACATTTTGGTAATGGTACTAAAGACGTCACTTAAATATATATCTGGAATTCGACACAATCAGCCATAGGTAGCCTATAGGCCTACAGGCCTATGCATAGGCCTACGAAGAGCGTTCACTCTTGCGAACAAATATAACAACTTTATAGAATCTACGATAGGCTACATAATAATATGTCAAATTGGAATTTCCGAAATCGCAAATCGACTTAGAAGCCCGTGAAACCAACGGTTAGTCTATGTTTTAACGACCAAAATAAAGTGATTGGAAAACAAGTTCCAAGAATCGACCTATGATCACGAAAATCATGCAGACAATGATCGCGATTATGATCAAGAGCAAGGAGTTATAGCCTATGGTGACTAAGGTCCTTATGAACACCAACGTTCACCGTGTCTGGACCAACAGCGTGGAATGTTCCTTCTGCTGTACTTCGCGATTTTTGAATATCTGGAGTGCTTCCGAAAGACTCGTTTCTTTATGTCGTCTTGTTAGCAGCTGCTTAAGCGTATTTGTGCCATGCTGTTCTTCGTTGCATTACACTGCACCTCCTAAATAACGATTTATAGCATTGTTGTGTGTGTGTGTGGGTGTGTGCGTGCGTGTGTGTGTGTGTGTGTGTGGGTGTGTGCGTGCGTGTGTGGGTGTGTGTGTGTGGGTGTGTGGGTGTGTGTGTGGGTGCTTGCGTGTGTGTGTGTGTGTGTGTGTGTGTGTGTGTGTGTGTGTGTGTGTGTGTGTGTGTGTGTGTGTGTGTGTGTGTGTGTGTGTGTGTGTGTGTGTGTGTCAAGGAAGCTTAGGTAAGGATGCTGTGATAACATACACTGGCTACATTGTGGAATGTGCCGACTTGCAATTCCCAGATGGTTCTATTCATGAAGTCAGGCCGCGGTAGGTTGTTCATCTAGAGACCAAACATAATTTTATGACATTACAGGTCGGTTAAATCTGATAAAGCGCATCTTTTCAAATACGCAACACATTTGCATCAATTTCGATTTGCTTGGGATTCGAAGCAATTGCTTTTCTGTTAATAGCAGAGGACAGTGAAGAATATGAAGAAGACGGACTAGTATATAGTATAGTATAGTGGAAAAATAGATAAATCCTCGATGACTAGGTGGCAAGGCGTTCGTCTACCCCCGACCCGTGACTTCGTGTAGCAATCCCGTCGAACAGATAGGCTATAGGCGTATACGTGATCAGATGAATAAAGAAAAATAATTTGGGTATAGATCTGGCGAATTGTTGAAAGTTGTGACGTTGGGCGGCGATGATCGACATCAGATTACATCGTCGTTTTATAATTTCCATTGTAGATTAATCAAATCTAATCTAATGACTTCTATAGCGCCAGCATCACAATATTAAAACACCATATCGATGTTCGATTAATTCACGTTAATATCAAAATTCATCGGCTTCGAAGCCCGCATGCAGGATGAGAACCGAATCGATATCAGAAACTTGAGTAATGATATATACAGTGTAACAATGTAACAATGCATGGTAACCATTATGTTTGTTTGTTACAAACTCCCTGAAGGGCGTCAGCACAAGTGCCATGCACAGACACACGAAAACATATAGGCCTATAGACTAGGCATGCATATTGGCCTATATATATATACATATATATATATATATATATATATATATATATATATATATATATATATATGCTAGGAGCCTAGGACCATAATGTGTAAGCTCATATTATGTAATAGGCTATAGACTAGCTGTGCATATCTATGACCTATAAGGTAGAAGGTCATTATCTCTGGTCTAAGGTCCATATAAGTGCAGTTATATGGACACGGTCGACCAAAGGTTCGTCGTTCGCTTAGGGCAGTTGAGTGCCAGAGGTGAGGAAAAGATGAGATGGAAACAGTAATGTCTTCGGCTAGAAGGGATACTGTCGAACTACAGGCTCTACAGCGCACAGATGATTTGCATGCAAAAGTGCTTGCCAGTCTTTTCTGTTAAGGATGGCCTCATAAGAAAATTTAGTTATAGTTGAAGCCAGGCAAAGATACTGAAGCAAAGATCATAGACGATTAATAGGTTAGATGCTGATAAACAACGAATTCGTGGTTCAACCTACGAAGAGACAGATGAACTGCAGGATTCTCCTGTATCCGACTGTATAGAGAACGTTGTTGGTGACGTCATCAATGACTGGCAGACGATGAAATCCAGACGAATGAAGACTGCAGACGACGTCATAGAGACTGTCATCGGGGTCAACAGAGGTCAGACGACGACCACTGCCGCCAAAACAGGAGTCCTCCTCATCATCCTCATCCTCACCAATCATCTGTTCTGCGCTCACAGGTAACCACAACATCCAACATAGAGAATTTATTAATTATTTCATGACTCACAAGCATAATACAACTTTACTAATACTCTATTAGGCCCTATTGTTATTGCTGGTGCTATTATTAAAAAGCATCTTACTCCGTAAGGACTATTTTAAAATGATTATCTTAATCAGATATTTTGCATGCGTCATTTTATATCAGACCAAGGTTTAAGAAACAGATAGGCTATGATTGAAAATTACAAAATATTTATTTTAGAGCTATTAAAATATGGTAATTTATGACTAAAATACCTTCAACGTAGAGTAGAGTAGTTGTAGACAATGCTAACTTGACACATGCTATGCAGAGTAAAATTATAACTATACCTTTCCAATGCGAAATTTTGTCATCTTTGATTCTTTCCAGATCGTCCTGCAAGCACAGGAAACAGATGATTTCATCGATATGTTTATTTATATAGCCTATATATATATTTAAAATGTACATATAGCATATACTATATACTATATATATATCATAGATAACAGTCAAAGGTAGCCTATACTACTTAATTAACTTAATGGAATCATATAGAAACGGAAATGGATCCCTTTGAGTATTGTTCTTGTCCGGTAGAGTAATGGTTAACACGCTGGCCAAGAGTGCGAGAGGTAGCAGGTTCGAGCCCCCGTTGGGCGGATAAGCTTTGTAGGCTGCTATTAGCGCCGTTGTAATTGCAAAGCTGTCTGTTCAGTTAGTAGTTAAGTTTAATTAAGATTACTGCAGCATAACTTGTAAATGTAAAGCGCAGTGCGTTTGCAGGCGCTCAATTAAAGAAAAGATTATTATTTATTATTTATTTATTATTATTGTACGTAGTAGGGCCTAAGGCATTGACGATATCTGCATATTGTTTAGTAGAGATCATATATAGGTCTATGCTCAAAAATTCGTAAGTCAAAAGATAGTTTAACTAGTCAGGTGTAAGCCCGAAATCGCTTTATAGTGTATACAGAGTCACTGATGACTTTCAGGAGAATATGCTATAGATGTTAGGCATAAAGGCGATTGTTTTAATGTATACTTGCCATTGAATTGCGGTATTTTTGCAATACTCGAATGAAGTCTGTTACAGTCAGCATACCTATAGAATAACAAGAATAATAATAATAATAATAGCCTAGAATAACAAGATTTAACTGCATGCTGAAGTTATTTCTGATTCTGAAGCATGTTTCATCGTCAATGAATATCGTATCTGAACATCTGAACTGAACCTCAATCCTTAATAATTATTTACTACATTATCCAGGTATACCGGTAATAATCTGTTTTGGAAACGTTCCACAGATTCATCTCAATGCGTTGCCAGGCTTGCCTTTCATTGCTGTGTCTTCTATCAACGATTATAAATCTCCAATAATACGGCACAACATAACCTGATCTTTTACGCTAATTAATTAATTAATCGTCTACTCCTGCTTAAATTTCGTTCATCACTGTCTAGCTCACTTACCTGGCATCGATTAACTGTTCACACAGTCGTCCAGTTTCTGTCAAAACTGCTTCAGCAAGTTGTGATAGGCTATGTCCATAAAATGCAGACAATTCTATCCAATTTCCCTCTATGCACCAATAGTCTATTTATTATTGTTCCGACCCTCTGCTATGATCAATTTATTGCTTAATTTCAGAAGAAAATCTAAATAATGTAGATCAATTCGTTTAAACTATTTCAGAATAATTTAAAGCAGATTTACTTTTTTCTCTTAAGATAGGGTAGAGTTGCCTAGAATGGACCGTTATCTTAATTGGACCACAGTCAGTAAACATCCTGGAGATGCTCATTTAACATCGCTTTCAATTGTTGTATTCCTGCGCAATCTAATTTTTAATGTCTCATTGTTGCAGCTTAATTGTCAGTATTACGGATTACTAAATATTCATTGAATTTCATTGAATTGCGAACAAAACTCCATTTCTCGTTGTTCTGGTCTAATTTAACTCGTAGACCTATATATGTACTTGACAACGAGTGTAGGCCTATGCAATTTGGGTAAGCTTTAAAAATGCAACCATGTTTTGTTTTAATTAGAATTAGGTTTTATATTTGAGCAAGCTAATAAGTGATTTTACGATAAGACTGAAGGTTCTGAACTATCACAGTGTAAGTAGGCGTAGAAGTAGTCCGTGTTGCCTGAAATAGACCGCACCAAGACTTAGTGTCCTGGATTGGATTGACAGTTATAATTTGTACGTAGTCCAATTAAGGATACCGGTACTTGAAATGTTTTATTTGTGCTGTTTTGCATAATTATATTGAACTCAATAATTATTGGTTTCTGTTATGTCGAACAACAGAGGACAATGAGGAATAGAATTCGGCGATGCTTCTGACAAACCTAGAACGGAAATGGAATAATAATTATGCTGCATGCCAATGTCCGTTAACAGGGCTTAAGTGCATGCTTTATTAGTACTCAGCTAAATCAGTTTGAGTATAACACTTAACATTTAATACTTTGAAGAATTGCCCACAGTTCGCACAGTGGAACACTTCAACGACAAGCAGGCCACACAATTAATTGCCCTTCAGAGCAACGGTCATGAAATCATGTTTAAGACTATAGTCGTGTCTATTTTTATATTAATACTCTAATTATAGAGAGGCCTAGTCTATATTTACACTAATGATTCTGACAGTGGTTGATCAGAGTCATATAATATTAAGTTCATTTCAGCTACCCTCTCTAGACACAATCATGTCGCATACTAATTGCATGGTTTAGTCAAGAAAGGTTTTAAAGCATTCCTTTGTTTCGGGAATAAATTATTGTTTAAAAACGTCTTTAAAATAATATGTTCCATTCCAGGCAACCGATTCTATAAAAGACACCATGCAGTCCATTCACGGAAATAAACTGCCTTGAATGAACGTTTGACAGCTCCATTTTTGTTTAGCTATTTCTCATAAATCCATGAATACTATCTGTCCTTTGTTCATTAACATCATACATGTAGGCTACTTGACCAATCAGTCAACATATGGAATACTTTCCTTTCAAAAATTCGGTGACTTTCATGGAGTACACCTAGGTCTAAGTTTGTCTTTGGCTATAGTCTTTCCTGAATCCTAAAGCCTATTTAGATCCATAGGATATATTGGCAATGCAAGTAGGCCTACTGCTAGTGATATTTTCATTAACGGAAATAGAAATTAGAAGGCTACTACGCAAATGCTCTCTGATACATAAATTCGATATAAAAACATAATCAATTTACATACATAGGCCTACAGACATAAACACACACGCATGCATGCATGCATACATGCATGCATACATACATACATACATACATACATACATACATACATACATACATACATACATACATACATACATACATACATACATACATACATACATACATACATACATACATACATACATACATACATACATACACACACACACACACACATACATACATACATACATACATACATACATACATACATACATACATACACACACACACATACATACATACATACATACATACATACATACATACATACATACATACATACATACATACATACATACATGCATACACACAAACATACATACATACATGCATACGTACATACATACATACATACATACATACATACATACATACATACATGCATACGTACATACATACATACATACATACATACATACATACATACATACATACATACATACATACATACATACATACATACATACATACATACATACAACATACATACATACATACATACATACATACATACATACATACATACATACATACATACATACATACATACATACACACACACACATACATACATACATACATACATACATACATACATACATACATACATACATGCATACACACAAACATACATACATACATGCATACGTACATACATACATACATACATACATACATACATGCATACGTACATACATACATACATACATACATACATACATACATACATACATACATACATACATACATACATACATACATACAAACAACATACATACATACATACATACATACATACATACATACATACATACATACATACACGCATACACACAAACATACATACATACATGCATACGTACATACATACATACATACATACATACATACATACATACATACATGCATACGTACATACATACATACATACATACATACATACATACATACATACATACATACATACATACATACATACATACATACATACATACATACATACATACATACATACATACATACATACATACATACATACATACAACATACATACATACATACATACATACATACATACATACATACATACATACATACATACACACAAACATACATACATACACACACACACACACACACATACATACATACATACATACATACATACATACATACATACATACATACATACATACATACATACATACATACATACATACATACATACATGCATACACACAAACATACATACATACATGCATACATACATACATACATACATACATACATACATACATACATACATACATGCATACGTACATACATACATACATACATACATACATACATACATACATACATACATACATACATACATACATACAACATACATACATACATACATACATACATACATACATACATACATACATACATACATACATACATACACACACACACACATACATACATACATACATACATACATACATACATACATACATACATACATACATACATACATACATACATGCATACACACAAACATACATACATGCATACGTACATACATACATACATACATACATACATACATACATACATACATACATACATACATACATACATACATACATACACACAAACATACATACATGCATACGTACATACATACATACATACATACATACATACATACATACATACATACATACATACATACATGTGAAACGCCCACCGGCCCACTCGACGGTATCACGGTGCCTTACTCCACTCGCCGACCCCGCGGTCATCTCTTCTTCACGCATCCGTGCCATCGGAGACGAATGTCTCAGCAAAGAGGTCCGGAACTGGGAGTACAACTCCGAAGCGTCGGATCCCGACTCTGCCCCGCTCGCGGCCACCTTGGGGGTAGCATCCCGAGCGCCAGGATGGCCAATCCTCGAAACAGGGTTCACTCTTCGGGCAGAGGGCCTTCGCTTGGAGACCCCTTTCGCAGCTACCGCCTTCGCTTTCATCTCCGAAGGATTGGGTCTCTTTCGCACCATGTTACACTGAGCTGCCGACGCGCCGTTACTTCCAACAGGTAGTACCAGACGTTGCCATGAAGTCGGCCAGCGAAGGCGAAACCAGCTCCACTCTAGGGGATTCAACCCTATACGATTCTGTAACACAACCATCGTCTTGCGTCCGCTACAAGACAGTCAAGATTCTCTGTGTATGTTTTTCTGGTACCAGGCCTTTAGGGAGACCACCCGTAATTCGCTGGGAAGCGAAGTTATCGTACAATTCGCGCAACAGCGAAGTTAACCGTAACCAGGAATACGGCGCTTGCCAGGCGCTCTAGTACTTCTCTCTCTATTCACCGTGCGCTACCCGTAAAGAAAGGCGCACCACCGTACACGTAACTGTCGACTCTTCGCCGCAACAGGCGCCAACGATCACTAACTTTTGTATCGCTTCTGACTCGCGGTAACTGTCAACAGACCAGCATCGCCAAAAAATGAACGGGGCTTAAAAATTAGCTAAGGGGTACACACTTCCTTAGCTAAATTAACTTATGACTTATGGAACCGGGACACGCTGTGTAAACTACAGGGAGCTGTTAGGGCAGCTACGTTTAACCCTAACCATGCGCTTGCGAATTCCTCGTCTGCTTCGAGGGAAAACGCTAGACCGGCGAAGTTAAGCTTGTCGAGCCCTCACCGTCCACACTATCAACGATACTCTCTCACTGACGTTACAGTCGCGATCGTCTTGGTGCGCCGCGAAGGCCGACACCAAGATCGACCAGATCGGACAAGAACGGACAAAGATACGTAACACAAGGGAAATACACGGGCGACGGCTTACGAAGTGCCTTCCGAAGCCCTTCCCAAGGAACGGGTAACTCACTCACACGTATACAAGATAGAACTCGGCGTGACGTTATATCTGACACCAACTTTGTAAAGATCGTACCACAAATAACAAAGTTACACTCTCTCGACCGATACGCTTTCGGCCTTGAATGGACTTCAACCAACACGTACAAATACAAGCCGGCACGGCTAAACGAACACTCACGACCCTGCTACTTGGTCGACGCAAAGACCAGTAGGTGAAAGTAAAGATATTCGAAAGAGCCAAGTTTACACTTTCATACAATCGCGAACGTATGGAGTCGCGGGTCTCCAACACAGACCTGTACGACGCGGTCGCCCGATGGCGTGGCGCCGCGGTGCCGTACGCTAAAAGACCGGCGCCGATTCTAGGCAAGAAAATCGGCCGGTAAAGATCGGGGGACCTTTACGCGCTTCTACTGTCGACACTGTAACCGTCACTGACTAACTCTTCACAGGTAAAGTATTCTCCTCGTCGAGACGAACAATAGGACACCAAGATTGAACGAATCGGACGAGAGATGGCAAAGCTTCTCGGAGACCGGGACGTTCGCTGTCGGTCTTCGCGACGTCAGGCGAAAGACCAAGAAATCGGCTAAGTCCACTCACGCGCGAGGCGTTCTCACTAGACTGTAGCGTCGAAACCGTAACAGATGCTGACAAACTCTCAACAGGAAAAGTCTTCCGCTCGTCGAGATGAACGAGATTGTCGCTTAGGTCGAAGCGATTGGATCACAGCTGACGGAGTTGCCCGTAGAGCGAAAGCCCGTTGCGCGGCGATCGCGGACAAAAACCGTACTACTACTGTTATAGGGAAATTAGGTAACGCTGATTTCCAGCTGGTGGCGAACTGCACCGGCTTCTACCACTTCTCCAGGGACTACCAGTAACCAACTCTCGACGGATTCACGACCACACGGACCAGACGGAGGGTTTTGCTCCCGGCCTCGAAGGAATCGGACCACAGGTGACAAAGTTATCCGGTGAACGAAAGCCCGTTGCACGGCTATCGCTGGATGTAACTGTAGTTACGCGTCGGCCGAGGATAGGGCCCGACCGACCGCGTTCTGGTCCACTATGCTTGACAGAATTAAGGGGGCTGCTCCCTTACTTACTGTCGCCTCTACCCGGCTCTTACGGGTAAACTTATCGTTAGCTCTCACTGGCGTATTCGACCGCACCGGGTCTTAGCGATCGATCAAGGGAAAGAAAGCGCGATGAACTTTGCACTTCCAAACCGATGAATAGACCGGAGCGCACAAGTAACTGACGTTCACAATCAAACGGGATAGACGGAAGACTCACCGGCGCCCGAAGCACTCGTTGCTGGCGGTCGGCCACGCGGGGACAGAAGGCGCGACGAACTTTACGCCCTCAATCCAACGCGCAGTCCGAGGCTAACCAACAACCAACGATCACGGTTTATTGTTTTCAAAGTACCACTGAATCCGAATCTCAGTCGTCGTATAAGGAAGGCAGAATATGCGACGCCCGAAGCGTTCTCGTTAAGTTGGGCAGCGCCCGTAATGTATAACTTCTCTCTCGCAACGTTAAGCACCTAGGCGTCCTCAAGGCACGTCAGGTCTATGGGCTGGCTGAAAAGCAAGACGATATTCACGTATTCTCAACGGTTCAGGTAAAACGGTTCTACAGCTGAAGAACCAAGAAGTTTCAGGTCACTCGCGATCGTAGGGAGTCGCGCTGCTCCCGGGTAAAGAAGGTTTTTGGGCTGCGGGCCGCCCGCTGACGCGGTGCCGCCTCTATGCCTTAACCAAGCTAAAGTAACTGGGTCACAATCGGATGCACCGATCCGAGTGTAAGGTATTCGGACGAGGCCTTACCGCTTATCGACGGTTGCGCGCTCGCCTTGGCCGGCCGTGCAGATTAACCGACGCGGGCCGCCAAGAGTAATGCGGTAAAACTGCTTTCTTTAACGCTGCAAGCACTCAGCGGGTCTGATTTTCAACACGGCACTAAATGCCAGGAGACAGTTGCAAGTAAGACGGGATGAGCCACCACCAACTCTCCCTGGTGCGTCGTAGCGGGGCGATGCCCAGTCGGCCGCCGCTCGATCGTCACCGCAGGTAACGTATAACCTCCGCGGGTGCGGATTCGCTCAAAACACAATATTTCTCTTCAAATTCACCAGGAATCGTTTGGACACCAACAAACCACGTAGCAATGTCAATTCAACGTGTCTGGGCTGCGTAGAGATCAATGAGAAGAACAGAGTTGATGCTCATTGACCATGGAGTAATCGCCATTACTCCACGTATATAGCAGAACACCGTGTGGCAGGCTTTATTCCACCGGAATATCGCTGTCTGCACGCTATGGTCTGGCTTAAACCAAATTATCGGGTTTCCGTATAGAAAAACCGTTATTAATTCGCCAAAAATCCATTTCTTGTCCGATCTTCACGATCTTTGCTACTATCTCTTCCTAAACGACTTCTTCGTAACCTACGCCTTAAATTAAAGTTATCAGGCCAGCCTACAATTATTTATGGGATTAACTCTAATTCTACCTAAGGGGTTTTTAAGCGTAAATTGGACTATTTTCAGCGTGTAACTATTGGTATCGCTCTCGCCTGCTTCCAGCTTAGTTCTACAGGCATTACGCTAGCGGCCGTCGTTTTCTAGCGCATATTCGGTAGCGCATATACGCTAGGGGAAATTATGCCTTACCTATAATACATCTAAATACACGGTTTGGCTGCTTTAAGAGCGTAACCGTTGCTCCTGCCTTGTTTCCAGCTCAGTTTACCAAGGCAGCCGGTCGGAGTTTCTTGTATCGAACCTTGTCTTGTGGCTGAAACGCCACACATGCATACGTACATACATACATACATACATACATACATACATACATACATACATACATACATACATACATACATACATACATACATACATACATACATACATACATACATACATACAACATACATACATACATACATACATACATACATACATACATACATACATACATACATACATACATACATACACACACACATACATACATACATACATACATACATACATACATACATACATACATACATACATACATACATACATACATACATACATACATACATACATACATACATACATACATACATACATACATACATACATACATGCATACACACAAACTTACATACATACATGCATACGTACATACATACATACATACATACATACATACATACATACATACATACATGCATACGTACATACATACATACATACATACATACATACATGCATACATACATACATACATACATACATACATACATACATACATACATACATACATACATACATACATACATACATACATACATACATACATACATACATACATACATACATGCGATCAAGAGGGCGAGGTTAGGATACTTTGACTGAAGACCTGTGTGGCGATTACTGACCGATGAATTTCCCTGCAACCGAATCCCACAGAACGGCGGCAAAGATGCCATGCACAGTGAGCGCATGGAAAGCGCAGACGACCTATACAGTTGCATAGAGCCAATGACTTTGCAATAACATTCAAGGTTGAAGCAAAACAGGACTCTACAGTCTACACTGTTTTGTCTATAATTATAATATGCAATATAATCTTATAGCCTATGATTTGATATGACCTCGATGTATAAATACATTGGAACAATAAAATCACTGTATATCACGACTATTAATAGTGACTGCATGAGTGAACGCATTGTTTTGTTAAATGTTTCTAAATTATATAATTGCATAAAAACTTATAAGAGCAAAACAAAGATATAATTCAAGTTTATTCTATGGCACAACACAAGAGAGACAGTCAGAGAGCATTCAAGTTGACAAAACAAGCAATTATGTAGGGTAAGTAAATAATGACTTTGCTGACACTCAAGTGTACGGGCCTAGCCTAATATACTATTTTTACCTGCTCAGAATTCTTAAGTATTGACTTGCATACGATTATAGACTATCTAATTATAATGATATGCATGCAAAACACAAACAAGCGGAATTGAAGTTAAACATTTTGATGATTGCATTTAAAGTTGGTGTAGGCTAAAGATCCTGTATTAATTATAATTTGGAGAAATTGTTCAGTCCGTCATGAGTAGTAAACGAAATTCTTGAGAGTAATTAAGACATTCAATGTATACAAATGAAAAAGGTTACGTGCATGATTTAATGTAGAAACAGGCCATGTTGTTGTGCATTAGCGCTCATAATAAAGTCCTGGGGCAGTTAATTAGGAGACAGAAAAACACGGTCGTATCTACCCCCGCTATTCAACATGAACGCCATAGAGTTTCTTATATATGAACACTATAGCCGATTTTCATGACAAACGTGGGTAAGCATAATTTTATTAGTGTTCTTGCAGAGGCCGACAACAATGTTTACCTTGAGTTCAATGTCGAGAACGATGACCGTAGAACTGTTTGGCATCAGCTCCCAGCATCTGTGCAATCTCATCAGCTCAGAGTAAATCAAGGAGTCGTCTTCAGCTGGTTAATACAGAAAAATATGCACAACAAATCACCTTTCATACCATACGACTGTCTTTCTCTGTCTCTGCCAGAATGCGTCCATTATCACTGCCAAAATGTCCTATCTATTGTCTTTGCCACAATGCATATTATTGCTCTGCCACAATGCATCCATTGTTTCTGCCACTATGCATCTGTTGTCTCTGCCACTATGTAGACCTATTTATTGTCTCTACCACAGTAAATGCATCTGCAGCAGGCTGGCGCACAATTCAAACGCATGCAGTACTTATTTCTGCATAGCCAACCAAATAAAAGACAATTAAGTGTAATGTAGAAGTTGTTCACCAAGAATTATTGCCTGTGAAGAAGGCAACGAGAAACATCTCATCTTCAGGGCTGGTATGCACAGGACAAGGCATAAGGTAATCTATGTATAGTGCCTAAACGCGACTTAACAATTCCCGACTTAGCCATTGGAATTTATCCGTATGCACGAGATAAAATAGCACAGAGCATAACTAACCTACACATTCCTTGCACCCGACGATGCATGACGCTTGCTCTTCCCCCAATTCAGTAGGTTATAGCTGAGCGCGCATGCGTGAAAGATATTAATATGCGGACGTTGCCAGCGTGGGGTAAACAGATTCAGACCTAAAGACGGGTCCCAGGGAAATATCGACGGCTGCCTATTGTTCACGCTGTCCAGCTAACGTCGGCCGTCTATTGTTCACAATGGGAATAGCCGGTTTACACCTACCTCGGAGTTGGAATAACGTTATACCTAGTTTAGTTCGCTAATCTCAAGCCGTGCATACGGAAATAACCCAGTATTCCCGATTAGGCCAGATTTAAGCCATATATAAGAGTTATGCCTTTATGTGCATACGGACCCTGGCCCAGGGGCATACAATCCAATGGACCTGCCCTCGGACAGAAAACTTATCGTCAGCATCAGCATCATCATCATCACCATCATCATCATTAATGTTTAATGTAGGTTCTAATCTGGTAATCTGTATGTAACCGCGTTACATCGCGGTTACATACAGATTACATTGTTGCATTGTATGTGTTTGCATGCATATTATTATAATCGCATACGTATTAGAGGCGCCAATCGCCGATCGCTTTTAAGTTGAATCGCATATCAAATTCACAATAATATTAAACAGTCATACAGTATTCGCAGATGATACACAACAGTTGATCCGCAAATGGCCCTGAGAGACCGGACGACACACACACACACACGCACACACACACGCACACGCGTGCGCGCACACTCACAGAGACACACACACACAAACTAACCAATTATTTCTTGCAGTGTATCGTGGTATTCAACTGCAGACGGAAGCTGAAAACAAAACGAAGCGAGCTAATTAATCGCATCATCATAAATACATGTATAGGACTATATACATATATATATGATGTATATGTATATGAAGATGTATATATATATGTATGTATGTATACTGTGAAGGAAAGAATATCGTTTTCGAAAGTATACCACCAAAAAGCAACAACTGTCACAGACTTAGACCTACTTGAGCCTACGTTGATAAACTCATTTGAAAAAAGCATTAAAATAACTGGAAATGTAATATTCAGCCTGCCTGAGTGCCTCAATGTGCGCAGTTGAAGACATTATTTATTAAGCGCCTCATGGATAAACATATCAAGGTTCTGTTCAGCTCTTTTTGGAAATGCTAGAAATGCGCTATTTAAACAATCCCTCTACAAACAAATACTCAGAGATGTGAAAAATATCTAGGGGTAAAATTTATACACCAGAAAATCTCAATAGCCTTTTCTATCATAAGCTAATTCTGTTAGAACGCGATCTGAACCGTGAGCCAAGATTCACCTCCGATTAAGAATTTGTCTCATCTGGTTATGATAATTGTTACATGTTTAACGACACTGCCATATCGAAGATGATTAGTGTCGCCACGCCATTTAGGTCCCCGTGGACGGACCGTGCTAGCCCGAGATTTTTGAATCTCTGAAATAGCCACCTTCGGGATTCGAACCGCGGTCCGCACGCTCTTTCACAGAGTGATTTGCGTGCAGACGCGCGGCCTTACCGGTGTAGCCATGCGAGCCAGTAATCTCATCTGGTTATGACTCCACCTCGTCATAAGAGGATCCTGATACTACTCCGACAAACACATGTGTCACATCACTCACGTGTTGTAGACCCTAGCGATTGTCAGTGCATTCGATAACTTATGACGATGTTTGTGGCGGCAGGTGACTTAATTGGCGGAGCGCGGTGGTGCAGTGGTGGTTCAGTCACTTCGGTGCCTTGGAGCCGGAGGTTTCCAGGTTAGAATCGACCTCAAGCCGCGGCGTAGGGACCTTGGGCAAGTCCATGCACTTGCAATTGCTTGTGCGCTTCGGCGTGAAACTCCGATGCAGTGTCCGGCTGTCCGCGCTGTAGTCGGGAGCGCCTCTGAGTAGGAGCTTGAAAGGGTGCTATAGCAAATTCGAGAAATAAATCAAGACTTAAGTAATTTGATGGAGCGCCAAAATTAATTAACTGACCTTGAAAATTTTCGTCGATTGCTGATCTCGCCAGATGACCAGGTGTTGCCTTGAGACGAAAGGAGAATCGATCCCTAGGCTTTCTGTCTATGTGGAACGACACGGTAGTTACATTTCAGACGTCGATGAACATAAAACACAGGGAAGACCCAATTTTCATTTGCTTCATTAATTAGTTTGCAACATCTCATGTTGGAAAATCATTGTGAATAAAACGGCGAAGATTTAGGGAGATCTTAATTTAACGACAATAGACTACAGCAGTAATAGCACACACATAAACCAGATAGATTTAAGATAGGCCTAATGCACTGAAGTTTATTATTTAAATTGAGGCACGTTTATGCATAGGCGCAATAGCCTACATGTACGTCTTCCAAACGCAATAAAGCGTTTCTATACGATTGAAACGCTACAAAAACGAAAGCGGAGGGAGAATGCGATAAATTAGCGTTGCTCCAGGGCTTTGTTTAACGTGTAGGCTAGTTGTAATCTAAACAGAAAACCTCCATCTGTGACTGAAACCGTGAAACGAAGGATTTGGGCAGTTATAGAAATTTCTTTAAAAGCCCTGCGTTGTTCTCCATCTAATCTGCTGAAAGACGCTATTAGCAAGTTAAAATAACGATCATCTACTTCATAAGCTATCGTCTGAACTGCCTTCTTCAATATTTTACTTCATTGATGCAGATGATTATTTTGAGTTTCTTACCGGGTGATATGGAAAATTCTGTTAATCTCTGAAACAACGTAAAATACATACAAAGACTTGATTGTATGTTTAAATTGAAAAATCTATTATTGTTATTTTATTATCATACATTGTATGCATGATTTGATTACAGATTCAACTAAAATTACTTCAGGCTTGAATTAATCCCCTCTGCAGAGGTGTTGGTCATCCATACGGATATGCTTCTCCACTTGCTCCTGTCACCAGTATCTGCATTCTTCAGACATGTGCGTGTCTGTATGGATAGCGCCCATTACTCTGACAAAGCTTCAAGTAAATTTTATTCAAAGCCCCCGAGGATATTTTTACAGGAGGGGGAAAACGCAAGGGCACAGCTAAATTTTTGGATTGAGCTTGACAAATGCAAAACAGAAATATAAGAACATTTGTGGTTTCACAGAGGCTAAATGTAAAATTTGTGGGCCATTGACCTTCGAAATGGATCAGCACTTGTCTTCCTTTAGCGTTGATTCAGATCCTGCCTGTATTCGCGTGTTACTGCTTGCACCCAACTGAGGCTTACTATTCCGAACCCTGCCACTCATGCCGACCCTAAGTTATAAATAACACTTCCTCCAATTTTTGCTGTGTCGTTTTACTTGTGGATGTTGTGAATGCGGAAATTCTTCAGTGCATGCAATAGGCGTGTGATCTAAGACTGACTGTAGCCCTACTTACCTTGGGTGATGTGGAGATGCTGCTGATGCTATTGCTGCTGCCGCTGCTGTTGCTGCAGCTGCTGCTACGGATGTCGTTCTGTGAACCCAGACTCATCTTCGCGTAGCAAGTCCTCAGGGACGACATTTTCTGGAGCGTGGGCATCGGCGGTTCGGAAAATCTCCGGTTTGTCAATCGTATCCGACTCCTTATGTCATCTGTGCTATTCCCGGCAGCAACGGAACCGGAGGAGGAGAAGGAGGAATAGGAGGATGGGGCGACGGCGGAGGAGGGACGCTGGTTTCCTTTGCTATTGACCAAACATAAAAGCGGTGACGGAAGAGATGTGGAAGACTTATCCCTGAAGTGCATCTCCGTGTGCTCAGGGATCGTATCCGGCAAATCCAGGATGGTGTTCTGGCTGAATCTTCTCATGTAAAGCCTTTGATTCTGATTCGGTTCGCTGTCGTCGACATCGAGTTCTCCAGAGTCTTCGTTAAAGCTGGAGACCATTGCCTGACTTTCTGAATTCTAATCAGTTACAAACATCGTCCAGAAAAGCAAAGCCATCGGCATTGCGCGAAATAGCTTGCATTAAGTGATAATAATAACTGTACAGAAGTGCTTCTACAACTGCATAAATCCATTTAGAAATGCACATTTTGTGTACAACTGCACGTTAATAAAGTCCTGAGTCATAAAGCGTTTTTGTTATTTGTTGATGATGATGATGATAGCGACGACGATGATGTTAATGATGATGATGTTAAGGATGATGATATGATGATGATGATGACGACGACGACGACAATGACGATGATGACGATGATGACGACGACGATAACAACGACAGTATATATGCTTACATGTCTCCTGTATTTCGATCTGGCTGCTGCTCTTCTTGCCTGGTCCCATCGCCGTGGGTCCGTGTTATAAGTTTTCGACCGATACATCTCGAGAAACTCATTGGGACCAACAGCAGCTGTTCCACCACTCTTCTTCGATTCGTCTGATAATCCATCCTTTCCATCTCCTCTTCCAGGCTTCAGCAACTCTCCCATCGGTGTTCCTCCTTTCCTATCAATTGCAGATGCACTAGACGATGACTTTGTGGCTGATTTGCCACATCCAATGAAACTGGACTTGAACGCCTGATCATCCACAGTAGACACCTTCGTTGACTGCGCTACGGCTTCGGCGTTTACATCGGCCACAGACCTCGTTGTCGACGGCCTTCCGGAAGGCTGACCAATCTGGCGGCGATCTTTGGACTGGTTTCTTTGTGAGATGGAAGCATCTCTTGTACTGGATGATTGCGCCAGAGTGGATTTCGAGAGTAGATCGGTGATGGTTGATGGTGAGGAGGAGGAAGAGACAGTGCTGGAGCGGGAATGACCTGGTGGAGAAGAAGTGGGTTTGGTCCATACGAATGCGCAGTCTGTCTTCTCTTTTACACCTCGCATTCCGACTGATTCGACGGAACTGGGAGCCAGAACCTGAGGTCGGTTGACTGATTTGTCCATGCGAAACAGAGGAGCGCATTCATGTGTGGCGGGCCGTGCTTGCTTGTACTTCCGTTGGAAGACACTCAACGGAACTTCTTCTGATGTCTTCTTCTGAGTTGCTTGAATAGCGTCATGAGATGACTGAGACTCGGACTTCATCAGCTGACCCTGTACGGACCCAGTTCCTCTCCGTTCCGATTTTAGATGTAGGATTTGTTTCGATGGCTGCTGGGTAGACTTACCGTTGGCTGATTCAGTTTGGTCCTGATTGATGTGAAGCAGATTATTGTGGTTTATGTCAAAGGAGGCAAAGGATGCCTTTGATCCGGATGATGATTTCATCTCCAACTCCAGACACTTTATTCCCAATCAATCCTGTTTATTCGATTCAGTATCCTGCAAGTGAATCATGTCCTGCAATGACACATATATAATTATATACATAACCATTACAGACATCAAGAAACTTTGGTTGCAACTAGCGGGATTGCTGAAAGAGTAGGCTAAAGCAAGCTTGTGCATGGACAATGCAGACCTTAGGCTAACTGACTTTAGATTATGAACTTCCCGTTGGTCAATTTTGAGACCCAGTTTCTGGTCGGTAGGTCTAAACGGTGAAGGAACGGTGCACAACTAAAATTTGTAGTGGAGATCTGTTAAAAAATGTGTGATCAACTGTACAGTTGTTCTGTTGTGAGGTAAACACAATGTAGGACATAATGCCTGCCAGCGACTTCAGACAAATCTATAATTATAGAGGTTGTTGAATAGAACGAATGCAAGAAAGGTTGACGTTAACAGCTGCATGTAGCCTATATATATCCCGTTAGACTGATAAATTATACATGTAGATCTATAGGAATTGAAACCATGGATTGTAAAAAAAGCTTCATAACCATAACTGCACAATTAACGTCTTCTTTCCATTCCGGTCCTCCACGGTAAAGTTTCCTTTTCAGATTTCTACGAAGACCTTATTTAGTGCATGAGGAATTAAGGCAGCGGGAAGCCATATGGCACCTCATTCATCTCATCCCCCAGTGGTGCAAAAGTACAAAGCCAATGAACCTGCCTCCTTCGGGCAGAGAATTCATGAACATCATAATGATTCTTAATTCTGATGTTTTTCTTTATGAAAATCGTATAATATGTCAATGATGTAACGGATGGCAATGTGACCGTTTGATGGCAATGACCTTTTGAACTATTCCTAACTGCACAAAAGTATTTTACAGCCGCACAAATCTATTTAGAACTGCACATAAATTATTATTGTCAAGAACTACACGCTAAAAAATCCTGATTGGAACTATAATACGTTAGTTAAACGAAGCACATTTAATTATTTATAAATCTACGAATAGCATTCTATAGCACTCTATAGATGCAGGTGAACGCTGAATAAAATAATTTACAGAATCAGAATTACGGTAGGCCTATATACAAACCTATTAATTCATTAGATAGGCCCGACACGCGCAAGCAAAGTGGCCCATACTAGAATACAGGGCCTATAATTATAGACTAGGCCTATACTAGGCCTGCAAGTCTTTTTAAGACTCACCCGCACTGAACAATGAGCATCCGATCAAATCTAATGCCTTCAGAAATAGTAGTAGGCCTACTTATAGGTATTTCACCGAGGTCAAAGTGCATGTAGTCTAAGCTCTGCAAAGACCTTCATGTCATCAGACCTAAACGTATAGGCTTATATATAGCCTATTGCGCAGCATGTGCTTTTAAGGCTATTATAAGTCTCTCGCTATAGCTCTAGTTCGCATATATTAAGTATTATATATATATATATGTATATATGTATATATATATATTTATATTAGTGCTTGTAGGCCTATGTGTCCTACTGCGTGTAGGCCTATCAGCATTGGACCATAGGCTAGATATAGCTATGTATAGTTGTATACATAGTCATACGACACGATGGTTTTCTACAGTCAACAAAAGTCTTTAATATAATTATTTGTGTCGAGACGCTCCATGCAGACTCCATATTATGCGCGACACAAGACTCAGCTGGCAGCTCCGAGAACTGACTGAGGCGTACAATGGGGGTACGGATCAAGGGGCTGGGCTTCCAGTCTTCCAAGCGAGTAGATCAGGACAATCGAAGGAGGCATACGCAAAATTACGACTAACATAATAGAAAGAGTAGGATCCATAGGCGGAGACTTGGTCTATATTCAAAGTTGGGGGGGGGGGGGCGAACGAGTGATCGCCGAGGCGCGACATTTTGTGGGTGGACGGCTGAGTCGCCGACACAACATTTCCATTTTCATCGACCAAATTTTCTGATGACCTTTTTTTAGTCATTTGGTCAACTTTTCATGAAAACATACAAAAAATAACCTCAATGTCTAACGCTGCGAAAAATTTACGATGCTGTTTGCGGATATGGGGGTGTGGGATGAGCATGGACGGACCCCACCAAAAACATTGGGGGACCGTCCCCATGTCCCCCTTAAGTCTCCGCCCATGGTAGGACCTAGCTTCACTGTTAGCATTCCAACTTTTTGATGCAGAATTCATTAACATGTGTCGATCGAGGACTGTTACAATAAAAAATCCTATTCAGTAGGCCTATGCAAATTCATTCATTCATTCGTTCCTTCGTTCATTCATTCATTCATTCATTCATTCATTCATTCATTCATTCATTCATTCATTCATTCATTCATTCATTCATTCATTCATTCATTCATTCATTCATTCATTCATTCATTCATTCATTCATTCATTCATTCATTCATTCATTCATTCATTCATTCATTCATTCATTCATTCATTCATTCATTCATTCATTCATTCATTCATTCATTCATTCATTCATTCATTCATTCATTCATTCATTCATTCATTCATTCATTCATTCATTCATTCATTCATTCATTCATTCATTCATTCATTCATTCATTCATTCATTCATTCATTCATTCATTCATTCATTCATTCATTCATTCATTCATTCATTCATTCATTCATTCATTCATTCATTCATTCATTCATTCATTCATTCATTCATTCATTCATTCATTCATTGCAGGCCAGCTCTAGGACTCTAGAGTCTAGAGACCATTCAAGATAATGGTTCAAGAGCGCTACTAACCCTGCAGCCATGGCTGAGATCGAAGGACAGTACTTCTTTTAAAGGCTACGACAGCAACAAAAGGCTTAGACCTACCCCGGTAAGTGAAAACCGTACAGGCAACGAGCGCAGAGTTAGAGGGATCAATTCTAGAGCCTATAGTCTTAGGATCAACAACGACGTTGACTATAAATTTTGAGGTCCGTGCATAGAGTAGGCCCTACAAGAGGCTCAACGTAGACTTACTCACAGAATAGGACAGGTAGCAGCTACACCGAACAATAAAGTGAGGCCACAAAGTTCCATCAAATATGCTGAAGGCGAACACAGGAGGCAACGCCATACAAAGGCAAAAAGTTAGTTGGCATATTCTATCACTCCATTTGCAAACACACAACGAGGCACATAGGCCTATAACCTGGAACATTGTCATCAATAATGGCTGAGATAATAAACCGCTCTTTAAATAGACCTATATATATATACACTATACAGCCATGCGTAATGTAGAGCCCTACACATTTGCATATGATAATATTTAAATACAACCGTATTCGCATATTTCTAATGCGGGGCGGGGTGGATGATAGTTGGGAGCTGGATGATCCTGGTAGCACTCATCATGATTCTCTTGCTGCAAGGTTTCAGATGAATATAGCTGCGAAACTGTGGCGAAGATGCGGATAATTATAATGAAAATTAGGGTTTTGCCCCAACCCCATGTAGGCCTATAGTAATTGAGAGGGGATTAGCCAATCCCTCCACTGGATGGCCCTTAATTTGGTTGCCTTCTGTCCGGATGCAAGGTGTCCGACCAATAGCTGCGAAAGTCTGTGGGCGTACAATCTGGATAAACACACACACACGCGCGCGCGCGCACACGCACACGCACACGCACACTCTCCTTTAAAGATATATAGCCTATTATGCAGATAACTTTCGGCAAATGGCTATAACAATTTCACCATCGAAGCCCGATAGCCTGCCTGAATTTGATCCCAATAATTATTAATCTTGTATGAAAATCATATGGCCCGGCCAATATAGTCGACATGCAGTGTTTAATCTAGACGTCTCTGGGGGGGGAAAGTTCCCCCCCCAGGATTGACATTTCCCCCCCCAGAAAAATTTGACAAAATGTTATTGGTTTTTAGTAACTTTTTCATCATTGTTTTACTTGAAGTGTTATAATATACCGTGATATTATTTATTATTACATGATTATAATGACAATATTTACTACTATAATATATGATACTATTAAGTTAAGATGACACCTTAAAATGCTGCCATTGCAATGTGGAAATTCAAAAAGTTTCTAATGGGTCACTGAAAAAGTACAGCTATTTTGTTAAGATGACACCTTAAAATGCAGCCATTGCAATGTGGAAATTCAGAAAGCTTCTAATGGATCACTGAAAAATTAAAGCTGTTTTGTTAAGGTGACCCCTTAAAACGATGCCATTGCAATGTGGAAATTCAAAAAGTTTCTAATGGGTCACTGAAAAAGTACAGCTACTTTGTTAAGATGACCCCTTAAAATGCTGCCATTGCAATGTGGAAATTCAAAAAGTTTCTGATGGGTCACTGAAAAATGCAGCTATTTTGTTAAGATGACCCCATAAAATGCTGCCATTGCAATGTGGAAATTCAAAAATTTTCTGCTGGGTCACTGAAAAAGTACAGCTATTTTGTAAAGATGACACCTTAAAATGCTGCCATTGCAATGTGGAAATTCAAAAAGTTTCTAATGGGTCACTGAAAAAGTACAACTATTTTGTTAAGATGACCTCTTAAAATGCTGCCATTGCAATGTGGAAATTCAAAAAGTTTCTAATGGGCCACTGAAAAAGTACAGCTATTTTGTTAAGATGACCTCTTAAAATGCTGCCATTGCAATGTGGAAATTCAAAAAGTTTCTAATGGGTCACTGAAAAAGTACAGCTATTTTGTTAAGATGACACCTTAAAATGCAGCCATTGCAATGTGGAAATTCAGAAAGCTTCTAATGGATCACTGAAAAATTAAAGTTTTTTTGTTAAGGTGACCCCTTAAAATGATGCCATTGCAATGTGGAAATTCAAAAAGTTTCTAATGGGTCACTGAAAAAGTACAGCTACTTTGTTAAGATGACCCCTTAAAATGCTGCCATTGCAATGTGGAAATTCAAAAAGTTTCTGATGGGTCACTGAAAAATGCAGCTATTTTGTTAAGATGACCCCATAAAATGCTGCCATTGCAATGTGGAAATTCAAAAATTTTCTGATGGGTCACTGAAAAAGTACAGCTATTTTGTAAAGATGACACCTTAAAATGCTGCCATTGCAATGTGGAAATTCAAAAAGTTTCTAATGGGTCACTGAAAAAGTACAACTATTTTGTTAAGATGACCTCTTAAAATGCTGCCATTGCAATGTGGAAATTCAAAAAGTTTCTAATGGGCCACTGAAAAAGTACAGCTATTTTGTTAAGATGACCTCTTAAAATGCTGCCATTGCAATGTGGAAATTCAAAATGTTTCTGATGGGGAGGGGGCACATCCCCTCCCCATACCTCTCCCCCTCCAGGTCTCGGCGCTACGCGCCTCACGAGCGTCCTTCGGACGCTCAATTGTTTCCCCCCCCAGAAACCTCAATTCCCCCCCCAGAGGAGGGGGACTAGATTAAACACTGGTCGACATGCTTAACAAACTTCTTCTTTTCCTTCAGGCTTGAATAAATCCCTTTCTACGGAGGGGTCATGAGCCACTCGGATCCTCCTCTTCCACTTTAATTCGTCTGCATGTCTTCAGTGTCTTAAAGAGAACGCCCTAGCGGCCTAGCCCTATGCTCATTCGAAAGTGTATTCGGATTCATAGAGAAAAATTAATTGGAGCAAAGTTTTCACAACCGGATGCCCTTCCTACCGGATACCCTTCCTGCAGAAAGGGCACCCGGTTGTGAAAACTTTGATCCAACCCTTTTTCGGTTTGGAACCTATAGCCTTCAATTGGTGCTATATAGCACCTCGCAAGGCAGCGATCGATCGAGGGCTTCAGGTTTATTTAAAGGCGGTCCGTAGGCTATAGGCCTACTCACCTTGTCGCAGAACCGTCTTAATAATTAGGACACGTTTTCAGGACTGTTTTTAAGGAATTTTTAGAACTGCACAACCCTTTCTTTCCTTGCCCATTCTCCATGGTAAATTATTCCCAATCGGATGACAATGACCTTTTTGCTAGTTTTAACTGTACAGAACTTGTGACAGAAGTGCTTCTACAGCTGCACAAATCCGTTTAGAACTGCACATTTTGTGTACAACAGTTACTGCATGCACGTTAAAAAAACCTGGCAGCTTTTCTCACAGGGTGCGGTGCTACACACACGTACCTTGGTCTAGAGGTTTAAATGATCGAGGGACGAACGAGCGACCGAAGGACGATCGATCGCCGAAGCCCGACATTTTCGGCGGACAGCTCGATTGGCCGACGAACATTCCATTTTCATCAACCAAAATTTCTGATGACCTTTGTTTTAGTAATTTGCTCGAAATCTCCTGAAAAATACCATTTTCCCCGTCAACATTTCTGATGACCCTTTTAGTCATTTGCCCAAAATCTTTTGAAAAATATCATTTTTTCCTGCCAAAATAGCTGATGACCTTTTTAAAGGTCATTTAGCCTACATTTGTTCCAATTTTGCCCGTCAAAACTATATATAGCTACCGCGGGTACTGATTTATATACCTTTCCCACCCTTATTTCTTCTAGGCCTAAATGTCCTCACGCTGTAGAAATTTACGATGCTACTTATGTGAATTTACTGAATATTGGGGGGGGGTATGAGCATGGATGTACCAACTCCAAGCATTGGGGAGACCTTCCCTCCGCTCTCCTAAGTCTCCGCCCATGTGCATTAGTCCTTGGCCTGCCATGAGGTCCAGTATGCACTTTGGTGTTGGGGGAGTTTCTCACTTCCAATCAGTCAGTGGGTCCCTGGACATGAAAAATCACCGAGGTGCTTGTCCACCATGACGTCACGAATGACGTAATTGCAAAATCCAATATGGCCGCCACCGTCCATATTGTAAAATTGGTATTTATTATTTCTTGCACGATTTGGACGCGTAATAAGTCTAATATTACTAATTCAGGTATGTAGAATTCATTTCTGATATTTAATTTGTCATACGGGGTCATCTGAAGGTCATACGGGCATTTTCAAGGTCATTTAATACATTTTTTTCATTTATCACAGCATATGCACGTGTAATACCTCAAATAATACTGATTCTAACATGCAGAATTCATTTATGATATTGTTTTTGTCATCCGGGGTCATCTGAAGGCTATAAGGTCATTGTCAAGGTCATTGTGTTGCATCAATGATGCGGATTATAACTTGAATGAATGCAACAGTAAACGTTTATGTAACACTTCAATGCCTTCATTATCATCATATAGGCCTACACATTTGGATGTCACTATTACTCTAAAAATATTCTGCTGTTATTTTACTCAGGCGTTGTGTGAATTTCTGAACTATCGTCGCACTGTTAACTGTTACACACGTGTCGATTAAAATGGAACCTTTGGACATAACGGACCTCACTAGCACAAGCTTGGTCACCTCAGTGGCAGAGGAGGCCTTTTTAAATCCGAATCTGTGCATCATATGCCAGGAGGATACAGGGCAGTGAGGAAAAAGGCAGTGAAAGCATTAAACGAGCTGCAAAAATCCGCAATGATGCTGTAACGAAGCGCATAAAAAGTGCCGTGGAGAATGACAATCGTTTTGAGAATTGCATGCTTTTTTATCATAACTCTAACAAATGTTACAAGTCATATACACACTCTGGTAAACTAAAATCTCTTGCTGAGAAAAACACTAGAGTCGAACAAGCAACTTCTGCCAAAGAACTCGGGGGTTCTAAGTCTGCTGGATCAAGGAAAGCCCTTCGTAGTCTTATTTTACCTTGCGCACCTCCTAGCTGCGAGAAGGATCCAAGAACAATGCCCTGTGTTATATGCGCAAACGTCCAGCATAAGATGTGTCGAGACAAATTCAGAATCTGCGAATACGACAGTGCTAAGAAAGTCATTGACGCGGCAAAGCACAACCAAGATGACGTTTTCACACGAATCGCAGACCGACTCAAAGATGACGAAGCCAGTTCTGTGAAATCGGTCCTCTCTGCAGATTTATACTGCCACAATCTATGTCGTCAAAGCTACATGCGTAAATATGAGCGTGACATAAAACCCGTAGCGCAAGAGAAATCGGCCATAAACATCAAGCGTATGCTCTTCACTCGCGCTCTTCCATACATTGATAAGATGTTGGCAAAGGGCGATTGTTGCACCATGAGTGAAATGGTAGGATTTGCAAGTAGTATGCTGGAAGAAGGCGAGGTGCTGACTAGTACTTTCCAAAACCGTGATATGAAACAAATGATCATATCTCATTACGGAGAACTAGTCACAATCGTTCCTAACATTCGGGTATATGAATCAGAAATTTTTTTCTCTTCTGACCTTGATGCTGCTGATCTAGCCATGAAGCTGAAGAATCAAGACATAATGCAAGAGGCAGGAACCAAGCTGAGAGAAGCTCTCATGGAAGTTGATTTTGGTTTACAAGATAGTTTTTGTGACAGTGCTGATTTGAAAGCGTCATGGCAAAGAACAATGATGCCAGCGCCTGTTCTCACATTTTTGGGGGCTCTGTTTAATGTCCCCAATCACAAACTTTTCAGAAGTACTGTTGAAGACTTAGAGGAGCTTCTCCAGCCTCTCGAAGTTCAGGAAGAACAAATGTCACCACAGCAAGAGCTTCAACAGGAGCCACAGGAAAACTGGGTGAGGGATCACAAGAATACACAGCTGCACTGTTTGTTCCAATTGCTTGTGTTCAACATTCACAATGGACAAAAGAAAACACCGTTGCACATGATGCTTGGCCATTCCATATATGCAAGAGATCGCAGCAGCAGTCTCCTGACAGTCCTAAATAGGATCGGTTCATGTACGAGTTACAAAACAATCCGATCTGCTCACAGCCTTCTCGCTAACTATGCTGTTAAGTGCTCGGAAGATGGAGAGACACCCATACCTAGTACTTTCACCCGGGATGACTACACTATGGCAGGTATGGACAATTCAGACTATGCAGACAAATCATCAGTGTCCGGTACTCACGGTTCACACTATGCGGCATTGGTACTATTCCAAGATGCTAGAGTCAACAGACCTCTCCATAAACCTCCGGTGTCAAGTACAGCACTGAGCCATGTTGAGCCATTTATGCAGACAAAATTGCCCTGTCAAGAAGTACCTCCCCATGCCAAGCCAATGCTTCGACCAACACTACCAGCAGACATGCTGCTGCACCCTGAGAACAAGGAAGCGAAGTTGCTCGACATGCAGACTGCCAGACGTGTGGCAGAGAAACGAGAATTCCTCATCAACTTGATCCGCCGGGGTGCATCTGCAGGAGATCCTTCTATCTGGGCCGCTGTTCACACACTTGTCTCATCAGCTGTGGTGCCAATGATGCGTGTTGGATTCCTCCCTGTAGTACCCAGACCAATAACTGAGCGCGCAACCGTGAGACATTGTCTCACCAACTTTCAGAGCGTGCGCAAGCAGCTTAATCAAACATCACTGGCGGTATGGTGTGATGAGGGTGTGTTCGCCATTGCTTGTGATATTTACCTCAATGAGACGGAACAATTCAATGATCTGTTTCTTTGCATGGGCCCTTTCCATTGGACCCGCGTTCTACTCCGATGCCAAGGGAAATTGCTCCGAGGTTCCGGTCCAGACGACGCGTTGATAGAATGTGCAGTGTTTGGACCTGGAGTGATGGAGTCAGTGCTGAGTGGCAGTCATTATGTTCGGGCTCTCACTGGCATGCTCATAGTTGAGGATATGATCCGATCGCTGCAGTGGGATATATTCTGGATTCATAAGGACAAAGCCTCATATCCGGTGCTGGCACAATTGCAACTACTACAAAATACACTTGCTGGAAACCAACGTTGCCCTGAGCAATTTGAGTCTCTGATTGGACAGATGGAGGAGTTGCATCAGGATTTCCGGGATTTTGAGAAAGAATGCGAGGCGAAATCTGAACTCTGCCAATTCCTCGGTGTTTGGCTGCAGCTGGTTGCCGTCGTCAAGAACGCTGTAGTGTCTGAAAGAGAAGGAAACTGGAATCTACTTGTGGCTACTGTCGAGGATTCTATGCCAATTTTTAAACAATGTGACTGCATCAACTACTTGCGTTATGACTCATGGTATCTGGAGCGAATCAAAGTGTTGGAATTCACACATCCTGAACTCTACCAGCGTTTTTCTGAGGGCCAGTGGGTTGTTCAGGATCGCCCAGGATGGTTCTGTGCAGTCGGTGCTGACATGAAGGTCGAGCAGACTATACAGCGAGTGTCAAAGGGTCCTGGGGGTCATTATGTGGTAGGAGCCACTCGCAATGCCACTGCAGTGGCAGAGTTCGAACTCTTGTTCCACGAGATTGGGTCTATCACTAGCCTCCTGAACATTCTAACTTCGAACCAATCCATGAGTCATACAGAGTGCCATCTACAGCATGCATTGAGCACAACTCGCCGTCTCACATTCAACCACAACGTGTCGAAGCTCTTAGACTTCGTGCTAGAGCGGCAGAATCCATACTTGGTGACAATCAATGTATCCACCGTTCCGTTACACAATCTGCTGACAAAAGTAGCTGCTGACCGAGCAGTCGCAAAGCGTCTGCTCAACTTTCTAGAGGATGGCAAGGATGCCTACCGCTCGTACAGACGGGATCGCTTAGTAGAAAAGACAAAGAAAATTAGCATGACCATATCGAAGTCGAAACTGCCACGATTCACCGACCAGCCTCAGAAGACAGCATCAACAATGGAAACGGAGAAGAATGAACTGTCATCCAAGGACATATCAGAGGCACATAGGAACATGGACATTGCTAAAGAACGGGGTATGGACATCAGGCAGATACTTTCACACAACTTGGTCTCAGCGTCTCCATTATTTGATGGCGATATTCCAGCTCACACCAACAAGTCGCTACTTGTGGGAGAGATTGAGCCTAAACTTGACCTCACCAAATGGTGCCAGGAGTCTAATCTTGATACTCATGTTGTGGTAGATTTTATGTCTAGGATTCGGCAGTTGCCGCTCACACAATTTCCAAACATTGGTAGGATCATCGACGCCGTCATAAGCTCTGCTTCAACCCTCTGCCAAAACGTGAAGTATGTCCATCTGGTACTCGACTCTTACATTGAGATGTCTCTTAAGGAAGGGGAGCGCATGCGGCGTGCTGACTCAACATCAGGCATCGCAATTATCGGCATGAACAGAGACACGCCAATTCCTCATCAACTGGAAAAGTTCTGGGCATCGATGGAAAACAAGCGAAACCTGCAGCTTCTGGTGAGAGATATTGCTAGCAATCGAGAATATGGCAATGTAACAGTCATTGCTAGCTCTCTTGTTTCTGAAGATGAAGCACTTCCCGCAATGTCGACTGGCGGAGAAGAGATCCCAGACCTGTTGAACTGGATCGAGGAGGCGGATGCCAGGCTGGTGGTGCACGTAGACTGGGCTGTTCGTGTGCAACGGTGCAAGAGACTTGTCGTAGTCTCAAACGACACGGACACTTTCGCAGTATTGCTACACTACACAACATACTTCATTGACCTGGGGTTGCAGGAGATGTGGCAGCAGTATGGCACTGGTGAACATCGGCGAATGCTTCCACTTCATCAAGCGGTATCTGAACTTGGAGCATCCCTGGCCAAAGCAGTCATCAAGGCACATGTGTTGACAGGAGACGACTGCATGAGTAAGGTGGGATCGAAACATGCAGCTTTAGCCTGCGACCCAGTACAGTATCTGACAAACTTTGGAGAGACAGACACGCTGTTAGAACAAGATGCAGAATTAGCAGAGAAGTACTTGGTACGTGTCTGGGCAGGAGCAAGGTCAAATACAACATGTGAGACGTTCGACCAGCTGAGACTAGAAAACTATATCACATCCACAGTCGGAATTGACGCTCTTCCTCCTACAAGCAGCGAGATCAGAGGCCACATCCAGCGAGGGGCCTTCCTGGTGCGCAGAGCATGCCAACTACTTGCAACAAACAATGAACGCGGTGCAGAACTAGAGCCATTACATCACGGATGGAAGGAACACTTTGGTGCACTGCTTCCATCGAAATGTCTGCTTCCTTTACCGCGAAGTCTGCTCACAATATGCAAGTGTGCTGGAAAGTGTAACACTCTACGCTGTGGTTGTCGCGCTGCCTCAAATTTCTGCGTGATATATTGTCATGGGAAGACAAAGAACTCTTCCTGTAAAAACACTGAAAAATGACATAAGGCAGCATCGACTTATAACATGACATAATTAGCTGACTAAAGTTGCTTGATTAAAGTTATAACACCTTTATACTGTTGCATTCATTCAAGTTATAATCCGCATCATTGATGCAACACAATGACCTTGACAATGACCTTATAGCCTTCAGATGACCCGGGATGACAAAAACAGTATCATAGCCTAAATGAATTCGACATATCTGAATGGGTAACATTTCAGGTATTACACGTGCACATGATGTGAGTAATGAAGAAATTAAAGAATGACCTTGAAGTTGACCCTATGACCTTCAGATGACCCCGGATGACAAAAACAATATCATAAATGAATTCTGCATGTTAGAATCAGTATTATTTGAGGTATTACACGTGCATATGCTGTGATAAATGAAAAAAATGTATTAAATGACCTTGAAAATGCCCGTATGACCTTCAGATGACCCCGTATGACAAATTAAATATCAGAAATGAATTCTACATACCTGAATTAGTAATATTAGAGTTATTACACTTGCATATCGTGCAAGAAATAATAAAGACTAATTTTCCAATATGGCCGGTGGCGGCCATATTGGATTTTGCAATTGCGCCATTCGTGACGTCATGGTGGACAAGCACCTCGGTGATTTTTCATGTCCAGGGACCCACTGACTGATTGGAAGTGAGAAACTCCCCCAACACCAAAGTGCATACTGGACCTCATGGCAGGCCATGGATCACATAGGCCTATAAATGCATAGACCTAGCCTACAACAAAATTTAAAAAAATTATGTAGGCCCCTTTGACCCTTAATTTGTAAACGGGACTCGGACTAGCCTACCCTTAAATTGAACTTTGAACAGCTTATCTGGCTAAAGGCAGCGCTCGTGAATAAACTGTTCTCGCCCGGTGGCGCATTGGATGACACTGGCATGAAGATCGGCAGAGCGGAGTTCGATTCCCGAAGCCCCGCAAGATATAGGCGTGTCTGTATGCTGCTGTTGGCGTCGCTGTATTAAGTCTCTGTTTAAGATTGTTGTTAATTAGCCTAAGATTGCTTCATGCACTCGTACTGCGTTGTGTCAGTTTGAAAAATAAACGAAGATCAGACCTTATTATTCCAGCGCTTAGCGTTAATGGCGCTTTAGAAGTTGGAAGATCTTGCCCACCGCACCTTGACATCCCGTGCGAAATATATGAACGCAAATAATGTTGTTTTACTCAAAAAATTATGAATTTTAGAATAACATTTGTGATATTACAAAGAATCAGTACCCTTACTTTAGGCGTTGTTCACGCAGATTCTTTGATTTAAAGTTGGTACTGGCCTAAGTTGCTTTCTACAGTGAAAATAAATTCAATACTGTTTTAAAGGGCCGTGGTATTTAATTTGCAGGTGGCTTCAAATGCTAATGTACCGGGTACGCTGTTTTTCCTACAGCGACTGTACGGTTTTCAAGTTGTTCATTTTGCAATTAATTGATCGAGTGAAATCCTTCACCACCACTGTCCAATTGAATTTGTGCCACGCCATTGAAGGTCCCGATTTACGGACCGTGCTGAATTCTTTTGTCTTCAGCCGAGGCAGTCAGATATGTTGAGATACATGTGCGCTGCATGTGAGCTCCTTTACGAACCCGGTCGATTGTACGCACTGTTAATGGAAAGGTTAAAGGGTGATGGAAATGAATGGCAATTACAGTAGCTGGTGGTAGATGTTACTGACGGCTCGGTAGCAAGTAAACATTATGGTCGTCACAGATAAGAGCAAAATAGAGCGGTTTCACTTACGGCGATAGATAACCCAATGTTTCCGCGAAAGTAAGTAAAAATACCATGAAAAGGTATATTTTCATAAATATCAATACGCTTAAATAAGCTAAAGAACACTACAAAATCGATTGACCTTAACACATTGGCCACCAACTCGTGGTTAAAAAGCTTCCCGCACATGCTAGCTACGATATAATTTATTTATCTCATAGTTAAAATACATATCGATATACACAAACATTGACGCACGCTCAATAATTTGCAGGCAAATTAAGGCAGAGGTGGGGTGTGGCTGGGTTAGAGCGAAGCGGGGTAGGGGCATAGTGAGAATGCAATATTAATTACCACATCGAATTTTGAAATGCCCATATGTCGTCCCCTCCCCCGGCCTCACCCAATCCGAATCTGAAATCCGCTCAAATCAAATAAAATCATTTTATTGGTCCATTTGTAACAAAACAAGCACACCAAGTCAGGTACAAAGTAACATAAAGCATCTCCAGTATCACCAAGTTGTCAATCCATTAACTTAATCTCGACCCACCTCACACCACAAAATATTTTACTTATAAAATCTATTGAAAAAATAATGTTTCACTTTGTTTTCATTCCTTCCCACTGCACCCCACCCCGGCCTGATCCCACTAAACCCTCCTCCCATTCTCACTACACCCCTACCCCGCAGTTGCTGTGCGGGTCTGTTAATGAAGAATTGAGCCAATTGTCTTAAAATCAACTAGCTCATGATTCCTCATCATACTTTTACCATGTCCATGACACCATTCCTAAAACCCACTATTGTCTGTAGTTGCATAACATTGTTATGATGAGCTGCATTGATTTTGCGGCTGCATCTAATGTGATATTGTCATTGAAGTGCTAAGCATAGATTGTTTACTTTTTGTTTTAGACGAAGGGCACACATGTGCAATAGGTCATGGAAAAGCAGGCATCAGACATCGAGCTAGCTCTAAGAAAATGCCAGCTGTGTGGATACATTGCAAAAGCCCGTGGTCAGCTGGACGTTCATCTAAGAGTTCATACTGGTTAGTTTGACTAATGATAATATTAATAATAATATTTTCTTTATTGAAACAATTTGGTTGACAGACCACAACCAGTTACAGTGTACATTTATACAATTTAAACAATTCACAATCTGAACAGTGGCGGCGCTAGGGGGGGGCTAAGCCCCCCCTACAGGAGGCTCAGCCCCCCCTAAAAAAAGGGGCATTCTAATTTTTTGACAGTGAAACATCCACGATTTTGGACTGATGACTAAAAAAAAAAAAAAAAAAAAGGTCGTCAGAAATTTTGGCGGCGAAAATGGAAAATTTTCCCAGGATTTTCCTAGGATTTCGGTCAATGACTAAAATAAAAAAAAAAAAAAAAAAAGGTCGTCAATTTTCCCAGGATTTTCCTAGGATTTCGGTCGATGGCTAAAAAAAAAAAAGGTCGTCAGAAATTTTGGCGCCGAAAACCCAGGATTTTCCTAGGATTTCGGTCGATGACTAAAAAAAAAAAAAAAGGTCGTCAGAAATTTTGGCGGCGAAAACGTAAAATTTTCATGAGATTTCGGTCGAGGCTTCAGCCCCCCCGAAACTGAAATCCTGGCGCCGCCACTGAATCTGAATGCAAATTATGGAAGACATTAATCTTAACTACTAACAGAACAGACAATCTGCAATAAACGGCACAAGTTTATACCAACTTGCAATCCATGTCCGCCCTATAGGGCGCGAACTTGTTATCTCTCGTTCTTTATGCCAGCGACGGCCCAGCGTGTTATCCAGTGTGCTACTGTTATCCAGTGTGCTATCGGATAGCAACAAAGGCATGTAAGCACATATGGCTGTCTTTTCGTAATGTGTTTACACTACAGATTTTGCTAAACAAACAAAGCTGCAGTGCTCAGTAATTCAAGTTTTCAAAATTGACTGACTGGTACTAAGGTCAAAATATTGTGGCGAAAAATACTGGAGCAGTGGATTTTTGGTGTCTTGGTTGTAATATTGATGTATGTCAGGATTGCTTTTATTAGCAGTGAGAACGCTGAAGAATAGTTTATTGAAATACATACATTTGTTTCCAGGGTTCCATTCATGGTGATCAGTGGGAACGCAAGCAAAGATTTTCCAGAGCAGTAGGAATGCCGTTCCCACGTGTTCCCACCAACTTTAAACCCTGGCCTCGACAGTCATTGACTAAAAACTTACAGTAAAATTAATATGAACAGGGCATTCCTTGGCACCAATTGATTCCCAAAACTAGTATAATGTCAATTTAAAAGACCATTCAAGAGCAGCAGCATGGTTGTTCATTTGAGTACACTTTCATTGCAATCTTGAGGAGTTTATTTGCAATTGACCTGTGTTGCCAGACACAATTGATGTCAACATTTTTGTAAAATGTGGTCTGGGTACTTGCGTCCATTTATCAGCAGCTACAGAACTGCCTATCACTAATTCACTATGTAGTTGAATAACAGAACTAGCGTCTAACAGCCTGTATTGTATGTTAGTGTTTATGCACAGCATTGTGCAGTATTCACCTGTGAGACTAATACAGTAATCTGATTAGATTAAACACTATACTTCATAACATCTAGATGGTTGCCCACCCAGTTAAGAAGAATTTGAAAACTCATTCCGCAGGGCCACGGGATGGCATGGCAATATCGTGCGATAGCGGTGCCACAGGTCTGCTGGAATTAATTGAATCTGGTTTATTATGACCTTCATAACATATAGGATAGCACTGCCACCTACTGAAATGAAATGAGTCTAGTTAATGCAGTGGTTCCCAACCCGTGGCCTGCAGGCCAAAAGTGGCCCGTCAGGCCTAAAAATGGCCCTCATCTCTCAATGAATTAAAAACATACATGAAAACATTGACAATTTGGACAGAATAGAACACATAATTATTTTCTATTACATATTATTTTATTTTGACGTCTATAGATAACATCAAGCATTCTATTTTGATTCAACTATAACAATTTTATATGCTTTTAGTTAATTAAATTTTAGCTTTGAGACCCCTCCCCCCTATTGTCCTACAACTAATAAAAAGTGACCCTCATGTCCTCCAACTTAGAAAAGTTGCCCTAAAGTCAAAAAAGGTTGGGAACCACTGAGTTAATGTAACAAGAAGTTCACTTCATGACATTTTACAAATGTTGTAGTTATTCAGTTGTTCACTCAATGCTTTACACGAAATTAAATTTAATATTATTCTATGTGATGATTTCAGGAGTACGGCCATACAAGTGTGAGATCTGTGGTGTTGCTTTCGCCCAGAAAAATAATCTGAAGCGACACATGCAGGTTCACAACGGTGCTTTCACGTACAAGTGCCCTGCATCCACATGCAACTTTGCAACAAAGCGCCGGGAAATGCTGAAGGCCCACATGGTTCACCATGGATCACTGCAGTACCAGTGTCGTCTGTGTAACAACGCGTACTTCTTGTATCCTGGTGATCTAAGGAAGCACATTGTGAAATCGCACCGGAACCTTGGCCCTGAACAGCAGGATCATCTGGCGCTGCTGGGGAAGCTGAACGACACTGAAATGCAACAGAACAAGTCAAATGCTGCAAATATGCTGTTAGCAAGTCCCGACAGTAACAGTTCAGTTTCTGGCAGTGTGAGCAGATGGAGGCACACAAATTATCATAGAAAGGGAAGTGGTTGTAGAGATTCTGTGAGATTCCAGGCAGGTACATCGTCAGAAAATGCATCTTTTACAGAAGAACAGTACGATTTGTCGTTTCACGATAGTGAAGAAGCCGCAGGGGGCGATTGTGTTACAGACAAAATGGGTGCCGGTTCTGAAGAATGCATTGACTTGGATGAATACGAAGAAGATGGAGAAGATGAATATGAAGAAGATTTCATGACTTACGATCAAGAGAGAAACTTCGACTCTGAAGTAAAACAGGAAATTCTGGACTCTGATGGTTACGAATGCAATCAAAATGCTGACTGCGATGAAGGTAAGGCAGTTTGAGCATGATCTGGTTAAAATTGTTTTACTTCTTGATATGTACTAATCAATCAGAGTTCTAAGTATGTTTGACTTCACTGGAGATTGGCAGCCAACAAGACAAGATAATGCGAAACCATACCAATTGAGTCTGTTTGAGACCATTGCTATAAAACTATGAAGATAGGAAATCGTATTGTACTTATCTGGAATATGAGCATGGTGTAAATTTGTACTAAACATATCAGTCTATCAAGAGAGTAGCAGACTGAGTTCTCATTTGAGTTGCTGTCGAAACTTATGAATCTTCAATGGTTTTACTGGTCGGTGACAATTTCTCTTAAGTGTTATCTTTCAATAGGATCGTAAGTGGTTTTGGATCCAACTACCTTGTAATTGCATGTTGGTTCTACGTTTACTTTACCATGGTTCTGAACAACGCTACTCTCTTCTGATGCATGCTTTGTCATCTGGTGTTACTATAAGCCTTCGGACAGTGACTGAAACCTACCGCATTGCCATATTTAGTCTGCCAAGGTGCATTGCAATGCTCTCATTGATTAACTTGTGGCAGTACTAGAGAAAGTGGCTATTGTAAGTATTGGTTGCAACCCAGTACATCCTACACATGACTTCAAAGGCAGCCGAAAACTGTCTGTTATTTTGCAGTGAGCCAATGACCAATAACCAAATGTCATTGTGCTCCTTCAACCAAGTTTCAAATAAAAAGTGTGGACTTGTTTAGGTGCTCCTGGTTTACACGCCATTCGACATATTAAACACAAAGTGTTGTTTTTATGCCCAAAGCTATTAACTTAACATGCTACACCGATTAATTAACAAACCATTCGACAACTGCAGTGTAGTGTTAAATTTTGAATTTTCACGGTGCTATCTCTTTTCATGCTACATCCTTGTTTACACACTAACATAAGGAATGTATCATCCTAAGACTTCCCTTTGACAAGTCCACACCATATGTGTGCGTGCGTGCGTGTGTGCATGTGTAAAAGTCTATATATGCATATATATAATCACGTATAATATTATAATATCCTTCCAGTGCTTGCTGAGGAGCAGCCGTGAAATGTTGATGTATTATGTAGGGCAGCGTTTCCCAAACTGTGGGTCGCGACCCAAAAGTGGGTCGCAGAGCTTTGGCAAGTGGGTCGCGAAAGTTCTTCTTATTTCTCTGTTAATTTCAGTATTTATTCTAGTAACCCTCAAACGTCATACTTTATTATTCCGTTATAACTAGTGAAACAGCATTTGACTATGGTTGGGCTATAACTAGCTTCTACTTGTGCGTGTATGTGAACAGGAAACAGTGCACGAGACTTAGCAACGAGACTTAGCATGATTAATAAAAAGTCTGCCATTCAAAAATAAACAACGTGTATTTAAATTTCATAAATTTTATTTTCAAATTTTAAAACTTTGCGAAAAAACATGGATAAATTTTTGAAACGAAAACGAGAATCTTTTCGACAATTTTGTGCTCTAAGTCTTAGAGCACAAAATTGTCGAAAATCGCGAAAAATAGTGTTTTTGCACCGCCGTGAACGTATTACGAGCCAAAAAGGTAAAAACAGTTGCTTGCATTGCAATAAATGTTGGCTTTTTTCTTAAGTTAAATTTTACTGTTTTAAATGTGGTAATTTCTAAATGCTGGATGTAAATCAGCATATCTTAATCCCGATTTATGAAGCAATCCTTAGTTAGTGTTAGTTTAGTACTCTGTACCTAATTTTGTTTAGTGGGTCCAGACACAGAAAAAATATTCCCAAGTGGGTCCCGAGCCAGAGAAGTTTGGGAACCTCTGATGTAGGGGTAAATGTATCGCATAGAAATTGCAGATCTCTATCTCTTTGGCCACTGTAGATCACTGCCTCTCTCTATCAGCACATAGTCAGAAGAAACCAGATTTTGTGAGGCAGTGTGACCCTGTAAATGACTTTAATTTGTGGCTTACATTGCAGACATATCCACAACCGTTGATGAAAATCTTGAGAAAAGTGTGAAGCAACTACAGCAGAATAATGACCTCTCCAGTCACCACCATCTGTCAGAAGATGCTACTGCTGCTGCTGCTGTGGATGATGATGAGAATGCTGGAGGCTTCACAGAAATTGCAACACTGAGAAAACCCCCAAACAGAGTCAGACGTGATGCTGGTAGCGAGCTGCAGAAGGAACTTCACATGAACCAATCAATAACTACAAACTTCTTTGAAAGCGTGGAGGAACTTAGAGAGTCAGACATGTCTGAAATGCTTGGAAATGATCAGAAAATCTTTTCCGAGTATTTTGGGAGTAATAAGATTTTGGGCGGCAGGAGATCAGACACGTCTTCAAGTAACCGTTCGTCTGGTGGTTTGTCTGGTGGTGCACCTCCTGTGAAGCTGGAACCGTCGTTGTCCTACCCTATGGCAAGAAATGCGGGCGATCCATCGTCTTCATGGTATAAGTGCACGACCTGTGACATCTACTATGTGGACCATGTGATGTATACGATCCACATGGGCAGCCACGGATTTCGCAATCCACTAGAGTGCAATGTCTGCGGCCATCTTTCCTCCGATAAATATGAGTTTTCTTCACACCTGGCCAGAGGTGACCACTGCCGAAAATAGATAGATACCAGATCTTTGAGACTGTGATGCTGTCTTTTCAGAAGTCACTTGGCTAGCCTACTCTTGAGTAGTGGTCATTGCTGTTTCTGTTGTGTTATTTGATGTTATAGAGTTAATGTTATTATTAAGGATGCGTGTGTGTATTGAATCGTTTATTGTTTAGGACAGTAAATCAGCATTTTGCTAAGTGGCATGTTTGCATGAAATATTATTTAAGTTAGAAATACTTTAAGTTATTGTCTTTGATTGATGCTTAGCTGTGCATGTACTGTACGAGTAATTGTAAGAGAACCATATCTGTGCAGTGTGCAGTAACTGTCTGCATGAATATGTGTACCGTAATTAGATTGACAGTTTGACACTATCCGTATTTAGTTACATTTATTTCTATTCATAATTTATCTGCGACATGTGTCTTTCTTATTTAAGCTCTTTGGTTTTCAAAAACCACTGAATTTAGCCATAAACGGGTCATGCTGAAGTGCTTAAATGTGGGGATTATAAGGTGCTTCTGTATATTAATTCTTCATATGCAGAAATTACTGAGATTGGAAAACATTAAGTGTGCAGATCTGAGCAGTTTAATGTCAGAATTTTATTTAAAAATTTGACCATAGTCCAACTAAAATACCATGTTTCCGTGACAACTAAATAAATGAATGCATGTGATCAGCATAATGTGCTTGAATTACAGGACAACTATTCTTTTAGTTTACAATGCATAATAGCTATAATCTTTATTAGACATGCAATCATCAGTCAGTACAGTCACTGAAGTTAAGAGGGAAATTTTGATAGAAAATGTTAGAATTATTACATGTATGTGATTAGTCTGCCTATACCGGTACTCGTTGTTTATTTAAATGTTTATTAATTAATGCTAGTCGTATTTCAATAATTTGTTTACAACTTTATGAGATTCATACGCTGGGTGTGGTTTAGAACTGTGACGATTAGTTGTGCAGAAGTCATTTTAGTGACTCTTCAGATACGTTGCGCAGTGGTTAAAGTGGTTTGAATGAGCAGTGGGAATGCTAAATATGAGCAGTGGGAACGCTGAAGAAGAATTTTATTGAAATGCATGTGTTTTAGAGTTCCTTCATGATGAGCAGCGGGAACGCAAGCCAAGAATTTCGAGAGCAGTGGGAACGCCGTTCCCACCCACTTTAAACCCTGTCATTGCGCTTAAGTGAATGCTGAAAAGCTGGTAATTTTTTTTATTTGTGTTCTGCTTCAGGTTCAGATTCTGTGGGTTGGGTTTCAAAGCAGTTACAGCATTGCCATGTTCTGGAGTTCAGTGACCAAATAATTATAATGCAAATTAAAGCTAGATTTCACAATGTGGGCAAGCAGTGGCCTGTGAGTCACGTGTAAATTAATTTCACTCAGTGGTTAAAGTGGTTTGGGTGAGCAGTGGGAACGCTGAATGTGAGCAGTGGGAACGCTTATGAAGAATTTTATTGAAATGCATGTGTTTTAGAGTTCCATCATGATGAGCAGTGGGAACGCAAGCCAAGAATTTTGAGAGCAGTGGGAACGCCGTTCCCACGCGTTCCCACCCACTTTAAACCCTGATTTCACTTCAAATGAAATCATGGTCAGAAATCATATTCAAGTCTAAGAAAAAGTGAAGAATTCAACACTTCATTATGCAGTAACAGACTAACCCAAAGAGCAGTGAGCGTCAACAGCCATTTAATACCTAAGAATGGGATGTGCCATTAAGGTGTTCTCCCATCATATCACCCATCTTTCCAGCCCGTTTTTATGTTTATACATTTGTTCTGTCCAGAATTTGCCTACAGAGCTATGTTCTACTGCAAAACTGCAATAACTATTGCCACATGATCCCACATCCATAGCCCATCTTAAACTAGACTACTGTAATTCACTCTCTGAATGTCTTCTTCTTTAGAATCTCTGCCAATTGGCAGGTCCAAACGTCCAATGTCTCCATCTTTCACGCTGTTGTGCCATGTTCTCTGTATCCCTCCTCCATCAGTTTTTGTCTAGGTCTTCCTCTGCATCTCTTTCCCTCCAATCTTCCATCAATTATTCAATTTTTATCAATTATTCAATTATTATCTCTGAATGTAGACACCACCCAACTAGGCAGCTTTTAATGCTGTCCTAAATGCTTTCATAGAACAAATGAAGTGATGGGGATGATTGAAGAAGAAAGATTCATGATTAAGTAAGTAAATAATCTTTATTAATACTAGGTAAACGCTCATACTTTACATTTACAAGAACAGTGGCGAAAAAGTACACCAATAAAAGACAAAGGAGGTGGGTAGGGCACATGTTGAGAGGAGATTCGCTGCTTACACTTAAGTTTTATGATCCCATCTCTGCAAGAATTGTTTCTCCACTCCACCTCCGTCCGATCTCCCTCCTCCCAAACGAGCTGTCCATGTACCGGACGTGTATATTCGCTTATTTTCAAAAACATGCGATACGATGCAGTGCCGGCGCCAGGATTTCAGTTTCGGGGGGGCTGAGCCCCGCGGCAAAAATTTTCCATTTTCGCCGCCAAAATTTCTGACGACCTTTTTTTTTTTAGTCATCGACCGAAATCTCATGAAAATGTTCCATTTTCGCCGCCAAAATTTCTGACGACCTTTTTTTTTTAGTCATCGACCGAAATCTCATGAAAATGTTCCATTTTCGCGGTTTTTTTTTTTTTTTTTAGTCGTCGACCGAAATCCCATGAAAATGTTCCATTTTCGCCGCCAAAATTTCTGACGACTTTTTTTTTGTTTTTTTTAGTCGTCGACCGAAATCTCATGAAAATTTTCCATTTTCGCCGCCAAAATTTCTGACGACCTTTTTTTTTTTTTTTTAAGTCATCGACCAAAAATCTTGGATATTTCAATTTAAAAAAATTCGGATGGCCCTTTTTTAGGGGGTGCTGAGCCTCTTGTAGGGGGGGGCTTAGCCCCCCCAGCCCTCCCTAGCGCCGCCACTGATACGATGTAGAATCCTTGACGCTGTTACAGTAGGTGTAGTCATCAGCTGTTCATTCCTCGTCTCCCTGTCAACTTGAGATAATTATATTATACTTGATCGGATTGACACCAGATCTGTACAACCGCTCTGACAATGCAACCAAAGATATTAGAGTTTTACTATAAGAGTATAAGGTCTCTGGTGCAACTTTATTAATAAAACTTTATTTGTGAGGCGCGGTGGTGTAGTGGGTAGGCTTATGTTCGCTGCCTTGCAGGTTCGAATCCACCTCAAGTCGCCGCGCAGCGGCGTAGGGACCTTGTACAAGTCCTTCACTCGCAATTGCTCAGCGCTTCGGCGTGAAATTCCGATGTAGTGTCCGCGCTGCAATCGGGAGCGCCTCTAATTAAGTAGCGGGAGCGCCTCTGAGTATAGGGCTTCAAAGAGCGCTATAACAAGTGCACATACAAAAATCAACGCTCGTCAATAAGCTTCGAGTAGCGCTTAAGGAATTATAAACTTACGATTACGGTTACGTTTAAAATCGTCTGCTTAATAAAACGTCATACCTTACGTATAAATTTATTAAGAAAATTTACATGCGTCGAGAACGAAATATGACCCCGTGTCGATAAAGGTTTGGCAAAGGTTCATCTCTTGAAAGTTGTCGTTTCATGTTTTTTAAAATAAAATTTATAATATTCCGAAAGGAAGTAGACATTCTTTCTTAAAAGGAACCGTTTATTGACAATTAATCTCGCTGTAAACTTCACCGAGAGACGTGAGAATGAAAGCTGTTTCTCTATTTCTTACGTGATGCGGTGCGTTTTACTCGTTTCTTATTTCCCGTGGTTGCTTCTTCTTCTTCCAGAAAGTATTATTACACCGTTGGAGTTGCTTGGAGCTGCCAGTCTGAGAAGAAGAAGAAGCGAAAAATTCATCGTCAACGCTCATTTTCGACTGATATATTGTCATCTTGCAGCCGTGCTATCCTCTTCTTACGTATTACTTGGTATGTTACACAAATCACCGCTATCTTATGCAATATTTTCATGCATAAATTGTGTAGATGTGATTGAATTGGAGGCAGAGACGCTGCGTTAAGAATAAGCGTTGGAGTCAACATCGTCCACGAACTGGTTCTGTCTAGTTTTGCATTAACGCTTTCACGTGATTTCTGCTTCTGATGTTTGTAGAAACATGACTTCGATTTAGTTACCTTTAAACCTCAGGAATCAATAAATGGATAGTTATTTTTCAAATTAAATGCAACCAAACGAGGAAATCGCACGAAATTACATGATTCAGAATTTCAGATGCAGAACCACAGTCAGAAGTAACTCGCATTGCTAAAGAAGTTGCTGACTTGCGGAATCTGGCAGCCCTGGGCATTCAAATACAGACCCGTATTGCATTTATGTGTTTAAAGAAGACATATATCACCTGCAAGAGAAGTCTGAATACTCATAGTTTACATAATAAAAACGTTAAAGTGACCAAGTGAACACCAAAATGTTATTGCATTGCATCATTTACTGTCATTGATGTCCAGCCTCATGGAATGGAATGTTCAGCAAAGTTCTTTCTATGCATTGCTTGTACATTGTACATGGACATTGTATATAATCAAGAAACTTCATATTATGCTTTTAAGTTCCTCACATGATCTGATCATCACATCATAGGCGCAACCACCCTATGGGACCCACGGGACGTGCCCCCCCCCCAACTTTTGAGTGGTCCATATATATATACTATGGTGTTCTAACTGATTATAAACATTTTGAAAAATTGTATACATGACAGAGCCAAACAAGACAGTACAAACTGTATCAAGGAAAATGTATATAAAGGACCATTCCCGGAGAACAGTCCAAAACATGGGAAGGCTTATGAAGTTTGGAAGTATAAAATGCTTAAAAAATGCTTAGTGCTTTCCTTTGAGAAGTTTCTAATTTTAAAATGACCCACTTTGAGCAGTGCTATGATGTTTGTGTTAAGCTCAAGAGCATTACTTGTATGATGATTTGGAACAAACAAGAAGCTGTGCTATAAATTAAAGCAACACATGTATGTGTGGTGCTTGAAGGAATCAAAACTTAGATAAGATGTCATTGACTGAATGACTTAAGTAGTAAGGGTGCCTTGCTCTAAAACAGTGGTTCCCAAACTTCTCTAGGTCGTGACCCACTTGTAAATATCGTTGCCATCTGAAGAACCACTCAATAAAATGAAACATCATGCACCAAATATTTGCTGGGTAAATCGGCATGGAAATATGCTGATTTACGGACACTGTCATTAAAATTGGCAGATTTGAAACATTAAAATGAAGCTATGACAGCCAGTCATAGCCCAATCATATTCAATATTGTTGCTCCGCTGTTTATGCGTGAATTTTTAGAATTTATGTAGAACTGATGAAAAAATAAATATTTGCCGAAAAACTGTGGCAACCCACTTGACAGAGCATCATGACCCACTTTTGAGTCCCGACCCACAATTTGGGAATTGCTGCTGTAAAAGATGACTGTGAACCAATTGCCTCTAGAGGGTTCTTGGTAGATCGATTCCTACTATAAAATAAACAACTGCTACAGCCAGTATCTTGAAATGCCATTAAGGCTAAGCAGTTTAGATCGGTAAGTAGTTTTAAATTTACAAAATTGTACTTCTTGCAGTAAAAGTAACTTCTGTGCTCTTACATAGCACATTTTTAATGCAAATTTTCATCTTTGGGGCCACCCATATAATTTTATTATGTACGCAAAAAATCGTATTTTCGACCTCTTCCCCCATACACACCCGTACATTTGTTGACCGTCTATGCATACGTACAAATAAACTTCTTTACCCCTCCCCTTACAAAGGCTTATTAGCTAAAGTCGTCTATGAAACCTGCATTTTACCGTAGGCTACTATTTATTTTTGTTATATATATATTAAAGCATCATATATACATTGCTCACTAAAATTTGTTAGCTGTTATGATTTACTAAATATTCGTTCTGAACTTAATATAATTTTAATGTATTCAAATGCCACCAGACAAGTATAGGATAATACAGAGTTATGAATATGCTAATTATGTGGATGTCATAATTAGAAATTTATTTTGCGTATGTAGATCTTGCCGAGAACCCCACACGTACGCCCCTGTATGCAAATCGCCTAAATCCTGTGATCTCCGTGTGTGCGTAATGTGTCGTAAATCAACCCTAAACTTAACTGCAAATGTACGCAGAGGCAAGATTGTGCTGCTGCCCATCTTGGAATCACAGCTGAAACCTTTTGGCCCTCATTAGGCTGAAACAATGTGTCCTTTTCTGATATTTGCTACTACTGTCATTTCTATGAACACCCATACGAAGGCCTATTGTGCAACTATTTTTTTATTTTTGGTCTTTCAGCTTTCAAATCTAATGCATTGCAAAGAAGTGTTTAATAACTTTTTCAGAGTCAGAATCGTATCGAAATGCCGCCAAAGAAAGACAACAAAAAGACAGAGAAGAAGGAAGGTGGTGAGAAAGCTGCTGCGGAAAAGCCGAAAGCTGCTGAAAGCGAGACAAAGGCAAAGAAAGGCAAAGGAGGCAAAAAAGACAAGAAATGACCTAGGTTTACAACCTGAACTTGACTGGTGCTTAGTTACTATGATTGAGTGTTAATTTGCATGAGGTAGTATAAGTATGTCCACAAGATCTGATGATCCTGTGTGGAAGTTTCTGATACGTTCATCTGTTGTAGTGCGATAAGTTTAACATCAGTAACAGTTGCTAGTTTTTCTGAGTTTTTGAAAGTTTATTACATTTTGTCCAAGAATTGCTTCTACCTACTGCTGTAGGCTGCTTCTGTTCAACTCCGTACATTGTTTTGTTTTTGGTTAGCACCGAATTTTATATTGAATTCTGGTGAGCAACATTTATTTATTTTGCATTATATTTATTTGACCTAGAGCATATTCATTACTGATGTATAATAACTTTGTGTTACTTTTATTTTCTGTGCCATTTACATATAAGAGGTCATCTTTTGAAGATGAGGAAGAAGATGAATGCATATGGCAACAGATCGCTGTAAGATCTAGAATATAATGCACACGAGTTAGCAAGCTGTGTTGTTTTCCCAGTGGCTTTTGATGGCTTCTCCTCATTAATGGATTAATGTAGATCCTTAATGATGAAGCTTCTCACAAATGTACAGTTACTGTGTGCAATATATGTGGTTAAACTTTGCCCAACTGCATTGATGTGATAAAGTTAGCTTTACAAAGTAATTTCACTTGTATTCTTTATCACGTATAAGGTTGTTGCTACAGTGTTAGGCTCAACGTTATAAATTAAAATAATTAAATAAATATAGTTAAACCAAAAAAACGAGTTTAAAGGACATTGGGCATATAACATATCTGTATGTTTGAGTATGACAGCTGAAAAGGTTTGAAACCACAGTATTTGTATGAAAACAGATATGGTAAATGTTTGCTTACATCATAATGTTTAGGATTACTATATTTTAAGATAAAGCATTAGCATTTTCGAATGTCTTCTGGTTTTTCGAATTTTGGTGGGCAAATCATACAGTGCGGGTGATTCATAACCATTGTGTTGTATCTTTCTAACACTTGTTGGGAAGGGATTTTGAAGTGACAAATGGGTTCATTGACTGTGAAGGTTGTCACATGATTTGCCTTACTATTTGAACATGTGCTTTGTATCACCATATTGAGTAAGTGGCTCATAGCAGTGGGCAACTATGAGGATATGATGAGGATTCGCATGAGCCCAAATATAAATTGATCAAAGGACAATATACTTTATAAAGTATTTTTGTATGTGTAAATATTAATGGATTGCTTGATGATAATAGAGAATTTGAGGCTTCAAAGACCTGTATGACGTCATATTTCTCCAACTTATCCAATTAATTTTAAAGTATTTTGGCTTACATATTTTTACAAGTCTTTGGTCATTTCAAACATTATACATGTTTAGAAAATACATAACATGTCACATGCTATATTGTTCATGCCACTATGTGAAATACAAGCTATAAATAATTGTAAAAATTAAAGACCATCTAATTATCTTGGAATTATTCACTGTGCAATTTTTGTTTTTGATTTTCACAGTAAAAGTATCTTGTTGAATTTGGAGTTCAAATTTAAAACTTAAAATTTTAATTGTTAAAAACGAAGATGCACATGTAGCTTGACTTGTGACCACCTTTGTAGGACTGATTCAAGTTGAGACGTGCAAATTACTTTTAGGTTTTGACCTGTCAAGAATTTTGAAATAGTCTAAGTTTAATTGTATTTCATCATTTCTATGTCACAAGTTAACCTCGTAAGCTCAGTTCAGACACAAAAAGTTTCGCAAATGTGAACATGAACACAAGTAAGGATTTTTAGAAATAGAATTTTTCAGTTTTTTTGTGATAAATTCTCATATGTTATTTTGTACATCTCATTTGTATTTGTTTTAAATCTTTTATTGGTTGTCCTAGTTTGTGTGAGTAGATGTGTTAGAGTGTAATGATGTCCTAACTTACAACAGTTTTTTTTCTTTTGTATTAATCCCATATTCAGAACTCTTAACTTTTAACCTTTGGAAAATAAATACAAGTACTAGGCACAACTTGGCATAATAATATTATCATGATGCCATAGTGACTTGGTTTGTAGACCTTGTTGGGCCAGTGTGTGCAACTCCATCTCTATCTAGACTGAGCCATTGTTATTAAAGAGTTGACAAAATAGAAATGTGCTTGGAATATAATTTTTTTTCTGCTTTGACTGCAATGTAATATGCAGTGCTTCAGGTTTTTAGACACTATAACTGTTAGGTACTAGTGACTGCTTAGTCAGAAGTTCATTATTATGGATTGTGAATAATTTAATTTGTTCTTTACTATGTTGTGCAGTTCAGTTTAATATTGAATTGCCTTAAGCTTTGCAACATTCACCTGTTAAAGTTCAATATTCATCTACTACTGTTAGAAAGCTTTTGCATTTTTGGACATAATGTATCACCATAGCACACTGTTGTTTGTTTTTTGCAACATATCTGAATAAACACAATAACACACGTGCACACACACGCACTCTATGCCACTGCTCTAATTTGATTCCAGTCCTACTGGGTCCTTCTCTGTTATAGCCTCCAACCACTTCTCACATCCCTCACTCTGTTGCAGTGTCCCTTAAGGGCTGTCCTGGGATCACTCCTTCATCCTGTTTACCACACCAACTGAGGAGAATCCTCACTCTTAATCTCTACACAGATGACACACGACTCTACACATCCTTCTCCCAAGGTCATTATTCTCCAACGAACAATTACTCAATGTGGTCAATCTAAATCTCTGTGTGGATGAAATAGCCTATGTGGGCAAATACTAACCAACAAACGAAAGTAACCAAGCCAGCACTTGAGCGGCTAGTGCATGGTAAGCAACCGCCTTAATTTATATGGTCTCACTGTGTTCAGCACTTCTGTCCGATAATCTGTCACGAGTCATGATGGATCTGTTTCAACCCATACAACAACCCCTCCCTCTGATTTGATGTAGCACTCATGAATAAGCTGGTGCCCTGTGTTTGGCTTTCAGGTGACACTTTGGAAGTTCAGAGCTTACTATTATGGTGTCAACTGTGGGCCTAATAAGTAGGCTGTGGTAAGATTCATAAAAGATTAAAGTGCGAAGGCCTACGATTTAGAAGCAGAGGCCAAGCCTTTTGGCGACCGATGCTCTGACCTGGTGTTCTGCCAGTATGGAACCGTGGGAGACCGGGAAGTCCCAACAATTGCACGGATGTTTTGTTTTACTTCCTTTGCAATCACGGTTAATTCATACGTCTTGGCAAATATTTCTCCCGACATGCTTTTTATCGTACGCACTATGCACGCGACTGCGGCCGCTGCTACCATTTTATTGTAGAAATTATTCATAAACTGTTGATTGGCTTCATCCTATGGAGATGCACGTCTTAATTGCATGCATTAGTAAATAGCTATAATTATGTTTAAGCATGGAATCTTGATAAGGTGATACACAAGGCCGCAGAAACTGCTGCCGACCTTCTACATGGATAAGCTGTATGCATCCAGGAAGAAGGACATGTAGACTAGAGTATCAAAGCACGTAGCCAGACTTAATTCACGAGAAGGCAACTCTGGGGGCATTGATGATCATGAGGATACAAGCAGAACAGACAGTTGGCAAAAGTCTTGGTTGTTGGTGAAGCATATAAAAAGGCAAGGGGAGGCAACTGCATCCTTGTAACCATGCCTACAGCCTGTAGCCTACAGACTTATATACCGGGGTAGATCTGATGTCTGATGCATCGGTGACTTTGTTACAGTGTAATAGTCCCATGGTGCATTAAAACGGACGCGTTCATTCAATGGTTTATTGGCCTTTGAAACACTCGTGACTGTCCAGCCGAACAGATGATAAACAATCCGATGACCTTACTCCACTGCCATTACGCTTCGGCCAAGAAGGATTTAGGAGGATTGACAATTTTCAATTCGAAATTCATTCACCCAGTAGCTTTAACTCACTTTAGACTCTTCTTGTATTAGGCTATGTCCTTAGAGACCTACTGCCAGGAATTATAGGTGTTTTCAACACATTTCAGCTCTGCTGAGCTGGTGTAGAAAGAGACTTGGGTTTTACTTGGCATTATGACAAGTTGAATAAGATCTATTTGTGGATGCTTATATTGGGACAGACACAGAAACTGTTACTAGGCTGTTGACTGTAGGTCAGAGGTAGCCCATTATTACAAGTCATCACAAAGGCAGACGGTATGCAGGTAGGGTAATCGACCTCATGTGGGCCGGTGTGGGGAAGTACAGGGAGACGGCTCACTGGCTGGCAATGGATGGAAAGAAGTGATGACTAAGGAATATAAAGCCAGTGATATTATTATGCTAAAGAACAGGTGCACTGCTTGGTCCTATAGACGAAGACATAATTATAGCATCAACTTCTCAAAGTATGGATCTAATCATATAGAAAGTCAGTACAAGGAAGAAACAGCAAGTGCATAAAGGCAGACCAACTGTGGATTACTTGGGAAAAATTAATCCTCCCTTCAACTCGAACAATGCACAGATACCTGGATCTGCTTTTTATGGTTATCACAATTTGCGCACCTATCATCTGGCCAATTCTTCTCCTGTAAAGTATAGGCATAGGTACATTGAACAACTCTTGAATTTTATACAAAATATAAAAAGCTATTTAAAACAACCAACATTTCTACACCCAAATTTAGGTTGACAGAGTAAATGTGTGGACATTTTGAGCCCAAACCAAAAATTCCTTTGTTCCTGGGACAATGCTTCTGAGCAGCTTCTGTAGATACCAGCAAACATGTCTTATTGAATTATACAACATTTCATTCATTAGTTCTTTCAGCCAGAGCATTTATATAGCACCCTTAGTGATACTACCTTGTACTCAGAGGTGCTAGAAACCCAACCCTTGGAATAAAAAGTGTTCAAGTGCATACAAGCGGCATGTCTGCTTTAATCGCTTACCGACAAAGGGTATAGGGTTTCCCATACTATTTACTCAAATTTGCAGTAAAGGGTTAAAGGACATATAGATCTATTACAGGCAGGCATTTCAACCACTAAAAAAGGCATGATTGGGCATGTAAAAAGAACAATTTCATTTCAGCACATGAAGTACAGATTTATATGTGATTGGCTAAACCTACTGTAGGACAATAAGCTCCCAAAAAGCAGACATAACTGCATTTCTGAACTGGCATCACAAGACATCACAATCTAACTGCAGTAAGCTGGGCAGCCAATGAAGTTCATGCACGTTACAGTAATAATGAGAACATTTATTTCCCCCTATCTTGCCACATGCAAAACAGGGCACGAAGCTAAAAGTGCTTCCCCAAATGGGAAATTGTAAAGCATTTGCATGTTACACAAACTGTAAACACATGAAGCATAACAGTTAATAAACTTATTCTAAGGAGTATTTCGACATAAAATAGCAGCAAGGGGAATATTAGTCCATGAGAGATGCTGCCAAACAGTATCAACTGATGGTTTGTGGAGACAGAATTGTACGACAAAAACACTGGAGATCTTGACTTTTAAAGCTCACAACTAAAAAATTTAGCTGAAGATGACATGGTTTGTCTGCATGTGTCATGGTGCTGACTTAAAATCATGATGTGACCGATTAAAACAGTAAATACATGTGCTTATATGTTTATCACAATGCTATTGATAACTGTGGTGTTTCCTGTTATCGTGGAAACTCTTTCGTTTACTTGTAGGACTACGAGTTGATTTGCCTAAGGAAACTCTTGGTGAATTTGGAGTGCTAGGCACACTGTTTGTGGATTGCTTGATAGACAGTCCCTTTGGTCGAGCACCATTGCAGGCTGCTGCTGTCACTTTTTCACTTCTTGGGTTCACAACTGATTGTAATTTTCCTGCTTCATGATCTAAAAACAGTGTTCTAGTTGTCAAAAAGAGCTGAGGGGTAAATTTTGTTTACAGATTGTTAAAAATTACACGAACACAAGTAAAAAACCTAATTATTGTTAATGCACAGAAGACAACTGATGACTGAGGAATAAAAATGATTGATCACACATCTGAACAGGTGTACATGGCGATAACAGAAACATATTTCACAGAACTCTTGAACTTTAGTTTACAATATAATTTGAACAATGCCAAGACCTGACCCTCAACACCTCCTATATATAATTAGTTCATTCAAGAAAATTAAATTGACAGACCACAACTTATTGCATGAAGAAGGAAACGAAAAATGGACTAAACTATCAGCTTCTGCAGAATTCTAGGCTGGGAACATGAAAAAAAGAATTATAACTGGTTCCTAGACCTAACACTGTGAACAGTCCTAAAAGAGAACTCAAGAGATTAAATTAAAGTCATCTTTTATAGGCAATTCAAACTCATGTGGTCTAGAGCGCAAAGAATATGGCCTTTGACAATAGGTGGAAACAGGCCCCGGAGTACATGATATAACTTCCACATGACCATTGACCCCTTGGGATACATAGTTGAAGAGGTTCAAAGAAGAGTTCCTGGGGGTTGCACCCCCCACCCCCAAACACCTCTGACAACTAAACAACACGGTCTAAAAAAGAATTAAAACATCTTGAACAGTCTTGCCTCTTCACAACTTCTCAAAATCTATCTCCATCATGTGTTGAGCTAACACTTTAATGACGAACAGCATGGTATCCCAATCGCATCTAGTACACTCTCATTGCTAAAGCGTTAAAGCAAATGAACCAGCATGTCATGGAAGGCAATAGGATTTGAATTGCTAATAGTGTCAATACAGAAGTCTAAATAACTGAATTTATCATTTATGTAGCAGCAAAGAACAAAATTTCTACTCTTGTATCATGGACATACATATTACACAAAGCATCACTTGTCAAATACTAATACTTTTCAAAAAGACTTCCTCCTCCTATAATTCCTCCACTAACATTACTCTCCTTAACCTCTTAATTGAAACTCCCTGAATCATATGTAGATGCAATGAAGAAATGGAAGAGGACTTTACCCTAATTATGGTAGTTAACCTGTCTTCTGTTATATTTCCGACTGTTCAGTGGTACATAGAATAATTTGAGAGACAATATGACTAACTGAACTAAGGCCTGCTACCTCTTCCAGATGTCACAGTAGGCCTCTCACTGACAGACGCAAGACCATTTTCTGGGGACATCTGACCCCCTCGGCCAGAAAATGGCCGTTCTGGAGGGGTTGCTTGTCCCGTCCGGGAACTCGGTCGAAGTTTCACTGAAACATGAATGAAATGTTTATGAAATGCTCAAATTAACCTTCAATAACAAAAAAGGACAAAATTATCACAACAGCTTCAAACAACAAAAGACCGAAACCTTTAAATTTAGGATCTGCATTTAATATCACAATGAGCAAGAAACAATTCAAGCACCTGCAAATGGGAAAATGAAAATTTACTATTCTCAGTTCCAGGAAAAGCAAAAGAAATGTTGATTCTTCATCTCACGTTATTCAAAGATTCTCACCTGAATCACATAAAACTCAATGTGCACAATTTAAAAAATAAAGTAAGAAAGTAAACTCGCACAATTAAAAAAAATAAAGTTGTAAGAAAGTAACCTTGCACAATTTAAAAAATAAAGTAAGAAAGTAAACTCGCACAATTAAGAAATAAAGTTGTAAGAAAGTAACCTCGCACAATTTAAAAAATAAAGTAAGAAAATAAACTCGCACAATTAAGAAATAAAGTTGTAAGAAAGTAACCTCGCACAATTTAAAAAATAAAGTAAGAAAGTAAACTCGCACAATTAATAAATAAAGTTGCAAGAAAGTAATCTCGCATAATTAAAAAATAAAGTAACCTCGGCAAGGATCAAAGTTGTCCATGAATTCTGCAATGGTCATCCATCCGCCTCCAACTCTGACCGTTATCGAACTGTTAACGAATCGCACCAGACACAGTTTTCCCTTCTCACCAAACTGCAAATAAAATCAACGAACAGAACCCTCAGAATCTTCAGCCTCAGTCAAATATAAAATCAGTAATAGCACAATTTAAAATTTGCCCTAAAATAAATGAGACTGACAATTTAATGATTTCGTAGAATGTCCAAGTACGGTAGTACCAAGCAACAGCAATGGCATGAAGTTTTTTAAAAAGGCATGACAGATAGGCCCTATATTGCTATGAAGTTACATTGGGTAACTCTATTGAAACTACATTGCATACATTGAAGGAGCGCTATATAAATGTCCAAATGAATGAATGAATTGTGTAAATCTAATGCTGTGTCTGAGTGTCAGTTAGTGCACCAATTAGTCCAGTCAAGCAATTACCATCAAAGAACATGCAACACAGCATATCTTGGTTATATAACTGGCTAAATATCATCACACATACAGTATACTAGAACCTTGTATGTATGCATGTTGTAGGCATACTGTATCTTGAACAAACTGAATGCAACTATCTGGTAAATCTAAAGTGTTGAATGTCAGAGTAAACAGGCTTTCTGGCATACAAACGATTCCTGTGGCCCGCGGGCGCATGCTGATTTTAAGCGGGCCGCTACTGACATTTTGCCTCAAGAAGAAGTTCTTCAGTGGCACGAGGTGCTTCATTCAGTAAGAGATGAGTCAAATAAGAACTGCTGGAGTCACTTGAGCTTCGAACCTTGTACTTGTTGTCTTCAACTCTCTGGACATTGAATGGAATGGGACACTGACAACGCGACGTCTGCTGCCGAATCTCTTCTCTAATCAGATCGGATTCATTGATGACAGGACTTTCACGGTACGAAAAGCTCTGTACAAGCAACAACAAGTCAAGTAAAGAAATAGATGACACGTCGCAAACTCTTCTCAGTGTCACCAACTGCTGAAGACTGCTTTTCCCCTTGGCCAGGAGTGCCTCTGAGTAGGGATCTTGAAGAGACATTATATAAATTCTAATTGATTGACATGAAGAAAACAGAATCTTCCCTCCATTATTATCCATTTGTAGAAAATAAGAGCTAACATAAACTTTGAATCCACAGAATACTCCAAACTAACATGAAGTTCTATCGCTCTACAGTGCAATAAATCTAGCAGAATGACCTGCATTGCAATTCAATCAACAACTGAGGGTAGCACTGCACCTTTCCTCCTTTGCTCTCTATAATATTTCTGTGCATCTTGCTTCCACCCTTTGTACAGGGTCCGGCACATTCAAGTCATTGCATGCTGCTCCAAGGCATATAGTAATGCAAGTAAATACTCCCTCAGATGAGCAAATTGAGCAATAAATTGAGGCACAGATATCAAGTCACGAGTCAAGCATCACCGACATCCACACCAGCATCAGCATCCCAATAACGAATATTCCATTCATGTCTGGCTTCACCAACCATTGTCAGAAGTCAGTCAAAGAGTATAGATTTCCAGACAGTTTGCGAACAATTCTTCAGCTCCTGACCTGAACCAAAAAGTCTCTAAATATGCAATTTTATGTGCAATGCTCAAAACGACCTGCAGTCACTTGCTCATGTTGATGGACAGTGGATGTTACAGCCTCTCCCTACAATCTAACATGGCTTTATGGAAATAAAACAACTGATGAGAATCATTTCCATCAGACTATTCATTATTATAAATAACGTGGAAAATAATTGTGTCGTTAAAGTGAGAAGAACCTACCTGGTAGTCAGAAAGGACGGCCTTCACAAAATCGCGATAGTTTACGATCCCTGAACGAGACGTATCGAGAATGTCGAAGATCGTCCGAAGGTCGTTAGAACTGGAAGGAAACTCTGTCAGAAAAGTAGAAATGGATTAACGTTACGCACAGACAGATGAATTAACCAAATCACCAATTTAACGTTAAAAATGTGAATTTTAAAATGGTATCTACAGGCAGAACTTGATGGCTGCTAGATATGTATATTTATATTTAGCCCACACGCTGTTTGATAACAGAGATGAACTTAACATTTCCACAACATGATTGACACTCAGTAGATAATTTAAATATATAAACAAAAAAGTAATCAGCTAATTGAATGGAGTGAAAGTGTGTTAAAACTAGAATTTAGATTAACAAACAAAGCATTAAAAACAATAATAAAACTGTTTTCCTTAATATTGAGAAATGAATCAAGTACATAAGTAAACGACTGAGTTGAGAAACTTACTGGAAGCTGTCATGCTTTCAACGAACTGCTTCTTTGTTACAACTCCTTTACAGTTTCTGTCTTGCTGACGAAAGACATCACTGATGCGCAGCTTCCTAGCACGGAACCAGTCTTGGGCCATCAGTCGCCACTGATCAAAGTCAAAGCTGTCACCCCGTTCTTCCTAGTAAAATCAATAATGCAAATCGGGTTGAAAATTTCAGGCCAATTACGAGAAAACATACATGATGAGTGTTTATGTATAGCACCTGTCACACATAATATTATCAATGGTCACAGCATATAGGCACCAGTAAGCCTGCATATGTAATTGCATTCGTATAATTGTAATCCTATATTGGTCTGTCAATGAACATCATCAGCTGCTGTCTCTATGCTAGTCGAAATGATAATGCTATTGTTAATTAAAAACAAACAATTCATCAGTAAGCAAACAGTGCCGTGGTAACTGAAAAGGCACAATGTGATGGCCTCTGCACAAGTGGATTCCCATCCCGATTTCTATTATGATTAGCACTCAAGTTAAAGTTAATTAAGAACAAACAATTCATCATGCTGTGGTAACTGAAAAGGCCTCTGCACAAGTGGATTCCCATCCCGATTTCTATTATGATTAGCACTCGTTAAATGCCAATATGCAATGACCAAGAATCCATCTAATGATCTATTGATGAGAAAAGGACTTGCTCAAGGGCCTCACACACAGTCTCTTAATTTCAATTCTTTGCAAAACTTTTATGCTTTCTTGATCCAAATGCATGTTACTGTGACGTACCCCCTCTGGGCGAAAACAGGCCATAGATTCGACCTGTGCACCGGGAGGGGCGTTCCGTGCTGTTGCTGAACTTTAGGTGTGAATGAAGATTGGTTATTGTCTGATTGTGCGCTATATAAATGCGCTGGCATGTCAGAAGGTCTACCGTAGGCCAGGCTAGACACAGGTTCATGTAGTTCAACAACAGTCTTGCTTCTAAGAGTGGAGGAGAAGATCGGAGTGGTTTCGATTTGGCTAAGATGCCGGTTCAAATCCATTACGGCAGAATCTATTTCTTTCTGGCTAGAAGATAAGTCTTCGAGAATCTGCACTACTCCCTTAAGAGCCTCTTCTTCTGCTCTGCTCATTCTTATCTGTTCCATTATTAAACTTTATTTACAAATGCAGTCACTTCAGTTTTAAGATTATTTAATATAAGCAATCAAAAGTTCAAACACATAAAATGTTCAGTTACTACTCATTCTAAGCTACTGCTAACATAAACATAGAAATGCGAAATCGGTAATAATAGTGATAATTATAATAATATGGGATAAAGAAATCAGGTCAGAATATCTTCCCCAGGGCTGCTACTGGTCAGGGACGATAAACAATCTGGGCTTCTTAAACTGTCTAATCTCATACCTTGATCAGGCGTAGACAAGGGCAGAGGTAACGTAAGTCAATGGACAACAAGGGCGCAACCCTTGCGGAACGGAATGAGGGACGTTGATTCCTTCCGACGAACGGGGAGTGGGCTGTCTCTTCCTTCAGACGGAGCGGTGGATGTCTATCCTCAGACGAACGGGGAGTGGGCTGTCTCTTCCTTCAGACGAACGGGGGAGGGGGGCGGACAGAGGCCGACGACAGGCACGTTCCCTCTGTCGCCGGAGCAGAAACGGAGGTAACAGTGGCAGAACTTGGACGACGAAGACGCTTCCTGTCCTTCGACTCCGCGTAACCGCCGGCTTCACGCTCTTCCTCTTCTTACGGCCAGTCCTCGATCGACTGCCGGGTTCAGTCCTTCTTCCGACAAACGTCACATCTACGGCAACATCTTCGACTGAGAGCCTGGAGGGATCTCAGGGGGTTCCTTATATAGGCTATAGTCGGGCGGCCAGGTCGAGAATCTATTAGTTCAGGTCGGATTCACGGCCATGCAAACCCGGGCAATTATTCAACCAGGTTCTTCTTTCCTGGGTTTTCGGTCGAGGTTTCGACTCATTGCCAGAATACAAGGTACTCTCTCCTGGCGTCCTCTCAATCTGGGAGGTCTATCTAATTCCGGCGCTCGGGCTAGGGCAGAGTAATCAATTACATAACACTGAGGGTTGGGGTGGTCCGCTGGGGTGGGAGTCTTTAATTATTAAACAATGGTGGTATTGTTGAGCGGAAACTACCACCGGCATCTCCTTGGAGGATGGGGGGTTGGGATGACTAATTCCCAGGGGAACCTAGATTACAGGCTATTAAAGGCGCTACATAAAATACATGGCTGGAAAAGACATGGATACAAATAATAAAGGGACGAGAAAACATGAATCGTCACATTACAACCCAAGCACTATCCTTCCAGTAACTAACTGTTGAGCAAATAATTATTTTCAAACTGTGGCTCATAGTTTATAAAACAAATATTGAACTCTGGCTAGCACAGAACTGAAATCAGTCATGATTTCCAGACTTAATCAGTGATTCGGCCATGTTGTCCGAAAGTCTTTTTATGGTCCAGCTTAGGTATAAACAGAGAGCACCTGTGAAAGAGTTTTGAGTTAAGTGATAAACAAATACCAGAAAGTTGAAATGAAATTGAAATGAAGAACCAACATCTGAAATGAACAATACAATTACCAGTATGCATAAAAAGCATATCCTAACCTGAGTCAACTGTTTTGCTAAGTTCTCAAGTAATTTCTTTCGATCGGATGATATCTGCCACAGATTTTGCCATTTCTGTCTGAATTCTGTGGCGTTGCCATCTGGTGACATGAAATCCTTCTGAGATGTAGGAGTCGGCAGATGATTGCTGTTGTGACGTTGATTTTGGAAAGAACACGCAACTCGAGATAATCGTTGTAATTTATCGATGTCTTTGCTTCGGCCGAACAGCATCTGATGAAATTGCTGTCAAGATAATATTTTTAAAATTAATTATAAAATCTGCTGACAATGATGCTATTAAAAAGAAAACGCCACAAAATACGATTAGCAACTTTGTGATAGAGGAGGAAATCAGTGACGATATTATCAATTGTGCATCAGACCGTGTAACATGGGTCATGCTTCATGAATGATCAGAAACGCAGCTAGGAAACAATTTTAGACAGGCAATTAGGTAATTAACAATTTCGAAAATGAGAGTTTTTCCTATGGTTAGAGTAGAATAAAAAATTGTTAATTTCGTATTTATTGGTGGGGTTGAACACAATAAACTACCTCCACCTAAAAACGCCAATGAGCATGTTAGTTACACTGACCTCATTGCAGCAGATTTACTAAGCAGTATGCATCAGCATAAACATGGAATAAAGAACTACTAACATACTTAGGTGCTAGACCTAATCATAAACATGTCAAATACTGAATTGTTTGTCATGATCGCTTACTAAATTGTGTGTCTTAACCAGTTTGAGCAATATATAATTAGAGCTGCAGAGTGAAATCGTTCAAGTGCTGCTACAACAATTTGACGACCATATCTAATTCTCACCACTTGCTCACTGAGAAGAGCTTCAACCGAGACGCGGTCACTCGGCAGGACATCCGTCTGCTTTTCCAGCAGCTTCACTTCAGCATCCACCAACCAATCACTGATCTCCTCTTCAAGCGTCGCACTTCTCTGGATGTCTTTGAGTGCATCTTGCAGTCGCTCGGAACGTGCCTTTGATCTCCTCAGCGCCTGAGATTGAGATTCACAGAAAGATAAACTAGCAAATGGATCTTCATTTATTTATTGAGCTCAACAAATAATTTATACTTTAATCCAAATATTCAAATCAACAACCAATCTTAACACATTGGCCGCCTACTACGAGTTAACTCGTAGTACAGCCAGTCATTTAACATGGCGTGTAGGCGGTGAATGTGTTAAAATATTTGGATTATCCGACTGAGCATTCAAGGAAACTGATGAGCAATATATTAGCAAACAATGTAAGATCATCCATTAGCTGCCATTCTGGTGCAGTTAAGTGTTAACATAGACTTTGGGTTTCTCAACTCTTTCTCAATAGGAAACCTTTTAACTGACTTGAAGTTTGACTTATTTGATGCATGAAGAGTGATTGCAAGTTAAGTTGTCTGAATGAATGAATGAATGAATGGATGAATCAATCAAGAGTGACTAGAATAGGCTGCCATCTTCTGAGCCCTGTACAAGACCAGGAGTAATCAGATCACTGGCAGTAAACACATCGTATAACGGAATATGCACACTTCATGATTTGTTCTTGTTTTGATTGATATCCTCAGGCCAGCCTATAAGTAATAAGTACAGAATGACCTAATGCCATTTAGTGTAGGCACTGTAGGGGTGTGTTGTTAGTCTACATAAGAAATCTCTGCATATTAAAAGTATTTTCTTTTCTGCTAAACAAAGTTGAGAAACACATACAAAAATGGTTCTTTTATCTTCAGTTAAATTATTGACCAAATTTTTCTATCAATTGTGCATTGTATGAAGCAGAATCTCATTTGGATCTAGAAAATACAGAAAATTCTAACAAAGCGAAATTTACGACTCATATTTCTAACCTGTTGCCACCGTGTCTGCATGATGGTCATATGATACTTGATGATGCTGACAGCGTTTGGATGACATGACACAAGAATCTCCTCGGCAACGTATATCATCTTCTCAATGTTTGGCTCTTGTCCAATGAGATCCTCATGAAATTTCTAACACAAACCGATTCATTTAGTAAAGTTATTTGTATAAAACTTCCTCAAAATGCCTACAATGGAGCTTTCTTATCCCAGTCTTGTTAAATAGAACAATATCCAAGCTTTGACAGAATGTACCGATACTGAATTTACATGCATTGCCCTAAATAAGTAAGTAAGTAAGTATTGATTGATTGATTTGATTGGGCTTAACGGCACTTCAGCACAGAATTGGCTATTTCGTGCCTTAACATGATTATTGAATCTGCATCATTTATAATAAAAAGTAAGTAAGTAATGAAGTTGTTAACAAGCCATACATACATCAACTGAGAAATTGTAGGCATGGGTGAGTCACAGCAGTCAATGAACAAATGTCTCAAGTCAAAACATGACGCCCATCTAGAGGCAGACCACTGCATAGGAATCAAGGATAGGGGAAAGCAATTCCCTATCACTCAAGGACATAACTGGAGGCTTAGGCCTCCTAAGCACGGTGAAGAATTAATCAATATCATCATCTGTTGGCTTCACAGAAGTGATAATGACATTCATCAGCACTGACTATAATTTTAACAAATTACTCCAAAATACCTCGTGCTTATAGACAAATACCATGTGGCTATACACAAAGACTGTGTGGTTATAGACAAATACCTCATGGTTTTCGATCAGTCGAATGATGCCATCTTCATCGTTAGGTATGGCGCAAAACTTTAGTTCTGCCTCAGCCAATGGGAGCCACTTGTGAATATCTTCCAGAGATTCATGGAAATCATCTGCCTTGTTACACACAAGAAACCAGAAGAGAATGACAATTGACTTATTGAAGGAACTTCACAAGTCATGAATCAGATAATTCAATGATCACAACTAACCAAGGAGCAAATAAACATGGAGATTATATTTTACAAAATCATAAACAAATTGATAAAGACATAAGTTGCATAAGAGTTATTGTCAAAGAGGAGACCAGAACTTTACGTTTTGGGGTGAGATGAATGAGTAGTAACAAAGATCAGAAGGACGATGTACCCATTGGTAACCTTCCCCTCCCCATAAGGTTGACTCAGTCTTCCAATCTCTAAGGGACAAAGAAAATAAGGAGTAGGACAGATGGGTGCCTTAGAGCGTGCCATGCAGTTACATTCAACCCCAACCAAAATTGTTGTCAAGTGTCCCCACTATATATTTTAAAATTTATTTTATTTCTCGCATTTGCTATAGCGCCCCTTCAAGCTCTCTCCTCGGAGGCGCTCCTGACTACAGAGTGGACACTGCATCGAAGTTTCACGCCAAAGTGCACGAGCAAGTGAAGGACTTGCTCAAGGTTCCGACGTGGAGGCTTGAGGTGGATTCAAACCTGGAACCCTCCGGTTCCAAGGCACAGAACCCACCACTACACCACCGTGCCCCTCTAATATTACTGCCAACGTGTCAGTTTGAATTTGAAAAAGAATATCATTTAGCTTACCAGTTTGAGAGCCTCGTGCAGACTGGCTTGCCGAACTTCACTCATGTGGTGAACTTGACATAGAACCATATTCACCTTTCTTAGCTGATCAGAAAAGTTGGTCTTGCCGAGAGGAATGCTGTCTGGAATTCTCTGAATAACATCCGTTCTTCTCAAAAGTTCCTGCTGGAACTCCTATAAATAGTCATCAGATGACTCTGTTCAAAGTTTCATTGAAACACTGCTAACGTTATTTTCTGTAGTAATTTTCTACAGCAATGTCTTCATTATTTAATGACCAGCACTCGCTATACAACGGCTTCTGACAAGTCAGATGATTCAGATCTGCCACAACGACAACAACAACAAATCTGACAAAATCTGATGAATTTTGGATAAGACAACCGAAGATAATGATCTTTAACAAATTCTACGTTCTGACCATCGCATTTAAACTTAAGCTCTGCCATGTCTGCCAGGGAACTATTGGTATTAGTCATTCCAAGATAATATGATAATATGATGTAATGCATTTACACAACACCTTTATTACATCTTAAAAAAGCGATGCTTATCCAGCTGGTCATAGAGAGACTTAAATAAATAAAAAATACGTGATAACAAAATGTCTGCACAAAATAGACATGTTTGTTTTGACAAGGTGTCCATTGGTGTCATGGGGTGTGCAACTGTGGCTGCACATGGTTCCATGTGGTTGTACCAATAAGTAAATGTGGCTCATTCCAAATGGAATTCGTAATAGCTTGAACAGCTTAAAGCGCAACTTGCATAAGTCAATTTAATTTAAGAAGAACTTTTACCTATGTCGTAGTTAAACTATATGCCCCATATTATGGTGTTCTTTAACAGCACTTTAGGATATTTGGAAGGCGACAGGAAGGAAAAACTCAAAATGTAGCATTTGCAAAGTAAAGAGAAACCGTGCAGTCCAAAGAGAGTAACAAACTTTGTGTTGATCCATGAGTAGACCAACTGTGTTGATGTCACCAAGGATGAGCTGTTTATCACTCAGATAGACTTCAGACTTCTTTAGCCAAGTCAGCTGTGACTCCAGGGTGTCGGAATAATGACCCGGACTCAGCAGTAAACAGTCATCCACTTTTTCCGGTCTGCTTAACAACGCAAGAAAGGCATCTGTCAGTATCTTTCACTATCAGACAACATGCAACACGCAACAAAACCATAAATGTTCCTTGTTTTTCATTATTAAGGCATTCTAGACGACTGTCTCTACACAGGATCAAGCTGTCTGAATGAAATCTAGCCGCATTCACTGATGGCAACGAATAATAAATGACGGCTGACAGAAACTCGAGATACAACATAAAATGACAATGCAGAGCAGATACATTAGAATATGAACAGGCTGGTAAAAAGTACGCTGTAGGGACGCTAGAACATAGTGTGCAAGATAAGATGCAAAGAGCCCTGGATGAACTCATCACATTGACTGTATTAAATTTTATTACAGTATATATTTTATCTATTTGATGTGGCACTTAAGCTTAGCATTTGCAGCAAAATAAGCAAATTTATGAAGCTAAAGACAGTTTCTACATAAATAAAATTGCAAAAAGTGTGCTCTATTTTTGTAGTTTTAGAATATATTCATTATCAAAATTTGGTGCCAAGCTATCTTGGGAATTAGGCATTCGTAGCAGTTACCACGTGGGTCTTAGAAATATAGAATAAGCCATTCATAGCAGCTACCTCATGGGCATTTGAAAGAGTGCACAACAAGCTTGAGTGTTTGGCGTTGTCTAACCTCTGCAGAACAATTGACCGCAACTGATTCCATTTGCTGGAAAGTTCTTCCACCATTTCATTAAGGATGATCCTTTCCGGGTCAGATTTAGCACATCTGTCTCTCATACTGGTACCCTGTCGTCTCGTTATACAGTAGAGCGGTTGCTTAGCAGACATCTGCAGATCGAAACGCTGAAACATCATCAATTTATTAAATCAATCCATTGATATAATCAGCACTCGACAAAAGAGATACATTCAAAACTCCACACGAACTTGTGATTACAGTCAGTTTTTCAATTTAAAACCTTTTATCTGGCATTATAGTTATTGACACAGAATAAGACTATCTTTGCAGTCGTTTTGTTTGCATGTCAACTCTTCATGTCACTCCTGCCTTTACCAAATGCGCTACAACACGGTCATGCAACAGAACTTGTTCCTTGACACTACTGCAGCTCTCTTTCATTCCTTCACATACCTTGATCATTGCAAGACTGACCTCACAGGTCTGAAAAAAGTCTAAAATTGCAACCTTCAGTCCATCTTTAACTTGGCTGCCCAGGACATGGCCAACATGACAATATTTCTTAAGTTTCAAACTACATGCAATAGACATTGTATTGATTCCCAGTTATGGATACAACTTCGCAATGACGATCCAGTCCCCAGAACACATTGATCAGAGAGCTGTGAATTCCTGTATTGAGCCACCCGTGTGGATGAACACTGAACTTTCTCCAGCATATGGAGACTTTCTCTGTTGGTTCCCATACAGAAATCCAGATACATCAGTCTTTCATTGAACTGAACTTTCCTCATGTTACAATCTTCCATTAAATATCATGAATATCACTGCCACAGACAGGTCAAGAGAATTTGTTACTTTACTTTAAGATGCTCCTTTAAGACCCTTTAGACAGACAAGCCTCAGCATCTCTGAGATTCGTTACACGAATGTCACTTGTAAGAAGCATGTTAGAGTAGTCAATTTTAGGGCTGGAACATAGGTGCTAAACCAACAATCATATTGTCGGATGTCACCTGTGCCTGACTTTGATGCTGACAGGAATTATGTTGCATGGCAAAAGTACCAAATGTGAGTCAAAGTTGAATCAAGGATGACTTTCCAGGTTCCCTGCTTTTTGAGAAGTTATGACGCACATTCCTGGTATTGTAAGCAGCACTGGTGGGGTGAATATCTCGCAAAAGAATGCCAAAAAAAGTAAGACATTAGTCATCTCAGAAATAAGCTTCCTTAACTGATCCCAGTTTATGACAGTGTCAATGACTTTGTCGATGACTGTATCTTTGACGTTGACAGTGACCTTGTCAGTGACAGTGTCTGCATCAGCACAATACTAAATTTTTATCAGTGAGACCAGCTAATTTGAAGGGAAACAAAGAAATTACAGAATTTCTTACCATCTGTTTGCAGATGGTAAACAAATAAACATTTGCATCTGAACAAATAAATCACTGTGCTTTACCTTCAATTCATCCATGTCCTGTTTTGTGCGTGCGGATGAGCAGATGACGTACTTGTGCAGAAGCCTTCCTTCAGCTTCATTCATCCAGTCGCACAGTGATTTCCATGACTCAAAAAACTACAACATAAAAATGGACCATTGCTTGAAAATAATTTTAAACATCCTAGCATAAATCAATACTCACAGCCTAAATCCATAACAGGACTAAAATTAAGCATCAGATAGCCTAAAACAACTGCGCAGTAAAATTAACGACTACCAAGGAAAATGCTATGCAAAAGGGTACCATAAAATAGAGAATGAAAAAACATGTTGACAAAAGTCCATGGATTACTTCCCGGTAGTTATTCATACCAATGTTAAACAACAATACAAGCCTATTCAGCTTTCCATTGTTTTGAGTTGCATCCATCGTAGGGGAGCGAGATCCAACCAAGAAATCAATGTCCTTTACAGGGCCAGCCTTCGACATGTTCTAAGTGTTCAACTGAATCGGGGGAGGGGGCACCACCAATTTCAAGGGACATCGAAACTTGGATGTGATTTGTTCAATTGGAATTGGAAGGATTTGCACATTGAAATAAAGCTCTAGCATTAAATGTATGCACAAATATTATTATTATTATGAAGTTTTTATATAGCATCCTTTAAGGTAATTTATTCAGACATGTGCAGTTCAACTTCAACTAAAAAAGACAGTTTTAAGGTCATACAGAACAATACAAAAAGAGTTACGCCAGACAATACAGAAAGAGTTACGCCAGCGTAAATAAGTATGGCACTCTAATCACAAAAGCAGCAAATCATACAAGCCTAGTTCACATTTGCAATAGAAGTAATCAGTTACAGCCTACTCTACTACTGTCAAAGAACCTACGTAAAAACCACTGCTGTTCTAGATTAGATTACTCTTACATTTATTTGTTGAAAAATAAGGCAATTTTTACCCGTTTGTTCTCTCTGCAAGCATGTTCTAAAATACGATGTGCTTCGTCGGCAGTCTGCAGTAACTTCTTCCAGCGTATTCTTACACTCATGAGCCGCTCTTTGATGTAAACAGTGTCCTGTTTACTGCCGAAATATTTTAGATATGTGCCATTTTGATCAACAGCTTTCATCGATTCTGAGTGAGCTTTAATATCGGTATCACATTCCTAAAATAAATTCAGCAAATTTAAAGGTACATGGTGGCATTTAAGTTCAAAGCAGGATCATGTTTTATGATTTTGTTTGGGCATATAAACTAGTCTAATGGTCAACATACTAGACTGTCAACCAAGAGGCTATATGGTGTGAAGTCAGTAAACAAAATAATTATATAATGACAGTAAATTGATGGTAGGAGAAACAGCAGTGTAAGAAAGGAGCCACTTGTCGTCATTTGTCAAGACTAAGACAATGAAATTGAAAAAATACCATACCAATGGTTAAATACCAGATTGCTCAAGGCGCAACACTGATATTGACAAAATACCATACCCATGATTAAATGCCAGTTTGCTCAAGATGCTGTTCACCTTCATGTTCTTCCTGCATGCTTAACTTAACAATAAAAGATTAAATTTTTCTATAAATATATATCAGCCACCAATTGGCAATTCCTTGGAATCTAACCTAAGAACTTTCACAGTCATAAAAAATTATTTTCCTACTGTAAGACATCTACTCCATAAAAGCCTATAATTTTATGCACATTTTGAAAGTACTACAGTCTCAATTGTCATTTATTTAGCCAGTCAACATATAACGGGACAGTGTCAAGCCTCATACTTAGATATATGCCATCGAAATGGTTTTACCTGTAACTGATGCATTTGAAGCAGAACTTTTTCCACAAGTTTGCTCGGATGTCGGAAACAGCGAAGTCTTTTCTCCAGGTCATTCAGCCACTTGGTCTGCGATCCAAGTTCATAGTGGAATTTCTCAACCTTCTCGATATGGTCTTCAATTTTTTTCTATATAAAACAGTCAACACAAGGTGAATTAGGAATCTACAAAACAGCTACATGTTAAAACCTCATCCCTTCTTGATTCTTGAGTAAGAAGGTCAACAGCTTTTGCTCAAATATCATCAAACTGATATGCATTAAAACAACAAAATCAATGAACACAAGACGACACATTCCATCCAGATTCCATCCTCAGTGCACGTTGAAATAACTGCAGAAGCAAATGTGAATCTAAGATAAAAATAACCAATCATCAAAAAGAACATGAGAATGAAAATCATTATTTTACCACAAACTGCAACAAGTTAATCAGGATTTACTCAATGAAGTTCACTAAATCATCATTAATTAACTAAATCATCACTAATTAACTAAATCATCATTAATTAACTAAATCATCACTAATTAACTAAATCATCATTAATTAACTAAGTAATCATTAATAAACTAAATCATCATTAATTAACCAAATTATTTCTGCTTCTCAGCTTCCTAACTATTGCATACAACCAAGTAAAGAACAATTGCCTTATATTCGTTGATGAGTCTACCTTAATGAGTTTTGCTTTTGTCTTCGTTTCATACATCAGGACCTGCAGCTGGTTGAGCTTCTGCTGCAGTCCCTTCATTTCATGCTGTTGACATCGACAAAACATATCTTCACCATTCAGCAGAAGTGCCGTCACTTCCATTTCCTTCATCTCAAGCTCCTCGTAGGCCACCTGGTCGCAAACATAACAACCCATTATATTTACAATAGTAATAGTCTACCTCCTCTCTGTTAACATGTCAATATTTAAATAAACCTCATCATAAAGTAGCCTAACTGTGTAGCTGATGATTAATTATACGTAAAGCATCGACAGAAAAAAGAAGCATCAAGTTGGCTGCAGTCCTATCAGGTTACACTAAATGATCAGTTGTAAACCAAGCTATTCAGCTGGGTATTAGCCATGGATCACTTAAACTGAACCGATTATTGCAGATGAATCTATTTGACTGGTTGTAGCCACATTAACTGAAAATGTATAGGCCATACATCTGGCTGGCTATAGACTGCATTCACTGAAATACCAAATATTGAAATACTCACTATATACCAAAATGGCTGCAACTATAGTGAGACAATATACTACATATTCAATGTATAATCTAGCATTCTAGTCATACTCTCTACTTTAGCTCTACACACTACATTAATTATGCAGTTACCATGGTTTTGTTGTACTGGACATGTACGGTCTCAAGTAACGCTCCCATTGGACGAGACATTTTCAGTTGCCATTTGAAGTTTTTCAGCCATTTGATTATTTCATCGATGCTTCCCACAAAGCCTTTCACCTACAGAACATAGTAACATCTTTTCAGAAACGTCATGAACATTAATTACTTAAGTCACAAGTTTCCGCTAAAAAATTTTTCCACTAACAAATTTCAAATTCCTAATCCACCACAAGCTGCTCTCTGCGGACGGATCTTTTAGATATTAACCTGATTTCAGTTCGGATTTGGAGCATCATCAGTTGACTGATGCCTTGTGCGTCAAACAACGGCACAATAGAAGTAACTAATTACCAATTGCAATGGCTAGTCTTCGGTGATCTGATTCTTAAGTGTGTTGAACTTAAATGGTATAGAATATAACTTTCATGGTGCTCAGTCTGTCTACTTAATTTTCATTCTACTGTCTGTATCTACACGATACACAGCTCACAAAATGAGATAGAGATAATATGAAATAGATTTAGACTTCATTTTGTGCATTTATCATGTTGCCTTAAGATACATTCTTTAAATCTGCAAGACATTCAAAAGAGATTCTTTAATGACGTAGCACAACTATCCGCATAAACATTACACGCGTTAAAATTCGAAAGCAATGATTATGAATGAACGTCAATGCATCTACTAAATGAGATGTCGTCTGCTCAACCTGTTTGAGTCGATCGAGCAGCTCGTCTCGTCTGTCGCGAGCACTAGCTTGAACTTCACTGAACAGACTCATCATCTCATGCTGTCGTTCAGCGAGCGGTGAACTCTTTCGGCCACTGCGCCTCACGACAGCCTGAATTGTATCGTCCAGCTTATGAATGATGCCCTTCTGGCTGGCGATATCCTTCAGCAGCGCCTGGTACAGAAAAATATAATTAACTAATCAATTAACTCTATTTATTTCTTGCGCTGAAAAGTGATGAATAATTTTAACTCAGCCATAAGCAATCTCACTGAAAATTTTACAATGTTTGTGAGAATTATTTTTAAATCTTGAATTTCGAATAACCTAACAACAAACATCAATATTGTTGGTGATAGCAATGTTGTCTTGATCATAACTATTATAATGAGATCAAGAGAGCTGCCTGGCAGAAGATGGCTTGCCTGCATCAATTGGCCTGTTCGCCTAAAAACACAGTGGGAGAAGAGTGCATCGACCACATGGTTTATCGGGTGAACTAAGACAATTTGCAAACATAATTGCTGCTGCTATATGACATCAAGTCTAATAAAACATTCTACAGAAGTTGTTGAATTAATCCAAACGTTTTAACTGACAAAGTTCCAAAGCAATGTATTTGACCGAACCGAATTCTTCACCCAACCTCCACTTTCTTCAAGTGAATCTCCAGATATCGAGGATCACCGTAGACTTCGTTGAAATGCGAAAGGTCCGACTCGATCTGCTGCAAGAGTCCCAGGACATCCTCAATGGCATGATCAATTTCTCCCAATTCAATCAGAGCACTCCGAAGATTCTCCTAAAAGCAAAACAATTCTTTCAGTATTCAACATGAATTAGACGTATGCAAGCCATCAACATAAAACACCCTATACACATCTAAAAACTAATCAATGACCACTTGCTTCAACATGCACGTGCAAACACAATTATGTCTCATTTTCTTTCTCTTCTCAAGACTGCCTTATTTGACCCGGGTTGGACTGGGAGCACTCCTGAGCAGCTAACTTGGAAGGAGTGATATAAAATTGCTATTAAAGAAAAAAATTTAAAACATAAAACACGCACTCACACCACACACATCACTGTACTGTGAAATACAAAGTCTTCAAATATTGTTCAGAAAAGAAGAAGAATTTTCATCTAAGATTTTTGTCAAATTTTGATTTAATTTAGGGTTGCAAACAGTTGCAGATCAACTATCAAACAAAAGTATTTTTAAAGTATCTGCATTTATCATGAATTTGCTGTTTTACATAATTCTACGAATATCCATTCTGAAGTTGTGAAGCTTGTACATTAATACTTCTATGCAAAAAGGAGAGCATTTCAGAGCAACATAAACATCAAGTTCATCGTCAGAATTCTTTATTTATAACTAGATCAAATAAATCACAGAGAAAAGCAGCAGCCAATTATACCTCTCTCTGATTGGCTGACCTAATCAGATCCTGCCATCGATTGTTCATGTCCCTGACGTCGGCTGCCAACGTTTCAACCGTTTCTGGGGAAGAGATGGTCGTCAGCTCATCGAGAAACTGACGCAAACGATGAATATCGGAATACCACGGACACATCTGGACCTTGAATACCTGTGAAAAAAGAAGTGAGAGCCAATGAAGGTCTTTGTGGCAACAGCGTCACATACAGAGAGATACTGATATATGTGCAAGCTCAACAAATCATAAAAAGCATGAGGATCAATACTAATAATTTTTAAACTACGGCCAATGTCCAGTTTTGTCTTAAAGCACATAAATTCCAAACATGTGCACAAACAATAATTCAGAAAGACCACATGCCTCAGATGGAAAATACATCCATTCACAAGACAAGATCATACAAATCTTAAGTGGAAACTGTGAAACGATGCATGATTACATAATCTGTCAAATCGTGCTACTACCTTGAATTCCTCGATCTGTATCCTCACGGCTCTTGAAGAGTCTGCAATGGGAGACATGTAACTCAGCTTCGTCTCAGCGCCTGGAAGCCATGATTTGACCGACTGCATGAAACAAAGAAACATTCTCACTTAAGTGAAACAACCAAATGAAAAAAAACTGACAGATTCTGCCATGCACTCTGCTTCCACTAATTCCGATGTTAATAAAGGCAACATCCTTTGGCATCAAAACTTCACTGGCATACAAGTTCATAAACAGAAAACTTATTAGTCACAGCTTCATTCAGCTGAAGTTTCAATCAAATTTCGATAACAAACAGTAAATAACAATGAAGGTATCAAAGTCATTTAAAATCACAATTCAGTAAACAACTATTGTTCACCTTGGAGTAATTAGTGTAATTTTCTGCAACCTCCAGTGCTCCTTCCAACTCAGCCAAGCGTGTCCTAATCGCATCTCGGATCTCATCCTGAAGGTCGTCAAAGTCGTCGGAGCATTTCTTTACTTCCCGATCCGCATCAACAGCACCAAGAGATTCGAGGGCAGGAGCCGACGTCTGAAGACATCTCTCCATCTGCTGACACGCCTGCTCAAGGTCATCTTCTAAACGCTGTAATGTTCACAAAATAAAGCTGTAATTTGCATCAATATCAGGATAAAATTAGATATTACGTATATATGTATCTGGAGAGCAATACACGTATTATCGTTTAAGCACCAAACTGGGTCATTTGTGAACTGGGCAACGAAAACCAATCTGTGTCATCAACTCATCACGAAACTGACGTAAACGATGAATCGAAAACAGTCGAAAACGTGTGAGATGATTATCGTGTGAGATGATTAACGTGTGAGATGATCAACGAGTGAGACGATTATCACTCGAGGTTGTAAAGCGGTGTTGCCTAACGTGCTGGACGAAATCGATTGTGTCTCAGCAATAAAAATCCTTGGGGTGACTATAACAAGTGACCTTCAAGCCACACCAATTACATGGAAAAGATCCTGATCTGTTGAACATTAAACACCCTCAGAGTACATAGGTTGCATCGTCTTCTTGGGTGGCTGAGGCAGCTGTCATCTCTTAATTAATGTATCCCTCTCTGGCCTGGTAGGGTCTCACAATGGCAGAGGACTGGAAAATACTCAAGAGACTTCAGCAGAGATGAGGCAAGCTGGATCTTCAAAATGCAGTTCATTTCCTATGCAGACTAATCTTTGACCTTGAACTCATTACACTACATTACACTAAATCATGTCGTACGAATAAACATTCAAAAGTAAAGAAACCAATGAGCTGCAAACCTGGATGTCAGCTTTCTGACTCTTGATAGCCTCTGGTGTTGCAGCCAGAGGTCCCTGAGACGCAACTTGATCACGAAGGTCATGTAAGGCCTCAGAAACAGCCAGAAAGTCAAAGAAGAACTTCTCAGCAGCACCAAGCACCCGCAGAATGGCATCTGTCCTTTGCTCAGCAGCAGACTCAGCACTGGCATGTAGCGTAAGAATCTCATCTAATATCACCTGGACTTCGCCTCCTAGCAGAAAAACAAGCATTTCTATATCAAACAAATAAAAAAAGTGCTGCAGAAAAACAAGCATTTCTATGTAAAACAAAAAAAGTGTTAATCTTACTGGCATGCTGCTTCTACAAGAGTTCACTTTCACTGTACTCAGTGGCCCTATTGGTGGACAATATACATTCACTGCATATTATCTGGCTAACCAAGAAATTCCAGATTCCACAGAGGATTAAATATCATCCTGCCATGCTCTGCTGTTTACTACCTTGGCACATTCTGCAGCATCGAATGCAAACTATCAGAGAAACAACTTCCATCAAGTTAAAGAGTTGCTAATCTTACTCTTAACATTCCCATCAGCTTTGTTAGTTCTCTGACAAAATAAATACATTTTGTGTGAGATGTGATGTAGCTGAATTATCTATCAATCAACAGGAAATTAACACAACTAAATTGCATCATGACCAATTGCTTTAGAATTAATGTACTTTCATTAATGGCCCTGATCAGAAGAAATGTACAGCAATCAGGATGACGAGATACTTTGAGAAATCTAGTAGTAAATTTCAGTAGTAGTAACAGTAGCAATATTAGTAGTGGGAGTGTTAGTAGTAATGGCAGCAGTAGAAGTAACACAAGTCTATCAGAAATTAAGCTAATGGTCCTGACAGACTGTGCCATGAGTTCATTGTTACTCAATTATATATGAAATTGCTCAGTTGACATTTCTACTTTACAAGTAGCATTTCAATTCTAAATCCGCTAAAACTTTAACTTTAAACTGTGTAGTTCTCTACATTAATTACATAATATGACCATATGAAATCTGCCACTGCAGTGGTTTGCTGCATTAATAACATATCCACTGGCATTAACAACTCAATTCAACCAATATCCAATATAGCAGCGGTGCGCAACCTGCGGCCGTACGGCCGCATGCGGCCGTGAGAGGAAGAATTGGCGGCCATGGACGCGTGGTCACATTATTACATACTGGCGGCCGTGTGTCGATTAATTCATAAATATTTTTATTCCATTGTTTTGAAACTAAGGTTATGTGAAGTAATTAGTTACATGTGTCTCTGTTTGAGTGTATGTAGGAATTAGCCAGTGCTCTCTCTAGAAGCACGTAGCCTACTCATGCACACAAGAATGCCACACATTGTCCGTCGCATGTGCCTGCACCTTAGGCTCAGACCTCTATCAGCTGCATGTGCATCGTCCAGATGTAGCTCAAAGAGGCGGGCAGAGTAATACTATCCCATCTCCAGCCCTCGACAGTCAATCACTTCATACAATATTGTACCAGTATTCCTCCACTAGTCCGTGGAAAGATCGTGACAGTCAGCTGGCCGGGAAAGCGCCCATTGCCCAAAGAAAATTATACCCCTGATAATCTTCAGGTATATTAAGCTACCCTGCACAAATGTATCTGTGTCGGGCAGAATGTGGAACAGGTGGCGTATTAAGCCGGGGTTCAGTCCTTGATCATGCGGTTGTCTGACTGGTGTGCATGAATAGGCCACCCACTCACTGCGATTTTAGAAGAGGAACCAATATGGTACGTAATTTTTCTGTATTCTATGTGCAGATCACAAATTGTGAGCTGTCGATTTACTCGATTATGATATCTCAGAAAAGAAAGTGAACTTTGGGAGAGGAGAAGATCGAGGAGCTTCAATGAGAAGTGGGAAATCGATTTTTTCGTAGTGGAGACAGCTAATAAGAAACAATCAATGAAATGCCTCACCTGCGGTAAAGTAGTGAAAACTCTAAAAACGGACAACGCAAAATAGCATTTTCACCATCATGAATCTCATCCCTATGCTAAAATTAATTAGAAGTTGACTCGAAGAAGGTTTGTGTGGAGAACTTGAAGAGCGATTGTCAACAGCAGACATCGTTCATGGCCACCTTTGCGAGAGCTACGAATGTGCGCAGAGTGCGTATACATAGTGGCATATTGTCTTGGCATTGCTGTTAAGCCCTATTCAGGTGGTGAACTCGTGACCTTGGATGCAGTTAAGTGCATTCATGCTGGAAAACAGACTGATTATGCAGCAATTTCTTTCTCACGCGACTCGATCTGTAGGCTACATTGTACAACGACGTCAAAGTGACATCTTAAAACGGTACCATTAAAAAACTCAAAGCGAAATTGTTGTAGGCTTAAGTATATTTTGAAGCCTTTGACCACTCTTATCAGCACTGAAAATGTACAACAATTTTGTTTAGATAACAGCCTAAAATGCTACCATTGCACTGTGGAATTTCAAAAAATTGAACCCTTCCCCTCTCGGCGTTACGCGCCTCGACGATCGTCCGCCAGACGCTTCTATGTTCCCAGAAAACTCGATTTCCCCCCACCCCAGAAGGAGGGGGACTAGGATTATACACTGGCGGCCGTGGTACAAATGTACACCTTTGATGCGGCCGACAATGACGAAAAGGTTGCGCACCCCTGCAATATAGTATATCCGTCAAACTTACGTTTTCCATCATCATCTGTGTCGGAGTTGGACTGAGTAAGATTTTCCACTCGTACATTTGTTTCCTGGATGGCATTGTTCAAGTGATGAAGCTCACCAACAATGTCCTACAGACAGAAGCAAGGTCATTGAAGCCACATAGTATCATCATCATTACCTCCATGAGAATGAGTTAGTTCTGCCTTCCGAATAGTAGTGCCTCATTTCAGTGTAACTTAACACGCTGACAGCTTCATATCAAGTGCACAATATGACCAACATAACAGAACTAAAGCTGTCGAAAATTGACGACACAGTGAAAAAGAATTAGCTAACTAGTCCACAATACTCAGAAGGATAACAACATAAAAGTAGATTCAAAGAGTCATACTACTACTGTCTAACTATAAACGGTCATGACACCATCTGACTACAGTCTGCATGTGCCTTTCTACCAGCATTTCAGATTGAAATATTTTCAGCATTGCTATTTATATAGAGTCTCAAAAGAGGAGGAAGACAAAGACACAGACCCCTGGGCATGCTGCCTCCAGATGATACCCCAAGGGTCTCCCACTCTTACTCGCGAATCCTGTCAATCATAGTAGCATGGATCAAACAAACAATTCCACAAAATCTCATGCTACCTCAAGACACAAAGTGCATAAAATGACCGTCTTGCTTTAACGATCATGATACATAATTGGCGAGAACGATAATCATCATTAGAGGAAACGTGACACCTAAGGTCAGAACCTTGTTTTCTGTCAGCTGTTGATTCAGAACGAATATGTTTGCCGCGATGCTGTCTGCGTAAGTGATTCGGTCTTTCAGACTCTGCGCCTTTGACAGCAATTCCAGCAGAGTATCATTCACCTGAAATAATGAACAGAAGAAGATATCTAGAACACTGAAGATAAATATGCAGCATTCTAAAACTGGTCTCATCATTCGCACAACTGAAATATTACATCTTAATGCACAACAATGTTAATTTAATAAGTTATATATATAACAAGTCAATATCATAAGATAAACAGAAAAAATCAAAATAAAATAAGAAAAGAGAAAAACCCATAAAATCTACAGAGAAATCATATAAAAGTCGGGCACAAAGATGCGAAAACTTGTGCTGCCTGCACAACTTCTTTCCCGTTAAATTTAAGCAAATAAATCTGCCCGCACAACTTCTTTCCCGTTAAATTTAAGCAAATAAATCTGCCCGCACAACTTCTTTCCAGTTAAATTTAAGTAATCAAATCTGCCCGCACAGCTTCTTTCCTGTTAAATTTAAGTAATTAAATCGTTGACTTACATCTGTGAATGCCCGTCTGAACGTTTCTTCCTGAGCAGTTGACTTTCTTTTCAATGACTGCCTCACAGCGTCGTACTTCTCAGTAACACTAGTGACCAACTGCACAGCCTGCGAGCAGTCGCAGTCGGAGCAGAGAGATTTCAAGTCATGGCCGACGCTCACAACAACGTCGACGGTTGTCTGATAGTCCTCCAGAAGTTGATGCATGTGCTTAAAAAACACAGTTGACCAGCAAACCCATAGATCAATATCAATTATACGTTCCTGTCAGGGAATTCCAAACTCAAACCTCGAAAAAATTCGTTCACCAGAGCCCATCCAGAGACCGAAATTCATTGCAAAAAACTTATCCTTCTCAATACATCTTGGAGTCCCCAATACAAAACAAGAAAATGTACTGCTGCTGTAAAATTTATTTTACAAAACCAGTTAGATGAAAATGCAGCCTATTGCCTTCCAAATTTAATTACTAAACAAAATTATCACTTCTCTCAGGACCAAGTTGATAAAATTTGAAAACAAGGAGAAACTGTATGTTGCCTCACTACTACATTTTGCACATAGGCATCTGTAATTAGAAATTTATATAGTGCCACATCAAGAGTCATTCTCTATACTAGTCCAAAACTCTGTCCAAGGTCATTAAGCACACTTCTCTAGTTAGCTAACAAAGCTCATTTTCTGTACCTCATGTATCTATGTATAAATATCTCTTTATATTATAGGCAATTTTTTGCAATTTGAAAATCTCAAACTCACAATACTATGGTATTCACAAAGCGACGAAAATGGTGTCTACTAAAACTCAGAATGTTGTCCTTTGGTGGGACGATTGCAACAACTCTTACGCCCATAGAAATGTTGCTGAACTAGCAAACATAGAACCAAATACTGACGTACTCTTTTCTGACCTCCAGTGAAAGATGATGTTCAAAATTTCTCTATAGGTTTAAACAAGCTGGGCTTCTCTAATCACGGCTTACTAGTGATGCTCAACCAAATTTGATAGAGTTATGACTAATTATGTCCATCCATCAGTTTTATCAGATTGCAGATTGCGTGGATTTCCAATCCTGCACCAAAAGCCTCAGAGCCAAAATTTCTTGTGCTGTTAACCCATAATCCACGTACATAAGAAAATGTCACATCGTAGCAATCAATCAATCAATATTTGTTTATTAATATGCATCAGAGTTCCAAGATATTCACAGTTTCTTCAATCAGACTTTTAACCAGCCAAGGCTTTCTGCCCTTTCTCTTTCTAACCCAGATGAGTAAGTTTAATCAGATATACAGATGCACAAATTACCATAATCAAGAAAGAAAATATATTCACTCCAAACAGAAAGGCATTTAAGCTTACCTTAAGGGTGTGCTGGTTCATCTTTATATGTTCTGTATTTTCTGTAAAGTTGATATCCAGAGAATCAACATCATTCTGAACGTCCGACAGACTAGAATTGAGATCCGTGTACGTCTGGTGTAAGTGACTGACCAATGGCAACACTTCGCTCAGCATAGATATCCTAATTTAATAAAAGTCGTTTTTAAATGTCAAAATTAATTGACTGGTTTCAACAACAGTTACATTAGCAAACAATACCAACTACAGGAACTAACTATTTATATATTATGACAATGTATTTCTACGATGTACAACGTTAACTATCACAAAATCAAATACAATACAAGACTCTAAAGAGCAAATGCACTATCTTTTTGTCCATTTTCTGAAAGCTTGAAATATTCCATACCTGTTAAGGTTATTAGTTTTAACTTCATTATAATTGGTCAATAAATCCAGTAGTACTAAAACTAGAGTAAATTGTGCTACTTTCGGAATACTGTACATACCTATCTTAGCCAGAATTAGCATATCTTACGCAGAGTCTCATTCTCCAGACATACAAAAAATAGTAAAAGTTACAAAATTTCTCCAATTGATGCTACATATAATACATGTCCAGAGGTTTTCATTTTCAGAACTATGCTTACATTTCAGCCAATGCCTTGATTTAAATTTTGGTAACATTGTGTACTTTGCTCTAAACTATTAAGTCACACTGTTAGCACTATAACATCCTAAGCACTGAACTCATCTCGGTACAAATAGGAATTATTTAAACTTCAAACAAGAAACACTGCTCACATATATATATTTGATTTAAAGTTTGTGGTGAATTTTCAATATAAAAAAACACGCAATTTGAATGCTTTTTAAGAGTGGTCATGTTTTTCATCATCTGTACCAAAACTTTTAAATTGGTCAAATGATTTAAATACATTGTTGAACCTTGAGAACTTCCATTTCCAATCAGTTTTTTCTGGATAGAAACTTCAGCAATGTAATAACCCCATGCAATTTTGAAGTAAGCTTGTTGAAGGATTTCAGATTTTCATGTCAAACCACCATATTCCATGTAAAATTTCGTAATCCATACATGTCATTACTTACTCTTGGCTGCAATTCAACAGCAACTTCTAAATTGTCACCTAATGACCTACAAATTGAACAAATTTTCATAGACATAATAAGATTCAAGCAGCATATAGGTCAAAATATGAACAGCACATCCAAGAAGTATGCAATAGAACAGCACATCCAAGAAGTATGCAACAGAACAGCACATCTAAAAAGTATGCAAGAGAACAGCACATCTAGAAAGTATGCAAGAGAACAGCACATACAATAAGTATGCAACAGAACAGCACATCTAAAAAGTATGCAAGAGAACAGCACATCTAGAAAGTATGCAAGAGAACAGCACATACAATAAGTATGCAACAGAACAGCACATCCAGGCACTATGCCACAGAACAGCACATCCAATAAGTATGCCACTCTGAACCTTTTCTCAGACAGCTTGAAGACAGCATCCAATCGTTTGCGTAGAGCTGTAAGTCCGACGGTCAGTTCTTTATGAGATTCAGCGGCTGACGAATGATCGTTGAGCATCTGATCAAATCTGCTCACCAGAAGATCGACTTCACGTTGTTTAGCGGACACTTCTTCGTGAAGATTCTAAACATCGTGAATAAAGAAATCCACCCAAAACAATTGAGAAGCCAATCAAAATCGGCACATAGCATAGCTCTGTTAACTTGTTCCAAAGACAAGTGCTTCAATCTTAAAATGGTTCAGTTGAATTTTTTGCAAACAATTCACAACTAAACATCATCAGAACCAGATGAAAGGCAGTTGTACAGATGTAGCAGATGTGGAACAGTCTATAGTGAACGAAATAGCTGTGTGAATGGCAGTCCAGGGCAATATAATGAGTCAGTAGAAAACTAATTGGTGTGGCATGTAGTATTAATGCACAGCAGCACGCTCAGTATAATATAGTAGAGCTCTGCAGTTAAAAAATAGTCATTGTCAACGTGAGCTGATTGATAACCACCGAATATATCTTTCACAAATCTGAACTAAGGGACGCTGGATGGAATCTCATGTCTTCTGTCACCAGCATGCAAAAGACAATCAGAGATGGCAACCAGATGTTGAATATGATGAATTTACTGGTATTATAATTTATAGTTCTTCATCAATGTATCACAAGCATGAACTCTGAGTGCTGCAAGGACTTAACCAAGAAACTTCACTAGGTTCTACTTAAGCATGAGAATTTCTTATTGGTGACCTATGGTTGCTCGAAAATAATTTGCCTTCAGATAAAATGTGTTGCTCTCAAAGAACTTTAACATCACAATAATATTAGCCTACTGTTAATTGCCTTCAATTAATATCGACCATTTGTACACGCACCAGTTTGCTCGTACTTCCACTATGCAGAACCGTGCTTTCTCGGTGGTAGGACCCTCAACCTGGATCGGTCTTCCTCTGATGCTCCGCTCTCAAGTTGTAAAAATCCTTCTCAGGCTTTCCTCTCTCATCTTAAGACAGTTTTCCTTGGCCGCGCTGAGGCTGGGAGCGCCTCTGAGCAACCCCCTTGAAGAGCTAATTCATCTATTGAATCTAATGAATTAATTCTGAGGCACTCTCGACCCAAGGCAGTGCTATTGCTAACAAGCAAAATGTATCAGAAGGACACCAAACAACAGATATGGGAGAATGAACTTAAGTTAATGAACTGTTTCAACATTTTACTCTGTCTGCATAAAATGAAACAGTTCTAAGACTCCATGATCATTGCTCACTCAAGAAATCTTCCAAAAGATTTTACAAACATCAACTCAAAATGTGGTTTTCGACAAGCTTGAGCCAAGTTGTATATAAATATCAAACAATATCCAAACAACGTGCTATAAATGAGCACCAAATTGAGACAAGAGGGCAAGAAGGTAATTCATCAATACCTTGTGATTGTGAAGGCACAGAGAAACTTCTTCAGGGTCAGCAAGTATCGACTCTCGTAGACTTAAATTCTCCTCCGTCCTGCCCACAAACGACTGCAACTGGGTCATGCTTCTTTGCATCTTGAAAAACAAAAACAATGTCAAGAAATCATTAAGTGGAAATGTTTCCCTGAAATGACAGGCATACCAGCTTGAAAATTTATTTGGTGCCTAAATTGACCAGCTATTTGAAAATATAGAAACGCCACCTGTAAATCAGATTCAGTAGAAACCGACTAATTAAAAAATTCTGTTGATGTACAAGAGTGTCATCTGAACAACAACAGTAATTCATATCATAAAGTACATGCATCGGTAATATAGAGCTGCACCTACATTTAATTATTAAACTTTAGTTGACATTTAAATTAAAGCTGATATTTTGACCATGTCTGACAGCATAAACTTGTATCAAGGGCATAATCCTTGGTCAGTTATATCTGCAGTGCACTGATATCTCTGTGTTCACCAGAGCTGTATAAGTGTGCTACAAGAAAAGATATTTCGAATGACTTTTCTGTTCTGTGGGGATTCAAAACCTAACATCTCACTGATGGCAGTTAAACACACTAATCCCTGGACACCAGTGGACACCAATCAAGGCAAACCACCACGGAAGTGACAGTGAATAGACAATATTAGACATATATTTCTAAATATCAGAAAAATCTTTTAAACTGTATCAAAATCTCCATAAAATCACCTTATTAACATCATAACTGCATATAAATAGAGAAAGTGACAAACACTTTTCAAACTTATACATCACTATTATAAAAAACTTTGTAAACACAGAGTATCACACTTACGTGCAAATTTGACAATCAGCTGTACTTGACAGACAATTTTTGACAGCTATCCAATTTAATTAAAACTGATTACTATTAGAACTTAAATGGTGTCATTCAATATCAGATGGAAACCACTGATGTCAGCTCCATTTCCAGGTGTACGACAAGACACAGGTATCTGCGATGGAAAATACGGTGGTTGAAACCAGCGAGTCTTGAATTAAGAATGAAACATCAGAGTTAGCCTAATGAAAGCTGTGAAAGTTCGACCAGCTTATGAAAATCCTAGTTTATCCAAACGAGTTCTAAAGCCACCAGAGTAGTTAACGCAAATGCAGGACATGAGAATCACTCTGATGAGTCATAACCGCTTCTATGAACACAGTCACACCTCGTCACACACACACATATCCATGCTGCTGAGTTTAAGTTTAAGAATGATACACTTGCCTTCAGGGTTGTCCACTTGGCACCCATTTCGAGGTTAGCTGAGGTAACTATGACTGTGTTTATGCTTGCAGGATTTCGTTGCTCATTGCTCAACATTCCAGTGTTCAGACCAAAATGAAAAGCGCAGCATGTATAGACAAATGACGAAGCAGCTCAGTGGCACAAGATGCACAAGTCTGTTAGACACTCTATGTCTCTCCCTCTCTCTTTCTCAATGTCTGTCTGTCTCTCTCTCTCTGTCTCTCTATGTCTCTCTGTTGCTATGATGCCTGTGCACATTCAGAGCAGCACCTGCAGCTCATTACAAAATTCATCCCAGGATGATAACAAGATTTATTATTGGATTCTGTACATGTATCCTAAACTACTAACGTCACCAAGACACCGTAGAAACGAGCGAATTATAATCAAATAAATGAACTCACTAAACTGGTTACATTTCGACCACATGTAACAAGCATAATTTGTAAATCTTGTTTCTATCACATTCGGGCAATACGTCACATCAGGTCGGCTCTGACTATGGATATGTCTCAAACCATTGCCTGTTCTCTTGTCTCCTCTTGCCTTGATTATTCTAATGCCGTTTTTGTCAGTCTCTCAATCACTGAGCTCAACAGGTTGCAACTCATCCAAAACTCCTTAGCGAGGGTAGTGCTGCGTGTCTCAATGCAAACTAGTTCCTCAGTCATACTCCATAAACTGCACTGGCTTCCTGTTCAGTACAAGATAAAATTCAAATTGGCATGTCTGACCTACAAATTTCTGAGCACCAACCTTCAGTCACTACTAACTCCTTACATTTCTCCTCGTTGCTTGAATTCATCGGGCACAAATCTTTTAGCCGAACCTCGATGCAAAACAGTTATGTGCACGTGCATTCCACGCCTCTGCACCCAGGGAATGGGATCGGCTTCCGTTCTCTCTTCGAAGCTCAATTTCACTTTCTTTCTTCAAAAAGCAGCTCAAAACTTACTACTTCTCCCTGGCTTTCAAGCACATGGATCTTTAACTGCATCTTCCTCTGGCAGCTGGTTATCCGCGCCTCAGATTCACATTTGGGTCTGACCTTGCGCTCGTTACAAATTTATTTTATTTAATAATAATAATTACTGGTTTAATCATTTTGCAGCTTCATGAAAAAGATACCACAATGAAACTATGTTGGATTAAATTATTTCATTATGTAACACTTCTGCAGTGTAGGAATTCATCAAAAATGTTTGAACAGTACTCAAATATCAGGTGTAATTATTAAATCAAGAACCACATTGGTTTCCTGATCGCTATAAGTATATACTCATGTTGATAAGGTATTAATAACTGAATAACCAATCATCTAAACTTAGCATTAATTACCAGAGGGCACTTACTAGTATTGCGATGGACGAAATCATCCGATCGGTAAGGTCACGCCAAGATGACTGAAGATTTGCCAGAAGATCTCGAAGATAACTGGAATCAGAGCAACTCACATCTGCAATCAGCTCCTTTCCAGCTTTCCGGATCCACTCCAGCGATTTCTCCATCTCCATGCGTTCACAATACAACCTGTCCATAAGAGTCCGCAGCATTTCAGTTTGATTTTGACTTTCCAGAAGAGGTGAGGACTCAGAAATCCATTTTCTTATTCGAGACGAATCTGTCTCTATTCGGGATAATATTGCCAGAATGTTCTGAAGCTTTTCGTCTCTCGTCCTTACCTGAGAATTAAGTCCATGGAACATACTGCGAAGTTCGGAAACTCTATCACAGATCCCGAAAGACCGACATCGATCGATGACTAGACAGATCGTCGGCTCGTGAGTTAAAACGTCCGACAAAAGTTTTGAATGAGCGAGCACTTCCTCCGTCAGAACAGACAGATCTAGACTGGTGTGGTCTGACAGTCTTAACGCGGTCTGAGTCTCATCAACCCAGCGAAGCAGAGATTTTAATTCCAGTTCACAGGATTCGTACTGCTTGAGGACGTCTCTCAGATGCGTCTGCTTCGCCTCAAGGCATTTCGTCAGATCCGCGAAGCTGTCACGAACGTAATCCAAATTGCAGAGAATTTCCTTCGCTTTAGGAGTATCTTTACAGTCGAGTTCCTCAAGGATGCTCATCAGTTCCTCTCCGGACTCCATAAGGCCATCCACGTCACCCTTCTGACCCGCCAACTCACAGCGTAGAGCATCGACTTGAGCCAGCAGGTCCTTGGGGTGCGTGCCCAAAAGGTCACGCCCCGCAAGGCTGGTACATCGGTCTCTCATCACAGGAAGAGTAGCAGTCAGGCGTGACAGCAGCTGATTGTAGAGACGGTTTCTTACGGCTGTTTCTGCTCCTGTGGCCATTATGATGTCAGCAGTTCAGCCATTGTTGTTCAGATAATGGCCATCAACTGCTTTGATCATTGCTGGCTCTCAAGGGCTGATGTGCGTGCCTGAAAACAAAAATAAACAAACCATTTCACAAAACTATTTACATTCGAATGGAAAATTAACAGAAAATGAGAAAATCAAATGTCTTATACATACCCACTCACAAAAATGCTGTTTTTTAGCACAATAGCTGTCAAGCAAAAGACAAAGCAAATTTCATGAGACAAAGGACTTAAAAACCTGCATCTCTTTCCAGATGGAATGGCAGGTATATGCAGAGCAATAATGGGACATAAATAAGGTCTGGCGCAAGCAGCAGTTCGACATCCTTAAATAGGTGTGAGTCACAAAGGAGACCTAGCCTGACTTAACACTGGCACATGCAGTTTACACAATCCATAATGTAGCACTGACCAGCAAACATTGGCCAATAGATCGTCACTATAATGCAGATTATTATGCAGATTTGCATAGTGACAATTTATTTTATGTCCTTCAATGTGGACTAAGCAGCATGTCATGAATAGAGCCTCCTTCCCAACTTGTAAGAAGATAAAAGCTAGAACAAAGGATATTGGGCATGGGTCACTGCCTGGATATACTATATACTGCCTGTATACAGATGAGGATATACTATATTGCCTGTATACAGATGAGGATATACTACACTACCTGTATACAGCTGAGGATATACTATACTGCCTGTATACAGCTGAGGATATACTACACTACCTGTATACAGCTGAGGATAAACTATACTGCCTATATACAGCTGAGAAGGATATACTACACAGCTGATTCATGCATCTATCCTGAGAACTTTATTAGTGTCACTGTGCAATCCATGCACGCTTCGTATACACTGCCAAGTGAAGTTGATGTGCATGTTGAAATTTAAGCTCATCATGATTAAAAAAATACAAGTCAATTTAGAAAGATAGAAAACAGTCAATGCAAGAAATGCATTCAGAAATGCAAGAAATGCATTCAGAAAGACCAACAGAAGCTATTCCGTGTGCTGCAGAAGTACACGGAAAGACTTTTGATGAGAGTAGCGCTTGCCTTCAGCACAGTCAGAATGATACAATAAGGAAAGAAAAGACCCAAGGAGTTGGCATACACTGAAGATGGGGGCACAGCTTACCTTAATGGAATGCCAATGCAATGTTCTAAAACTTTATAATGCATGTGCCTCTGAACAGCGACATGAAGACTGAGAAAGAACCTCTCTAAGAAATCTCTTAAAGTATGATTTAACGAAGGCACTAACGGCTCTGCCAGTAGTTTCTGATGTATCAGTACAGAACAGAACAATAAATTCAAGTAACAAAAACTATTCCAAAGAGAAAAAAGTTCACAGTACAGAAGAAAATGCACGCACACAGTGAGCTCACACAATCATTCAAAAGCTGGCAAAAATCACAAACGTTTTCCACTATTATAAGTGTCTCATCATTTATATAAATTAAAGCTTTAAGAATCTCTCAAAGTGATTTAATTAACAACCAGCATCAGTGATGATATGGACAAATAACTGAATTCAGTAGAACTTAATCAATGCGTTTGCTGCAGTGTGTATGTATGTGTGCTGTTTTTTCATACACTTGACTCATATACACACACATATATATATATATAGACATATATATATATAAAATATATAATATTATATATATACCTGGTTATACCATCACAAAGAGTCTGTGTCTTTATATATCTATGTATCAGTTTTGAAGATGATCCATCGGATGGTTAGGTACATGGCATTAAATTGCTGAGACAAACACAAGACACGTTTCCAATCCAGCTGATTGGAAACTTATTTGAAAAACGTTATACCATTGGGAAATCCCCGTTTTTAAGCAAAGCAGTCTATAACTAACCGAACAGAGGAATGAAAACAGTATTCTCTGAATGCCAGAGGAGTGAGTCCTGTTTCTGAAGCAATGAAGCGTGCATGGATTGCAGGCATACCTGTGACGCAGTAAGATGAATGGACATCTGAGCACAACAAAAAGCTTCAGCAATTGTTCTCTGAATGACGGCAGATGCATGGTTGGTTACCTGCCAACAGTTTCGCTGGACAGACCAAACAGTTTGATTTGCATTCAGGTAAAAAAAACTGATGACTAAGTGTGCTCAGGCAGTCCATGCAGACGGCACGCATAGCCAGAAAACGACAAAATCCATAATAATTCTGCTATAGCAAGCACTGCACCAGATAGGACAGGGCACCAGAAGCGAAAGACTGGATCCCTGCTGAGCTCTGACGCAGCAGCAATGTCAGCAACAGCAGCAGTGTAATCGATAACACAGAGCAAATAAAGTCACAGAAATTTTTTTCACTCAGTTTGTAGGCACACTAACCCAAATGACTTTCAACTCTACAGTATAGATTTCAGTTGACTTTGGCTGTACTAATTAATTATCTGCAAACAGCTGAAACCAGACTGACAATCATTAAATGCATCTGATGAAATTAACAATCCCAAGGACGACACGCTCAGACAAGTAATATGTAGCAAAGACAGTAAAACTGCCAAGAATCTTGAACCTCAAAGTATCGGCATGCTCAGCTGCACCTAACTACAGGCTATACATAAATGTTCAGCAACATACATATCCCCATGTAAGAATTCATGAAGAGACAAGAATTTAGTTTGCAGAGGAAAGACAGAAGAGTGACAGGCACAGAAGCTGAAAGCATATATGACAATGGGAGAGCTTTCAAATTGGTAGAGCAGGGGGAGAATTTCAGCAGTTCAAGTGGAATTGCATAGAGACAATACAAAAATGCATGCATATAAGCAAACACACAAGATATAGCGCTTCGGCGTGAAACTCCGATGCAGTGTCCGCTCTGCATTCGGGAGCGCCTCTGAGTAGAAAGAGAGCTTGAAGGGGCGCTATAACAAGTGCGCATACAAACAAATATATGTTTTGCAAAATCTAAAATACAATAAAATATCACAAATACCGGTACTTGCCCAATGCCTAAATAATACAATATGGCGCCAGCAACACAGATAACAGCCAATGATACACACAGAGATAGTGATAGTCCAAATGATGAGATACATAATTATATATAGCCTCTCAGGCACCTGGAATTTATTGATTATATATTGAGCTAGTTTAAGTATATACTAAGGTCATAGAGTCCCATCATAGTATTGTATGGTTCTCCTATTATTTGACCATCTCATATAACTGTATGCCGGAATGCAAACCCTGAAATAAGGTCATGCTGTGTCTTGGTTCAATGCTCATCCGCCCATGGAATGCACCACAAGTGGTTAATGACTCAACATGCCATGTGTACGGTTTCAAAAAATAGATGTAGGAACAAATGTGTGTATTGCCATCATGGAAGCATAACATAATGCCTACAAGCCATTCAAATTCACAATAGCTAAGGGAAAGATAGAAACCTAGTACTACGCCTGTCTACAAACCTCTAGAGACATTCTTTAAGGCTGCAAACAAGACAACTTTTCATCCTCTCAACTTGCATTGGTAACCCACTTACTTACAGACTAATTAAGGATGAACAACTAAGTGAGCGCCTTATGGTACCATGTTTCATGAACAACCACCCTATCACTTGTTCATACCCACATACCACCCTATCACTTGTTCATACCCACATACCACTCCATTACTTGGTCAGACCCACATACCACCCCCATCACTTGGTCATACCCACATACCACCCTATCACTTGTTCATACCCACATGCTCTGAGTTAAACAATTACATATCTTTCATAGAAAGCCTCTGCCCTCTGTGACTGAACATTATACTTCCAAGCAAATCAAGTTCCTTCTTCAACTAAGCCCCTTCCAAAAGTCTACTCCTTCTCCCTCCGCATTAATTCAGTTCCTCAAAAATTAGTTCTAGATCTGTTGCAGTTAAAATGAAATTAAAAAATTCTCTGCCAAGTAATTGTTCAAAGCAGTACTTAGTGAGTCTGCCTTTTTTAAATAAGGTCATATTAATTAATATTATTGACAGTCTAATATCCGACAATTTACATCAATTCTGACTTGGTTTGTACATTATATTCAAACACAATGTTCAAATACATACGGGTAGTTACATACTGAGCAAGCCATGGCTCTGTGTGGCTAAGTACTGTATAAATCATAAATGTTTTGAAATACTGAATTGATGCAGGATTTACATAGAGCCACTAGAAGAAGACTGATTACTGCTACTGCAGCAGCGGATAAATGGCCACTGTTGGTTCTGGGTTTCAAACAATAACAGTAACTGAGCCCATCCCACAATAAACAGTCACCATAATGAGCATGAGGAGAATGAAGAGGAAGACAAAGAGGCCGGAGAACAAGAGAAACAGGATCTGGGTGATGACTGAAAGATAGCAGATGTGGACACTAGACAAAGTAATCGGCCCAAATAAAAAATGATTCATAATGTCCTTTACAATGTCAGTTGGCCATGATGATTTGTACATAAAGTTTGCGAACTGCAAAACTAGCATGAGATAAAATAATGATAAACAGAACATGAAAGTAAAACTGCCCAAACATGTAGATCAGCAAGGTTCCAGAGGTCAACAATATCAAATGCTACTCACACAGAAATAAGGAAATGTCATTATCTATATAAATAAAGAGAAGATTCTGTAACGTGTGTCTGTCTGTCTGTCTGTCTGTCTGTTTGTCCGGGATGCATTTCCACAGTTTTTGAGCTTTTCACTCCAAACCTTCACTACTGTGTAGGTCTCGGCAGGAGACACAAAGTCGAGGGGTTGGCGATTCTCTGCCACCATGGGGGTCAGGATGGGGGGCGAAACCCCCAATTTTTTTTTCAAAAAAACGCAGCCATTTATATGATTTTTTTTACCCAGATAGAGGGCCATCAGAACCACCCGGATCAGTGGTTGGCGAATCTCTACCACCAAGAGGGCCAGGGTGAGGGCCGAAAACACTGAGACGGCAGTTTCTTAAACACCTTTTTAAACGCTTGCATGGTCATTATATAAAAGGCCAGCGCAAATGATGTATTTTTCACGAAGATCCTCACGGGTGGCGTACTGGTGCAGGTCGGTGTGGTGGGATGAGGTGGGGGAAAGGGTGGGGGTGGGGGTGGGGGGAGGGTTGGGTGGAGGGAAGGAGAGGGGAGGGGATGAGGGGGAATTTTCCCCGAAACCCAAATTTCACGGGTGGCGTACCTGAGGAGGTCGGAGTGCAGCGGGGCGTTGTGGGGTGGGGGATGGTGGGGTGGGGAGGCGAAGGTAGGGGTGGATCGGTGGGGTGGGTGGGTGGGGGAGAGGGTGGGGTAGGTGGGGGAGGGTTGTGTTGGGGTGAGAGGGGTGGGGGTCAGGGGGAATTTTTCCCGAAAACCCTAATTTCACGGGTGGCGTGCCTGTGGAGGTCGGAGTGCGGTGGGGCGTTGTGGGGTGGAGGATGGTGGGGTGGGGAGGCGAAGGTAGGGTGGGTCGGATTGGTGGGGTGGGGGTGGGGAGGGTTGGGTGCGGGTGAGAGGGGTGGGGTCAGGGGGGAATTTTTCCCGAAAACCATAATTTCACGGGTGGCGTACCGGTGGAGGTCGGAGTGCTGTGGGGTGTTGTGGGGTGGGGGTTGAAGGGGTGGGGCGTGGTGTGGTGGGGCTGAGGCCGGGTCGAATCCTAAATTTCCCGGGCAACGCCGGGTACCCCAGCTAGTATGGAAATAAAGAGATCTTATCTTTACAATCAAACGCCAACGTCATTAGAGCAAAGAATAACTATCACTTGGCCAGCTGTTCAAGAATGACACACTTGGCAACAACACTGTTGGCCTATAAAAAACTGTTTTGGAACTGTTACTAAATACATACGCACAAGCATAATTATATTTACTTATACAAATGTATACATACATTATACATACAATGTACATCATCGTCATCAGTAACCTCTGAAGTGTTGCCATGGAATAAAGCCCAAATATGGCCAGATACATTACTAGTAGCTTGACCCCAAATGACCATATTGTTCCCACACAAATTTCAGCCATGGGCCTATAAACCATCCTTATATGAAAATATAAAAAAACCAAACTAATAAAGTGTGGGTACGACTGTACAATATTATATTTATATTTGCATCTATGATTTTATTCAGTCACTAGACGATATGCGATTGTTAGCAGGATTTCACTGGCTACCACAACAATGCACAAATTGCAGACTTTGAATACTGATGTGTATTTGGTTGATTTGAACAAATATTTATAAATTCATTATTGCAAAAATGGTCCAATATAATAATGATGGCACATAACAATTCTAGCTGTTTGCTGTTCTACAGAGAGAGAGAGAGAGAGAGAGAGAGAGAGAGAGAGAGAGAGAGGGAGATTCAGCTGACATTTTCAGTTTTGGTAATAGTCAATACTGAACATGAAACTAAACATGTATCGGCAATTTGGCATACTTAATTTACTGTTTAGCCTAACATCTCTTTGTCAAGATGTCTGACAACACATTACTCATTCTTTTGTCGTTACATTATTGCTAAAAATTTACAGCCAGATCCTGAAGCTGTAGATAACATGTCTTTGTTATGCTTCTAAAGCTAGCCATCCTTGTAAAGCAGTTTCTAACTGCCTGCTGCTATACATAGAAACAGATACAACTGACATATTCAGTTTTGGTCAAAGTAAGTTCAAGCAGTCTCACTTCAAGCACTGCTCAATAAATTTCCAATTTATGCAATTCTGAAATAATCTTTTTGCAGAAAATTCAAACAGATCTGCCAGAGCAAGTGTGCGTGCGGTTGTAGGACATTAGCCCCCCTGGACATGATCCCCCCGGACATTAGCCCCCCGGACATATTCCCCCCCGATTTTGCATAGGACATTAGCCCCCCCGGACAAAGTCCCCCCCCTATGTGCAAATCGTAGAATAATACGGCAACCGATAAGACTTTCACTGGCATTCACATGCAAATGAAAGTTCTTAGTGTCATTTAGGTTCTAATTGTATCAATAGGTTTAGGCCTAGACTTAGATTTGAAATCAACCAATGGGAATCGTATGTAGGGCATATACAGTTTATTTGTTTAGTGTCTTACAGCAAAGGTTTGTTAACGTCAGTTAGGCTATGTCTGTGCTTCGTAGACTTAGGCTATTAGCGTTGTGTCCATTCAAAATTAGATTCAATACATTAGAGAAATGAACAAATGGGAATCGTATACAGTAGCCTAAGTAGGCCTACTTGTTAGTGTCAGTTATGGCTACAACGAAGGTTTATTAATGACATTTACGTATGAGCTTCGTAGACTTCTTAGCGTCGTTTCAGACCTTTAAACTGTCTTATAATATACATATTAAACCTTCAATTAACTTAACATATTCCTACAGGATGCTAAACTAATGTGTAATGTATAGATATTCAATTAACATAGGCCCATTAATTACATTTTGTGCATCACTTTTGGTAATGATATCATATACTGGGGGGGATAATGTCCTACCCCGGGGGGGATAATGTCCGGGGGGGGCTAATGTCCGGGGGGGGATAATGTCCGGGGGGGATAATGTCCAGGGGGGCTAATGTCCGTTCCCCGTGCGTGCATCAACCACTCTGGTGATTCTCTAATTTGCTTTAATCCATAGTTGTAAAAAACGTTTTTTTCCGTTTTTTATCCTCTCCCAAAAAACGTCGTTTTTTGTTTTTTTTATTTTTCCCATCGTTTTTTTATCGTTTTTTATTTTTTATTTAACTTTATTTATTCATTTATTTTCTGTTATTATTTTCCTTAATTTTAATTTTTTCTGATATTCCATATGTTTTCCGCCAACTCTCAAGGATTCAGCTAACTAAAGTCATTATTTCATCGTTTAACATCATCATTTAAGAGATAACCTGCATGTAGCAGGTTCCTAATCAATGTTTTCAAGGTTAAAATGCGGTTTTAGATGTAGCAAAGTCAAATTATTTACCGTTTCCGTTTTTTGTCGTTTTTTTGTCATTTTTATTTTTTCGAAAAAAACGATGTTTTTTACCGTTTTTTTTCCCGTTTCCATCGTTTTTTACATCTATGCTTTAATCTACAAATTCTCAATGACATGTTCAGTCAATCTTGAATGCTACACAGCTCCTACACTATGCCAGCAGTTACAAACACATAAGATGGCAATCACCTTTTCCAAGTCATTGGCTGTATATAAATATAAAGCAAGTTTCTCTTCGAATCCTTCCCAAATCACATTCCCTCTTGTGGTCTCAAGCATGGATTCCTAAATATAATACGGATTCCATCCAGCAGCTGCACCAAGTGGCTACCTACTTCCATTCATCTAATTGAAACTGAATCAGTCATCACTCTCACGGAGTCATCATTAGAGGTGTCAAAACCTTGATATAACAGGGCCTTGGTATGTCCAATGGTATACTGAATACTGTCAGGGATGGTCACAGGGTCATTGGATAAGGAATCAAGCGCCAAACAACCCAGTTGCATGTTAATCACACATGAATGTAATATGCCATTGGGCATAATTAAAAGTTGGTTAAGCATCAACCTTTAAGACTAACATGTCCTTCAGTACAACATTTCCACAGCAATCTGTTTCAACTGACTCCCTGAGCTGACTAAAGAAATTTCCTATTCCACAAGCTTCATTGATTGATAACTTGCTACTACAACCTCAGCACATATCAATCTACATGCTATAGACAACAACTACTAGTATCAGTGGTATGCATTATCAAGCCATGAGGTCCTTTATAATAAAGCAATCTGCTTAAAATTATCTTTATGCTTCCTTGACAGGATTTCAGATTAGACAACACAACAGACAGGGTGTGACCCTTCAGGTGGGTGCTTGTTTTCAGTAGTTGTTTTCCTATAGTTATCATGCTATATGGGTGCCATATTTGACTCAAATATATGTCTTTCTCACAACATATTCAAGCCACTTGAAAATCTGTTCATTTTCATACACGAGATATTCACAGATTAAGACCATATGTACCTCGGAACCTCTTGATTTCAATTTCAATAGCTAAAAACCCTAGTTTTAAAGTGTCCTGGTAACTGGAACTCACATTTAAATGGCATCACAGGATGAAAATGCCAAAATAACAACTTCCTCGAAACTCCTTGGTCAAGGTCATAATAAAAACAACAGAATCCAGCACACTGCCACTCAACTGGCTTTCTGAAAGCTCACCTGTTTCAAACACCTTATCTCCGTTTAATTACCTGTCTTCATGAACTATGAGCCTTATGGATTTTTGCCTAATGGCTCTGCTTAAAGGATTGTGATTTGGAAATGCAATTAAGCATTGATGCAACCATCAATCAATGCCTTTTACACTACAGTAAAGGTGCAATAAAGGTTGATCATGGCGGTCGCTAAGGTTCAAAGAATCGACGGCACAAGGTCACTATGATCAATGAAAGGTGCAATATCAGCCTCTGAAACTCTGACTCATGATATAATTCAATTCCTTTTACATCTTCCATTGTCACACAAGTCACTGAAGCACCATCTATCCTGCAACCAGTTGTGCTCATTCATCTCAACTGTTGCACATGCTTCGGCATTTCACATTTCATACAGCAACTGATTTTTTGCAACATTGTGTCTATTTTTAAACACCAATTTAATGCACCTTTCAAATTGTCTTGCCGTCGAACGGTGCTGGAGTAGAAATCGTCTTCTTTGTATTATATCGAGAAATACTTAGAGCTGTAGAACCTTGATCAATGTGTACATTTAAAATTAAGTTTAAAAAATTAAAAGAACAAGAGGTGCCCAATGCCCATTAATTTGAACAGGCGACCTATTAACTGGTTTTTGCCCAACAGATAAATTGCGGGAGCTAACGCTTAAATTGGGAGTTTCCATAGTGACAAGCATAGTCATCAAGTGCATTCCCTGTACCAGTTCACTGAGATCTCTCTACATAAAGTAATTTATTCAAAATTACGGCACAGAAAGCATGACTGAAAGAATATAGATGTAGGACACAAGATGATAAACACTTATATTTGCATCTAAACGGGTGATAGTGGGAACTAATTTTTAAAAGGCTTTAACAATAAGATGAAAACTGCTTGTGGTTTAGAAATGTCAGGGAATAAACACGAATAGCAGCCAGAACAAAGAATACATACACCGGAAATGAAAGGAACAGCAACAGGACCATACACCCCTTACCACCAATGGGGAGGGGGTGGGCAAAAGGAATAATTCAGCTACCTGCAGGGAAGTTTAATTGCACAGTAGTGTTATATAAAGTCACATATGTACAAATATATATACATGTAAATACATATATAATATACATAATATATATAAATATCTGTATATATAACAACAGGCAAATTATACAAAGGATACATGTATTAGTATATAATCATGGAACCTACCACAATCTCCTTATATATACATTATATGCTGCACTATACATCAACTTGGACCATTACTACGAAGAATGAGGCGTATACCTCTTGTGAGCAATAGAAAGACCCAGTCAATCTTCAATATTTAATAACCCTGCATCAATTTCGATTGAGGTCAAGCAATCTGATTTTGCTAGACGAAAAATCACATGATATTCCTCATCTACACAGAAAATTGCTAATGTTCGGTCTAATGCACAGGTGTGCCAGATCATGCTCCACTGATGCATGCATACATGTAAGTGCATGTGTACCGAAACACACATGAAACAGAGTGTACTGCTTCATTGAAAGATCTGCAGTTGTGGATGTAAATTATATAATGTGTTGTTATGGTTCAATGCTCACTGGCATAAAACTTGCATTGTGTCCATTCCACCTCACACCCGCATAGCAAGTGACCCAGAAAATAAGCAACAATGTTCTCATGACCAGTGAATATTTTATGGGATGATATATATGTCTGGAACATTTGCTTCACATTTTCAGTGAGCCAAGTTCTGCATAAACCTAAAAGTCCAAATTAGCATGGTCTTAGCAAACGTATACGTTGAAAAACAGATTTAATCAAAAGCAATACACAGTGCTCACTCACATCGTAGACTCATTTTGTTAAATGATTAGCAAGCATGTGTTTAGTCAAAACACATGTAAGCTAAAAAAAAGGTGTGTTGCACACTTCAATTATTAAAAAATGATCCTCTGAATCATTCAAGGCATCTGATTTATAAGTCTCTCTCTTTAGAAAGGAGCTATATAAGTCTGTCACTGCAATCACATTTTGAAATAAGTCTTTTATTACTGCATATGACTTGCTAGCAACTGCACCATCATTCTGAATATTTCATAGGTTCAAATTGAGTCCCTATTTACATCATTTTGCTGAAGACCGTATCACTGGCCATATAGAATCTTGTCAAGATTTGATCAAGCATAGAGAACAGCAGTGAGTGTTTGAACCTGGTCATGGCTCACTTCAAAACGCTAGGCTTCTTACAGATGCTATATATATATTAATGCAAAACCTGAAGAAAACTAATGAGAAAAGGCTGCAGGCTACTGGTCTTATTTAAGGCAGAGTCTCATCAAACTCCATCAATGGTAATGAGTGAGTGGTAAATAAATGCAAGTCCATCTGTTACTAACTAAGCTCCACCCCAGCTAAGATCCAAGTTGAGGGAAAATAATAACACAAAGCCTGCATCTGTCCACTGTGGTCTCAAATTTCAGGGTTCCAAGTCTGTCACATCTAGAAACCCATTGACACAAGAGCTCAACCACAGCACAATGTGTCTAAATGCCTCAACACATCTAGATTTGTTGGATCATAGAGATTACTCTGACTACTTACTTACTCACTCATCTCATAAATACCTTGTTGCCGACAGAAAGATGACTCACAATATATCAACTGAAGAGATAAGGTTCTTATCTGATAATGTTCAGCTGCATTTTCTCAGGATGCACGTCTCAATTGCAATCTATAGATGCTCTACACAAAATGCACAGAAGAATGTACCCCAATCCTACCAGTACCTACGCATGTCCTACTTTTGAAACCAGGAAACATAAGTACAGAAATCCTACAAAAATATGAAGCCCCAAGACCTCAGTCTCTGAGGATGACAAACAAATCCAAAACAAGAACAACAGGACACTTCAGACTATAAGCACAACAATCTGCCAAGTTCCAACAGTAGCGTCTGAATCTGTGAAAAGTTATATCATGAAATGGCTTGAGAATACAGGACATCCTGAAGCAGTTCGCACAAATAACATAATTATCCACGAGATTGGCTAATGAATTAGTGCTCCTACATTCATGCAATTGAGTGGCAGTGAATCATTTTGAAAAGTGGGTACAATACATAAAGCCAATGTGTATTTATGCTAAATTAATAACTAAACAATTAGGGCTATTTCTATTGCCTGCTTAAAATAAATACTGAGCCACACAATGCATTGTCTTTCTAAAACTCTAGATCATAAAAAGAGTAGATTCAAAGTCAATTTCATTCATATTTTACTGTCTGACTCACACGTGTAGTGACTGCAAGCGGTCGCATATCAATCACATGGCCACATAACAATCTATGAAGCCTAGGACATAATTATTCCATTAAGTGTCCACTTAAACAGAACTGTGAAAACATTACTAAGATGTGTAAATATTGGACGTAACTCACTTACAATTTTGGAGAAAACACTTCTGTTGACAAACTATTATGAAGCAGCAAAACATACTGCCCTGATGAGAGAAGTGACTTTGCTGGTGTACCACAGGAGATGAAATCATGCAACACATCCATGGGCAATATACGGGTTGAAACATGTCTCCATATATTTTAATATCAATATAAATTTCAAATTTCTGAATTAAGATCAGCAGGAAAGTTTCACAGAGAAAAAACAAGAAAAATAGAACTGAAAATGCTGAACATTCAGCTAAATGTCTTCATGTGCAGCACATGCTGACATACACCAGCATGGTTCAACCTCATAAGAATATAATTATGTAAGCTGACTCAGCTAATATGCACACAATATGCCCGCTGCAGAAGTACGTAGAATGAGTTCTGTGGTCACCCATCATAATTATATGTTTCATGTATTTCTGTTTCATATTCTGACTTGACTACATCACTTTCTGAGTCTGGTGACAAATAGTGGGACATTTACAACATTGAGTGTCTCATCATCATCATCAGCAACCGTGGGCTCAGCGCCCGTAGGTGTCCGATGCCTTCTTCACCAGGTCCTTCCACTTTCTCCTATCCAGCGCCGCTCTGCTCAGCTCCTGAAGCGAGGCTTTGCCCCAATCGGATACGTCATCGAGCCATTCCCTATGCGGCCTTCCTCTCTTGTTTGTCCCATCCATTCGTCCGAACATCAGTGCTTTGATCTTCTTGCTGTTATCCATTCTGCAAATGTGCCCGAACAATCCTAGTTTTCTTCTGGTCAGCTTCTGCATGATGTTTTCCTTTAGCTGCACTCGCTTGTATAGTTCTGTGTTGTTTACCTTCTGCATCCATCCTATTCTTAGTATTTTCCTGTAGCACTTTCTTTCGAAGGCCATAAGTCTTTGTTCGATGTACTTCGTTACAACCCAGGCCTTGCACCCGTATTGAGTGTCTAGTTGATATTATATCTGTATGGAAGTGCTATCATCGTTAATGGCAGATATAATGAAATTATTGCATTGAAGTAATCATAATCGCAATCCCCAATTTTTAGGAACTTTGAACACCTCAGAATTTTCTTATACCATAATTTACAATTGTCGGTGATTTCTTAAACTCATGTACAGCACCCACTACTTTGACCTCGACTGTGCTACAGCACAATACCAATAATCCTATTGTTATTATAATCCTTATAGATCGATGGAAGGCTCCAACATTGACTGGATCTTGGCGTGGCCCAGCTGATCTCAACTCCAAACTTGAATGATTCTCGACATTTTATCTACAGCCATAAAAATTATGACTAGGATCTCCAGAATTTGTATCCCAGACGATTCTGCTACAAAACCAGTATCTGGAGCTATAAACAGGGTCAACAATCTCAGAGAATTTCAACAGTCTGAACACAATAATATTCACAATGGAGCAAAGGAAGAAAGGATACAATTTGATAATTCATGATTAAAACCTGAATGTTAAAAGTAAAGAGTTAAATACAGTTTCTGAGTGCATGCCCTTCTCTAGTGGAGGAGGATTGATTCTATTTCAATAGAGTCAACAATCAACCGTGCATATATACAGGGCTTAAAGTCTGCCAGGACGGTCATGGATGGCGTCCTGGCACTTATTTTCGAGGCAGGACGCCGTCCTATGACTTGTTTGGCCAGCACTGCCAGGACGGTCGTCCATGACTGCCAGGACGGCGTCCATGCAGTTCACAAATAGCTGGCAAACAAGAGCCTAAAATGGCTCCATTTGAGGTCGACACAGCTAAAAATGCGCCGGTCGCTGGGGCTCCGCCCCAGACCCCGCTGTCTTAGCTTCTTAATTACCTAAACTTTTCACTGGTGTGATTACGGTAAAGACAAAACCTTTATCTTTTACAATAAAACTTTTATTTTTTTTTGTTATCCTGGTAGCTTGCAACACTGAAAAACGACTTATTCTTGAAGTTTTCGCGACTTTATTGTTCACAAATAGCTGGCAAACAAGAGTCTAAAATTGGCTCTATTTGAGGTCGACACAGCTAAAAATGCGCCGGTCGCTGGGGCTCCGCCCCAGACCCCGCTGGGGGAGCTTACGACGCTACCCTCAGACCCCCTAGTCGGCATGGGCTTCGTGCCTTCGGCACTCGCAGCCTCGCGCCTTCGGCGCCGCCACTGACGACCAATTATACAATTCAGCGTCCTGGCACTTCTTTTTTTACACTTTAAGCACTGCATATATATATATATATTATATAATTTTATGTATATATAAATATAACAAATCGTGTGCCGTAAATTCACATATTTTCCTGTAAATCCCCAAATGGGTGACAATGGGTCCCCATATGGCCTCAACCCAGCTCATTTTTTAATTAAATGATCGCGTGCGACAGGGTTTGAGCGGTACACATTGCTTATATGGACCAGGCTACTCTAGAGCTGCCAACCATCTCAGATTTGCCAGGACAGTCCCGGAATCAGCCCTGTGTGTCCCATGTCCCAGATTAATCCCAAATTGTCCCACAATTGGTTGCAGAGAACCACTTCCAAAAATAATTATTCATAATTTGCAAACTAAGCTTGGCAAGTTGTACGATGAATTTTGCTTTCGGAAATAACCATGTTGTGTCCTATGTAGCCTACTGTCAGTCTATTTTTAATGTTTTTGCGCAATTACCTGAGCACCGACCTTGCTAAAGCGGAACTGTTGATAAATTTAAATTTTATCATGGCATGTGTTGATTTCAATGACATTGCGCCCAGTGTTCTGTAAGTGCTTCAAGCTCAGCGGAAGTATAAGTTCAAGATAAGTTATGCTTTCCGATCGCAGGCCTGATAATTTAATAAATTACTTTTGCAATCTGCAGGATGTGTAACACTACTGCATAAGTATATAGGCTACCTATGAACTTTGCTCGTGCTGGACTCATAAGTTTGGTTACTCTGGTGCACCTAGATCCGCCTATTACAAATTAAGGTGCTGACTTCCTGAAGTTGATTCTAATCTTAAATTTAGGCTACTTGTCTTTTGACAAATCATCTGCAGAATTTATTATTAATGACTTTTTACTAAAGGCCTAAATAGATTGTAGATACTATATTGGCTGACACATTTTTTGCATCAAGCAGCAATTATTTTTTGCATCCTACAGTTGTGTGGACCTCGTCGTTGGTGTGGAGAGTGCGAATGCATATCGAATGATTTATAGCGGCCAGCAAAATCAAAAGTTGGCAATTCAAAGATCTGAACTAAGCAACTATCAGCAGTTCGAACTGCACCGGTAATTGCGATGAAGCACCTCGCCTTCATGCCGCGGCTTTGAAGGACTAGCGGTACATTAAAAAGTCGGTAAAACAAAGAGCGCCAAATGCAACGAGCTCCATTTCCTTAAAAACTTAACATCTCTCTCTCTCTCTCTCTCTCTCTCTCTCTCTCTCTCTCTCTCTCTCTCTCTCTCTCTCTCTCTCTCGTCGTCAACAGTTTCCCTCTCAGACTCCACGACTCCACAGATGCGGGAATAGACGAAACCGTGTTAATTAAATTCAAATGTCGCTCTGCGCACAGGCAGAATATCTATCATAACTAACCTCCACTGAATTTCCAATCGATTCTTGTTAAAATCACGACAAAATTCAATCCAAGAACGGAACAGTTTCTCAACAAATGAACAAATTTTATCTCCTGCTGGCGCCGTTGTCCTCACGTCGGCGGTGCCACAGCTAGATCTATAAATAGCGTTACGATGCAATCTCATGCATATTCATAAGGTCCCTTTTGCGCGACAATCAGACTCCGTCGCAAGGACCTGCAGCAATAAGCAATCTATTCGATTAGAACGTTGCACGCATTCCACAGCTGCTCGAAATTTATTTCGAGCTTGATTTGTATGATGCTTGAATTAAATGGCTCGAGGAAGAGGAAGCAGAATAAGTAGGCCTATATAGCGAACGTAGGCCTACAAAGTTTTTGTTTACAGAGTGACAATAATTACGAAGAGCAGCCTAGTTTTAATAATGGGCGATGTATTCTACAGCAAACTCCATGGCATGAAATGTCATATATCACGAAATTTGAGAAAAACATGGATTACGAAGCCAATCATTATTATTATCGATAGGCTAGGATTGAGCGTCTCTCACATCGATAGTGCCCGTCGATCAGGATATTTGCCTGATAACTCGCCTACTGTTACTGATAGGAGTTGTGAGGACGGTAAGCCTATAGGCCCTATAGGCTATAGCTATAGATAGGCACAATCAATAACCGGTGAAAAAATCGGACGAAAAACATGGAAACCAGATGGAGCCGGGGGTGGTTCAACCTCTGTCAGCCTTTCTTAGAACCCCACAGCTAGGCCTAAAGTCTGTTTTTCACACCCCAATTCCAAGTGGATTAGGCTATAGTCCAAGCCTCCATTATTTCTCCACAATTCTCACATTGATGGAAACCGTTTCTGGAGGTGCTGATGCAAAAAAACGACCATTCGAAAGATCTACCATTTCAGTAGCATAGTGTCACCTTCCTCCTTTATCCAGGCTTGGGGCTCGCACTGGCAGAGAACAACCAGTGGCCGAAAATTAATTTGCTATTTGTATTGTGAGGTCGTTGGTATTGTGAGGGTGCTCGCTGCTGTTCTTTCAAAAGTGTGTATGTATGGTATTTTACTCCGAGTGTATTCTGAGTGGATATAGAGCAACTCTGTTTTCCGGATTATAAGGTCATATCATCCCGTTTAAAAAATAGCCGGCTTATTAATAAGTTGCCAAATAAGTCTTCTTTAAAATATTGGAAGTGCTTACTTGGGGATTCTGTAAAACTATGTCGGAGGCAGCAAATATTTTTAGGTAAGCTTATATGTTCGCGTACTCTATTATTTTTTGTTCCAAGATATTGCTTCATCACAATGTGCGAATCTCGTAGCGTGCCGAAAAAAATAAGTAAGCAAGCTAGTAACCAATTCGATTGCATATCTGCGTTCTGTCACATTGGTTCTACAGTCCAGGTCGGAAAGGGCTAGACCCGAACGGAATCGCCCTTGAATTTGATTTTGATTCCTGGGAAACTCCACACACCACAGACTCCCAGGCTGACCTGTCTTCTCCAATCTCAACTCTTACAGTCCACCCCAAAATATAAGCAGAGCCAAGCCAACGCACACCCTAAGATCCCATATGACACTGCAAGTCTTGTAAGCAGTAATTGATAGTCCACCAATGCAAAGGAAACGTTCACTCGAGAACAGCCAGTAGTGTAACCTGCCTGAATCCATAGCCTGGCGGATATTTTGTAGAGGATGGATCAGAGGCATCTCGATGGAATAGCCTTGGGAAAGCCAGACCAGGTGCCTCAAGATATTGGAGCAGCTTAGCAGCAGCCATTCTCTCAACCAGCTTTGACATGGAGGTTGGGTTTGAGATAATTATGTCTGTAGGTGGACCGTAGATCTATTCTAATTGATTTTTGCCAATCTCATGATTCGGTAGACTATTAGTTTCGCATGGGTGTTGATATGTATGAACATGAACATAGCTATAGAGGTTCATTGAGGCACAAGAGTTAAGCTGCATGAACTAGATCGAAGCAATTCAGCAAATTCAGTGTAAAATTGTTAGTTGGGACTTGGGAGAGACAACAATGGGTCTGATCTGGGAGATCCTGTGTATATGTTGTTCTGTGGGTGTGCTGTGAACAAATTTTGCTACTTTATTGTGTATAATTACATTGCTTACCCACAGTTTGTGCTAGTGATTTGAATGTGTAATCTTTCAAAAGTGAACAGTGAAGAATTTAATTGGATTCTTTCAAGCTGTAGTGATTTTCTCTTACAGGGTTACTCAACCACGTGAATACCAAAGAGTGTTTCTGGTGAGCTTAAATGCTTAATGTTGCAGAGTTGCTTTTTCTACAGTTTTTTTTTTATCTTGAGTTTGTGTTGGCCTTAGGTTCTCAACTAAAACCATTTCTGGGCTTATTTCTGATTTCTCTTTTTGATTTTAAACAAACCATGGAATCTGGCATGCATGCTGATTTTGCTTTGCAGCAGCAAATCTTTTACAACAGGCAGCACTGCAGTGATGATCATGTTAATAACTATTAGAACTGAAGTGGTCAAATCGACAAATGAGTAAAAATGAGGTTCACTGTTAAAGTAAGTAAGTAAGTATTTTCTTTATTACTCCATTTGCAAATGCACAATGGGACAAATAACATAATGATACATCGAAGTAATAATCGGTAATAAAACGTACAAATGAAATCACAAGTTGAATAAAAATTACTAAAATATTAGGGTTTAAGCAAGTAATCTGTGCAGCATTCTGATGATAAATCTCTTCCAATCAACGAATCACAGCGTGGTATCTCTATATTATGTGAGCCAGGCTTAAGGGAGTTTCCAGTTACTCATTTTGGCGGGTAACTATGTTACCATTTAATTTGATTAGATGACGACAGTAAATGAGTTACTGTAAATGTTACAGGAAGCAGGAACTCGGTTGGATGGACGGGGCTTGGATGAATTCAGAGATGCTTTTCTTAGCATAGGTAAAGCTTTTTGACTGTGTTTCGTAACAAAACTCTGTTGGTGGAAATTCATGTGTTACAGACAAAGGTCATATTATGCATGTTAGAAAGAAGACTCAATAAATCTAATGTCTGATTAACTGAACTGCTAGATAGTTTGTTATTATTTATTTGCTTTCTTATTTGTAGGATATATTCTGATTATTCCTGTCTTTGAATCTGATGCCTACTGATGTATATATGTCGTTTGTAACTCAGAATGTGGTTTGCAACCGTGAATTACAGTCGATACTTGCGTACATTACTTTTACTTATGAACATTGACAAATGACAGCTTATCATCATGTTAAGAAGCGTGTTCTGTTACTGGTAGAAAACAACAACATTTTTGAAGTGTTGCAAACGATAGAACAATGTCCATGTCAGGAAATAAAGAGTGTGCTTAATATGGTTTGAAACTGGTGCAAAGCAGAGATGTGTGTGATGTGGAACTGTTCTTGGTGAATGAGCTTTTCAGTTTCTGGGCTTAGATTTGTAATTCCCTCTACCCCTCCCACCCTCTTATCTCTTTGGGGTGCTCACTCACTCTTTGGTGTGCTCAGTCACTCTTGTCATTCTCTACTTTTGACTTACCAAAGGTTTTGAAATGACTTATCCACTCTAAACTGTCTCTGTGATTTGGCAGACTGATCTTCTGCATGTTGACTTGACTATGGCTGGGTATTTATACGCTGCCAGTCGATGCCTTTTGTATGGACACTGCGGGTAATGGCAGTTGCTAATTTATTAGCTCAATAATGTTGGCATGTAGATGATTCCGCTTTGTTGATCTTAAAATTTTAAGGAGAATTTTTTAATGTCTGCGGATACAGTCTTTAAAAACTTTATCCTGCAGACTTTGTATCATGCCAAAGATTTTCTATCATGGTTATGAAATTCTGGTTCATTTTTTGAACATGCAGCTTTCATGTGATTAGATTTAAATAGACAATATAAATATTTTAACTCTGTTGTTTTCGCAAGGTTCAATATCAACAGCTGATGGTTCGGCTCTTGTCGCAGTGGGAGAAACAAAGGTCATATGTGGAATCAAGGCTGTGAGTTGATTAACCCTTAAATGCCGTCGAGGTAGTGAATGGTAGTTGATTTTACCTAGGGCCTCATGCCGAGACTGTAATAAATGGTAGTACGGCGCTCCATATATAATGACGTACTTTGGCCAATTAAATTTATTATATTTTGATGACTTTACGTCATGTGCGCCTAGATACTATATTTAGACATAGAAATAAGTGGAAGATTCCCTTAGAATTTGCATTTTATTACGTGAATCGACGAATCAAATCGGACATTTGAATCGGATGTTTACATGGGCAAAAATGGCGACGACGCGAGCGCGTGGTCTTTCCGACGCTGAAATAAGGCGATTGATCGATGAATTAGATTTGAATCCTAGCAGTTTTGACGAATCTGAGAAAGAAGACTTGTTAGATGGCTCAAGTGACACACAGTGAAGTAGCTTTGGCTGAGGGAAACTCCGACATTGACACGGATTTTACCGACGGAATTCGGTACACGCTAGGCAATGGTGAAACTGGGTCGGTTTCATCGGATGATGTTGACTTTGGGGCAATAGACTGGACTGAAGAGGTATCAGAATTTCCTGTTTCTCCCCAAAATGTAGCATTTTCTGGCGTCTATGGTGGTCCAACCTATGATGCACCCTTTTTGGAATTTTTTTCTTTTTCTTGGATGATCGTTTTTATGTGCTTGCTGAACAGACCAACTTTTTGCTGAGCAGACTTTTACGACTTGGGTCCATATACTAAAAAATTTATAACTCTCTCAATTATAAAGATATATTCAAAATTGTTTTTGTGTTTGGACTGGCATTAATTTCTGCACATCTCTCAAGCTCAAACTAAATATGTTGTCACTGAAAATATTTTCATATAGGTCCTTGAACATGAAAAGTGAAAAACTTGGGGAGGGGCCTACTTTCGAACAATTTAGGGTACCCCCAAGAAACATTTGTGCTAAAACTGAATGGGTAGATGGGAAGAGGAGATGAAATGCTAAAGAACAGTGGTTGCTTTATGTCTCTAGGACAAGAAATAACTGAGATATCACAAATTCACAATTTTTCAATTTCCTTATTATTCCCCTCACTTTTACGACTTGGGTCTAAATACTAAAAAAATTATAACTCCCTCAATTATGAAGATATATTCAAAATTGTTTTTGTGTTTTGACTGGCATTAATTTCTGCACATCGTTCATGCTCAAACTAAATATGTTGTCACTGAAAATATTTTTCTATAGGTGCTTCAACATAAAAAAGTGAAAAAATTGGAGATGGGTCTTTTTGGGGGCAACTTAGGGTACCCTCAAGAAACATTTGTGCTAAAACTGGACGAATTGATGGGAAGAGGAGATAAAATGCTAAAGAACAGTGGTTACATTATGTCTCTAGGCCAAGAAATAACTCAGATATCACAAGTTCAAATTTTTTGGGTTTATAGGCTGTTTTATGGTAAAAATGGCTAGGCATCATGGCCTAGGTGACAAGACTATGCTACTCGGCTGTTAAGGGTTAACTGTGATGTATGATCTATTTACGGTATTTGGGCGAATAGTATTAAAATACGTAAAGTGTGTTGTAAAATCTCTTAAAAAATTAATCAGTTTGCCTGGAGAAATGATAATAACAATTCCATTTCTAATAACTAAAAAAGTGACCATTTCTAATAACTAAAAAAGTGACAATGCAGCTCTACAATAATTGCCATGCAGATGTTTTGTGCCATCAGGTAAAACAATTAAATCAGTTGATGAGACATTTTCGATTGCTGGCCCAGATGCATGGAACAACCAGCATCGATTCAGGAGGTCTACTGAGTGTTAACGCTTACAAAGAAAACAATTATATCTGTACCTGCTAGCTAACTTTAAGCTCACTTTAGCACTTCAATGACAGTTGACAAAAACCCTTTGCTGTTATATGAATTGTTGTAATTTCATTGCAATTTGTGGTAAATAGATAGTTGTTATGATTTAAGAATTCTGGCTACATCAGCATATTACAAATTACTTTTTAGAGTGTAGAAATTTGTTGACTACTGTAATTGTGGTGTAGTGTCTGCTTTGCTGAACATTATTTGTTGATAGGAAATGGCCCCTCCAAAGTCAGACAAACCAGCCAGTGGCTTCATTGGTAGGACTAAGTCTATATTCTTGAGTTTTGAGTAATCTTGTTTGATTTAAGCAAGACTGGATATTTTAACATCTTTTGATGGAATAATGCCTTATTATTGACATAAATTTTTCATTTAATTTATGTTTGTGCTCTTTGCACACTGATAGTTAATAATGAATATACAAAGGAATAATTTTATTGCAAAGCCCTTGACAATTTCAGTTTACCACTTATCTGTTGCTGATTTTAAGGCCGTCGTATACCAATTGTTACATGAACAGATGCTTACCATTTGAAACTGGCTCTAACTTTCTATAATGCCTTTCGATTGTTACCTAACTCCTTGCAAGTTTAGTGCTATGGGCACTGTACTCCGTGTTGATGTTCTGTAGAGTAAGGCTCTACAGTGTTTTGTGGTAGTAGTCATTCAGCATGGTCTGTGGCATCCATACGGTATCTGAGAAACCGACTGTTTCATGTGGTTGGTTTTAGCAATGATAGTGGTTAAGTCATAATCCTTAAGACCAAAACACACTTAGACACATTGCTAAGCCATACGATGCATTATTTGTATCGTATAGGTTTCTTCTTTACAGCAGCATTATATTATTGGTGTACAGCATGCATCTGTTAATTATGCATTGCCATCAGCTGTAGCAAAGTCTAGATATTTTCTGTATGACCAGTTTAGGAGTCATTCCACAGCTGAGGAACAGATTTGTGCTTGTCTTGTGAATTTTGACAGAGCACAATAAGTCAAAGAACTTCCAAATGTTTTGTAGATGTACGTACACTATGTTATTCCTATATTTATTATATACATTTCTGAATACCTACATTGTGGCTTAGCTCTGCTCGTTTTTGATCAGCTCATTGTGAAATGTGCATGATCCTTTGTGCATAGTAGAAATAGTCACCATGAGTTTTGATCACTTTTTGATGTCTGCTGTTGTCGACTGTTTAGTGCCAAACGTGGATCTGCCTTCACTTGCGTCGTCAGAGTTTAAGTCTGGTCCTCCCTCAGAGTTGGCTCAAACTGCATCTCAGTTCATGCTAGAAGTGCTTCTAAGGTAACAGATTGAGCTGCGCATTACTGGAGTGAATTTATTTAGAGATTGCAGCATTGTAGTTGATTCCTTAACTTTAGACACTTTATTAAATGTATCTGCGTAATTACATGGACATTCTCAGATAGTGCCTTTAAATGGTGACCAGACAATTCTGCTCTGGGACAAACAATTCGGTGCCAGAGAATTTGGCACAGATCATGTTTTGCAAGAGAGGACATCCTTTCATGTTACCTATTGTTAAATCTAAACTGCTTAAAGTGATTTGTGGATCAATCAATACATTACATTAGCTGTGCATGACTTATTGTATGACTTTATTTCCTTTCCAACATATGCATATAAATTTTTCCAACTAATTGCAATGCATCAACTCATCAAATTATGCTGTTTTGGGACGATTTATTAATGGTTGCCATCATTACCACACTTTTGTAACAACTAACATCTAATTGCCTGGGATTTACATGTGCTTTGCTTGGGAACCATCAACAGCGAGAAATCCAGATTTCAAGAATGCAATCTGTGACTAATTGTAAGTTAAAGATGTAGGCTGTGTTACTAGTGGGAAGTTAAACCAGTTGGCATGTAGCCTGTCTAACCTGTAGGAAGTGAAGTTGGTTATATCACCTGTGTAAGTTTTCAAATAACTAGATGAAGTGAAATGTTTACACATGTATGTAATTCCTCCTTTGTCTTTAGATCACAATGTGTTCAGCTTGAGAATCTGTGCATTGCTGAAGGAAAGGTAAGCATTGTTACAGGTAGTTAATTTATGTTTGCATTCCTTTAAACTTATAATTGACTGTCTGAACTATGCTGTGCCAAGGTTAATAGTAAATAGCTAAATTAAATTCCAACTTCTCTTCATTAATATGCACTTATAGATTTTGTAGATGCCATTATCTAGCACTTTTTGGATGCTGCTTAAAAGGCACTGTCGATATATTCAGACACTGTTGCTTTCGTTAAGCTTACTGCAACATTTATAAATGAAGAAACTTGATTAACTGAGCTACAATGAAGAATTTCTCTTGAAACTATGGTAAATATTAGTAGGATTGGTCAAATAAGTGTGGCATTGGTATAAAATGCATGTAATTATTTTAGTGCCTTTAACGACCAGCTGCATTAGTTTCCTGTACATTTTTAGTAAACCTTCATTGTTAAAGAGTTAAATCAAGATTTAAAGTGTGATAATTCTGACATTTCTGATTTTTTTCCAGATGTGTTGGGTTTTATACTGTGATCTGATCTGCTTGAACTATGATGGCAACCTGCTGGATGCCTGTACATTGGCACTCGTTTCAGCCTTATGTAGTAGTAAGTCCATTGTTTATGTAACTTCAGATGTCAGTCACAAAAACTGGGCTGACTAATTATTATTACTCTTTCTTATTAGAAATTTGACCTTCTCTATAAATTTTGGTTTGTTATTTTGGCATTGGCAGTTTATAAAATTCTTGTCTTAAATCAAGTTAAATTTTTTATCTGAATAATCATGAACAGTTTTTTTGCTTTAAGTACTGTGTTTCTTGATTTTTGATAACTTTTAAAAATAAAGTTTATGCAATCTGTGTACAATGATTTTGATCTGTAAATGAACATTTAGTTTCTACATGTGTCACATACTAGATGTACCAGTACACATCTGTTTGTTACAGAGTTTCTTTGCATTTGATGTAGTACTGACTCCAACATAAGTTATTCTGTTGCACTGTTGCTTTAGTTAAGCTTCCTGCAGCATCTGTAAGTGAAGAGACTGGATTAATAGAAGTGAACTTCAATGAAAGAATTTCTCTGGATATCATGGCCTGGCCAGTGGCCACCACTTGTTCTGTCTTTGAAAAGTAAGCACTTCAATGTTACCATGTAATAAATATGTAATGTGGTTGGGCTATATAAGAGAAGAAAAGAAAATGATCTTTTGGTAATGCTCTGTGAGAGATTTATGGGATGAACACTGACCAGAGAGGATATATACATCTGGAATTTTATGTGGCATTTTCGCAAGAGCTTCACAACTGTGCTTTCAATGGTATAAAATGTTTAGGAATTCCAATTCAATTGAGCGTGACAATCAAATGCATCATTAGCAACCCTGCTTTTTTATCTGTATTATAAATATTTTAACTTTTCTGGTGCTTGAGTATTTTCTGTTTATCTTCTTTGGTAGAAGGTATTAGAAGTACATGTACTCTTGGCTATTTCTGACTAACAGTGACACTTTGTAACTCTAATTGCAATTTGTATAGCCCCAATTCAAGAGACACGTCTTAAGGGCACTCCTGACCTGACTCATACAGCCATGCCGAATGGTTGTCAAATGCGTACAAAAGAGTGGAGAAGACAGGCAAAGGAGTTGCTGAAGAGGTTGCTGACCTGCTTATTTTAGACAGATCTGCATATGGTGGCCATCTGAGCACTCACCTTGTTTTATGAGTTCATGTCTACCCAGAGAGTCTATACCTTGGTAGTGACAACATGCTCAAATATCATGAATCGAGATTTTACAAGTTTAGTTTAAACTGCATTTTATTTTTTAGCCTTTTAATTCTTGGCTGCCACATTAAAATTATCATGTGTCTTGTTTTCATATTGCTTACTAACCATGATCAGGCACCTGCCATGTTCTGATTCCACATAAAATTTTCACAATTCATAAATTGACTGCCAACAAGTAATATTCCAGCTGCCGGCTTAAATTGTTTTGGTCAGTAAAAGACAAGGCTAAAATATTTGACCAGTTTTAGTTGTGCAATTTCTGTTTCTGATCTTACACGTGTAAGCCAGCATTCTGTCCAAGGTCGTAATCATTATTTTATATCGGTTGTGTTTACTTGACCTTGAACAGGACAGAAATTCTGGCAGTCTTATGGCAGGACAATGACAAACGGTCAAAGTTTTTTTACCAGGGCAATTTGCCTGCCTATTCTACAGCAGTACTGCTACGGAGTGCATATCCTGCACCATAAAAAAACCAGCTGAACAAGTAAACAAGCTGCTCCACAAAGAGTTGTAGGAGGGTCATAATTGTGCAGACTTAGCTTTTGTGTGTAGCTAAATAAATACAATATTGGTGCCATTGTGAGGGTTGAAACCTGTAACTGTGTCTTAGAATAATGAACATTTTCCTAACATGATATAAATGGTGCTTTTAGGGAAACGATGTACGTAGATCCTACAAGTGAAGAAGAAAGACAGGCATCATTGTCCGTTACTATTGTTACCACCAACAAAATACAGAACGCAGTCGACAGTCAGGAAAACGTCTGCATGATACACAAATCAGGTCAAATTTTATTTGAATCAGATATTTTAAGTGCTATTTACATTATTTGTTCAACAAATGATTCTTTTGTCTGTGATTTCACTTCAAGGTCACTTGTTACAGTTTTTAATTACAGAACAGCAACAATCTTTAACTTAGATGTAATTTTTCACAGGTGTATAAAGTTATCCTGAAGCATGACCAGTATCATCAGCTGCAGCCTTTGTCTTTGTAGGTGGTGGGAGTCTGACTGAAAAGCAGCTACTCAAGTGCTTATCAGATGCACACAAGCATACACCTGCGGTTCTGTCTTTGATCGAGTCAACTTTATCAGCTGCAAAATCAGACTGAGTGAAAACATTAAAGACAGAAATAGCGTGTGGCTATACATTCAGGAATCTTCGATTGTTTATGTTTAGTACACATATGGAAACAAAGCTGGAGTCTTCGCTGCATATATTTGATAGGCTGGATCTGACGCCCACCGTTTGTTAGCTGCTCTCTCTAGCATTGGTGTGCTAATCTTTGCAAGTAAGTAAGTAATGAGGATTGGTGATATCACTGACAGATATTCATAGCCATGCATTATGGATGAAGCAGATATGTAGAGCCCAAAAGACATGAGCACTTCTCCAAGGTAATTAGGATGACGACTGTATTTCCACAAACCAGTGGAGATAAACTGACCCTAAAATAGTTGACAGAACAATAAATTTAGAGAACAATAAATGTTGACATCAGAATTTTTATGTTAATGGCAATGTGCATGCACTCTAATCACACAGCAACACCTGTAATCTGAATAATAACAATAACGTTGTGCTGCAGTTCAGAGAAGTTGATGACGTTTGAATTGAGCAAAACTTTAATTTGCATTAAAACACATTTGTGTCACTGGCGATCTTTTCCCGTCATTTGTCGCGATCTAGATTTCAAGATAGAAGGCAAAACAGGCGACAGAGGTCAAAAATATGAAAAATTGTTTTATAGTGTATTATTATTTAAAAATATGTCTACTTTCAATATCTACAACTAAAAATGTTGAATTCAAATGATTAGCGGAGGAAAAATGACTTTTGGCGCATGTGGTGTAAGAATGCGCTTTGAATCTTGGTCCCAAATAGCCTATTTTCAAAGTTAAAATTCGCCATGAACGACCGAGCTTTCATACGCTGACCTGACTATTTCTTGTAGCGATGTGTACGGCATGATAGGTTATACCCTAAAATATGATATTAGACGGTTCTGGTAAATTTTGCCACCTACTTGAACGTGACAAAGTTTGGCTATAAAGTTTACCATCTGTAATGGCCACCTGACAACCACGCCTCCGACCCAGTTTTCTGAGAGTCTTATTGGTTTATGAGACTGACTTTCGATATTGCGCATGCGCACCTACCCGTAAATGTTCTGTTGCTCCTTTTCTTACTCAGGTCTACAGCTAGCGTTAGCTTTGGAAAGAATTTGTATAAATATTATTTTACATCGCTAAATAGGAAATAGCGAAAGTCTTGTAAACTGCTCAAATTGTGATAAGGGCAACCTGGTTGATTGTTCGTTAGGGGGGGGTAGTTCATTGGATAACACTCTGGCTTGGAGAATGAGAGGTACCGAGATCGGAGATCAACGTTGCGGTCAATTACTTTGGTAAACATGACTAAACTGGCAATCCACTCACCTACAGCCCACCCATCAGCCATCCATCCGGCCACCCCTCATAACTATAAATCTATAGGAAGTTTGATTAGAACTGGCTATAATTGGTAACTTGATGCAAATTGAATGGTCTTTGATCTATATTCTACCTAGAGTGTTTGCGCGTTCGAGCGATGTGTGTACGAGGTAATAAATAGGAACAATATTATTGTCTATGTGTGTAAATAGGCCTAATTAAAATTCTTTATAAGAATTGAAAAGACTTGCATAAGTTCTCAGACTACGCTCAGATTGTTATCGAGCGCAATTGGCTCGTATTATTATTATTCATGTTTCTCTGTAGACAAAGCTGTTAGGTAAATATTTCTTTGAGGTAGCCGAGAGCTAGGGTAATAAGCCTGCTCGTAAGACGCTGCTTTATCGCACACAAAATGTTTACATTTAATTAGAATAGAGATGGGCAAAGGTCCACATCGTGTAGTGCCTGGTTGATTGTGTGTTTGAAATATAACACTCATAGGCCTAGGGTTCGATACGCCATTTCTGGCCGTTTGCTCTTGGAAGCGTTTGTTTCTATGCTAGGCCTGTTCATTGATTCATTCATTCATTGTCTTACAGAATCGAACGAATTCAGCAAGCTTGCCTGTAATTCAGTCACAGTTTGGATAATAATAGCTAAATTTTGATGCCGTTTGATGTATTTGATACATAATATGCCAACTTATTTACCAGCAAAATTGCAGAGTAATCAATCAATGGTTACTAAGGACTTTTACGACACGAATATTCTGAAACTTTGAGATCGATTTTCTCCCTTATTATGATTCTACAAGTTACACAATCGAACGAATATAATTTCAATTATCTTCAGTTAGAAAAAAGATATTTCCATTCTGTAAAAAGCATTTTGAAGCAAAATAACTGTAGAATATAACGGAACAAAAAAGTCAAAAACGTCAAACGACGGATTTTGATCGCATGTGTCACATTTAGTCTTCTGAACAGAAATTTTATTCGTATATTGTCGAGCATGACTGTGTGTGTGCATGACCGTGTGTGTGTGTAACACTGTATGTGTGTGTGTGTGTGTGTACTCGGCATCTACATATGTATCATGTGAGCTTTTTGGCAGAAAGTTAAGACCTTACTGTAGGGCAGTGTAGGTAGCATCATAATAACAACAAACTGCATAATTTTCCAGTCACTTGGATGTCTTAGATGTTTATTAGAGAAACAAAAACTTACAGAATTGTTTGGATTATTTCTGAATCTTGCTTTCTGCCAGTCTGCCACTACCTCCATCAAAAATCCGCTTATCCACATCAGCCATCCAATATAATCTTTCAAAGACAGAGGACGATCCTGCGTTTCACTGTTGAGAATTAATGTTGGAAGTAGTGAAACGTACACCCAAATGGCTACAAAGAATCAAATGGCTGACTCAATATAAAAAGTGTAGGAATAAGTAGTTCATGATAAAAAAAATGAAGCGTGGCAGCCTCTTAACACTTAACATTCAGCTGCATTTTTTATCAGGTGCTTTTAGTACATCTCATTGTTGCAGTGTTGAGCAACAAAAGGTTTTTAGGCACAGGTAAATTTATTTTCCCCTTGGAACAAGAACTTGAACATTACTGTACCGGTATTTAGTTTCTTAGCCTCACTTATGCGGGTGGGTGGCTATTCTTTAACTGCCAGCATGCAGTCATTTTTACTATTAATAACCAAGTTTGATATAAGAGACTATGGTAATTAAACAGATGTCTGTTGTCTATCTTTCTGGTGTTAATTTTAATGGTGTTAATTTTAATATGTAATATATAACAAACGGGCATAAAAAATTTACATTACATGGCAATTGGGTTTACTGAAACAAAATGTCGGTAGATACCCTTCCATATATTATGCACACAAAATATTATATTTTCATAACCTCTTTGTTGAACCTCGTACATGTAGTGGACTGTGGGTCCCTCTCCATCTGTACGTACAACTAAGATTTTCTACCCCAATAATTTTTTGCAAAAGTTAATTAGGTAAAGTCAAAATTTTATAAGACATTTATTTTACTGTTGAGTGTTGACTGTCAATTTTTTTTAAAACTTGATAGCTACATTTTTTTAACTTATGGGTCACTGTTTTGAACTGAACATCTCGGCAGAATTTAACTATAATGGAATAAAATGCCATGGGATGACTAGAGGATAATACAGTCATAAATAGGCTATTGTGAATGTCAAAATTAGAAATTTATTTTATGTACATACAACGTATACACATTTTGTCAAGACCTTTCCCCTTGCCCTATGCATCAGTATGTAAAATTGCCTAAATCCGATAGCCATTCTCCTCACTGCATGCATAATATATGGATTATGGACAGCCTCTAAGGGAGATAGTCAGACCAGGCATGTGTTAAGTTAACTGCCAGCAATATGGCTGAAGGTTGTGTGGCACTAAACAACTGTTACAGACTGCACCATATGACTTGCATCCCAAACAGATAATCGATGTGGGTCTATACAAGGGAGTTCACACAGTCGTGGATATATAGTTCTCAGCACAGGAACTCATCCACGTAGACAATGAACTGTGGATTTCAACCAGGGAATCGTAACTTCAGTACCAGTTACTGATCAATCTGTGGGCATTAAGAGTTTGCTCAACCAGTTGTAGTGTGTATTCTGATTCAATAGGAGCTGATAGAAGACATCCACATCTGTACTTCTGTTACCATAACCTGCATAGGCAACACATACTGAAAGAGGGACATGGGAAAGTGGGACGTAGTGGTGCGTCGTTGCCTTGAAGCCGGAAGGTTTGAGGTTCGAATCCGCCTCAAGTCGCCGCGTAGGGACCTTGGGCAAGTCCTTCACTCGCAATTGCTCAGCGCTTCGGCGTGAAACTCCGATGCAGTGTCCGCGCTGTAGTCGAGAGTGCCTCTGAGTAGCGGTTGAGGGCTGGAAGAGGCGCTATAACAAGTGCGCATACAAACAAACAAATGCAAGTATATCAGATGAGTAATATGCATAATACAAGTGCTGCCAGACATGTAATAATCTGGGTCATGGCAATACCTGAAAGCATCACCATAATATCCATCACCTGCCCAACACACACTCATCCAATACGAAAGTGGTTGTCGAACTCTAACATCAATAGACATGCTGAACAGCAGATGATTTAACGAACCTTGCATTGTCCAGTAATAGAAGAATTTTCGTGGATTGTCTCGAACACCATTGAAACGTCGATCGTGTCCCTCTTTCAGTATTCTTGTGAAGAGATACAGACCCAATCTGTAACAGAAAAATTACAGCTCTATAGAAGCAAAATATGCTTACTGTTTGTTATCTATATTTACAACAATGGGCTAATTCTAAATTTTGCTGTTGGGCATGATGATACATCTATTACTTAGTTATTTCTGAAGTATCTACTAAATATAATCCTGTGTAGGCAAATCTGTTCTATATGCCAGGTTTCATTGTGTCAACAGTATGATTTAATATTAAATAAACATAAAACTTTTCAGCAAAATAGGGAGTAAAAATACCACCTGAATGACCATGTCATAACCATTACAGTTTGAACATACTGTCGAATGAAATTGTTTGCCGACCATTGTCTACTCTGATATGCCAGCAAGAGAATAGTTCCTGATCCTACAGCAAATGAAAAATAACATCTGCATAAAAACACTGACAGTATCTGTTTCACTAGATGGTCAATAGTATTTTAAATATATGAAATTTTTTAGGTGGCTATTGCTCAATTAAAGCACACATCGTGCTGTATAGGAAAGCTTTGACAGTAGTGAGCTATAATTAATATCAAACATCAAATTATGTCTGTTAAAACTGGGCCGATACAGTGAAAAGTTCACTGTAATTTTCAGTGGCAACCAAATATTGCTGTAAAAGTGTTTGCTTGTCAGGAAAAAACAGAAGACTGAATAATTGATTAAGAGTTGCATCACAAGCACAAACCAATATTGATTTTAAGCATTTAAGCTACTCTATATAATTATAGAAGCATACTCTATACATTCCGCGTTAGCTACATCGGTAAGAGAGCTGGCGGCCGCGCGTCTATGGAAGAGAGCATGCGGGCCGCGGTTCGAATCCCGAAGGTGGCTATTTCAGAGATTCAAAATCTCGGGCTAGCACGGTCCGTCCACGGGGACCTAAATGGCGTGGCGTCCATTCAAACGGGCGAGCGGTGGTGAAGGATCTCACCCTCAGGGTCAAGGCCATAAGACAGCCGCTATATAAAAATCCGATTACATTTACATTACATTTATACATAGAGTCTGCTTAAAAATAGCTAGTGTAAATGTTGCAGAAATTGACCACTACTGCTACATAGATGCTACATAACTTGTGTTCCAGTTTTCCAGACCAGGCATTGGAATATTGTTCAAGGGCACTCACGGTGTATGGCACACAGCTGACACTCTGCTTTGGCCTAATCAGATATGTACAGCAAAATAAATTATTTCTTCTTGCTCTTGAAGGCACTGATTGGGATGTCCTCAACAGAATATATTTAAGGTAAAAATCTGTTTCAATCTTCACATGTTAGAAATGTAGAATGTCTTTGTCATGTGCCAAGGATCAATCGATCGATTAATTAATGAATGAATATTGTTGATTGCACACAAAAGTCAATTAGTAGAAACGTGAGACAATAAGCTCAGTGCAACAGGAGTCAGGAAAAGCTAATACCTCATACTAACCTGACCCCTCTTACTTGACTATTATTCATGCATGCCTTCATTAATACTTAACTAGAACTTAACGGATAATAGTAAACTGTGATAAACATAATATTTATAATAATAATAATAAAAAATATTCGTCTATTCGAACGATCTAGCTGACATAGACGCAACAACTAACATTTCTCTAGCAGGAGAATGTTCGTTATTATGATTAGATTGATGGCTTGATTTAAGTGATCAGTAAGCATCTTTGAATACAATTTAAGAAATAGAGATCCAATAATCCACACTTGGCAGTGCAAAGTTGTGCAACTGGAGGCAAATGTCATTTACTTTGTTGCAGAATAAGCTACAGAGGACATGGCTATGAACTTTGCAGATGGCACTTAGCAAGCTGGTATCTGATGCTTCTGCATAGTCAGCCGAAGTGGAGGAATCCACTAACCACACAGACTCACCTGCCAAGTCATAGAATTTCTCGGTTTTAAAGATAGCCGCCACAATGAATAGGCTTCCCTGGATGGCGAAGTCAGCAACCAAACACTTGAGCAGAATAGCTGCATGAAGCATTGTTGCCGCTTTGTACGCTGCTCATAAATATCAGATATTTCTACAAACAGATGTACAATTGTGCATTTGTACTTTTAAAACCCTGAACTGATCCCCTTGAAATTTTCAACCACCTCACTACCAGCCCTCATCAGCTCACCAATTATGCATCACTACAACTGCATGCTGTTTTATATCAGCCTTCCATTTTGTTGCACATCTTGAATCTGTAGCATTTTATCAAAGGCTTTTCTCCAGACAAAATGCTATACAATTTCAGTATTCTCAACATAGTCAATTAGTGTGCAGCAAAAATTAATACAGTGCCACTCAAGAAAATTAAGACAATACATGCCAACTGTGTTTTCAACCTGTTCTGTGCTTCTCTCTTCAGTCCACTGTATCCATTCTCTGTCAGCATCCAGTCCAGCAACATTGTTCTTGGTCTACCTCCCATCCTTTTCCCCTCCATTCTTCCCTCAATGATGTCTCTTAGTAGGGTGTCGCTCCTTAAGATGTGTCCTATCCATTTATTCTGCCACTCACGTATAGTTCCCATGATCAGTGATCTCATTTCTTCCACCAGCTGAAAGATTTCCTCATTCGTTCTTCTCTCAACCCAGCTGATTCTCTTCATTCTGGTCTCACACGATGGAGCACTATAAACGGCTACCATTTTGGCTCATTTTTGAGCTTTCATATCACAGCCAGCAGTTCGCAAACTATCGCTGTTAACATTTCTGCAAAGCACTTACCTAAAAAAAAGCCTAATGCACAAAATACCAGCGACACGTTCTGATTTATGAACGTAAAAGCACAGTATACTGTGGTTAAAAGGCTCAAGCCCGAAGATCTAAGGGAACTTTGGGACGATCAGTAGTAGGCTGGCTAAACCACTTCGGACATTATAATCGTGATTCAGACGGTCGTGAGTCGTGACATAATCCACGTCTCTGGCTACGCACGTCCCAGGACTGGCCGCTCACCGACCGCCTGCAGGCTCCAGCTAAAGTACGTGTGCTGGATCAACCTGGGACTAATATCGAACAACCTCGAGTGAGTCGAGTCCTCGGCTCTTGTGCAGCGTTGCCACTCTAAAAAATGACAAACCCAAGTTAGAGGGGCAAACAAACCCAAGAAAACCCAAGTTCAGCAAATCTCTCGAAAGTCAAAACATTTTCCGCGAAAATGTCAAAAATTTCCCGTCCAAATTTCTTAAGACTTTATTATTCATCCGCCACAAATCTTTCGAAATTGTCCAAAATTTCCCGTCAAAAAATTCTGATGACTTTTTTTTAGTAATTCCGCACAAAATATTTCAAAATATGTCCAAAATTTCCTAAAAATGTCAATAATGTCCCGAAAATGTCCAAAATTTCATGTTTTTTTGGCCGATAAAAACCCAAGCAAAAAATCCAAGTTCTTCCCGAAAAACTCCATTTCCCAAGTAAGGATAAAAAAAACCAAGATCTTGTGAAAAAAACCAAGGAGTGGCAACGCTGCTCTTGTGTAGCTCTCGAAATTGTTCTGAGAAATTTATATCCTAAGGATGCATGTATGATGTATTAAAGAGACGGTCGGCGTGTAAGTAAGTACAAAACTTTCGAAATTCCTTGAGAAAACTAGATGAGGCAGCACACACGCACGCATCCTGCTAAACATCCAGCAGATTCTCAAGGGCCAAGACGGCAATTATCCCATAGGCTACGACAGCATATTCAGGGATTCTGAAGTGGGCCAACGTTAGCTATTTGCTTTTTTGTAACCATTTAGAGTTTTACCATGACGTCTATTCTGCTCCTGATTTTTTACTATGATTTTATGATGTTTCTTCCTATTGTCAATAATATAACGGATGACAATGACCTTTTTGGACAACAGTAGCCTTTTTCACTATTTCTAAATTCTAGCTGCAGAGAAGTGCACAAATCCATTTAGAACTGGACATTTTGTCGAGAACTGAGTGCTAAAAAGCCCCGATTCATAGCCAAAACAGATTGTAGGTCTATAAGAAAGAACTTGGATAACTAATTAGGCCTACATGCAGCTTTATGTCTCACTGGAGAGGACCACAATACAATAGCTCTTGGAGTAATATCTAGACAGCAATGCATTCATAGCTGGCATAAGAAATTTGTTGTAACTGGTAAATTGATGACCAGTGTAGATGGTGAACAGGACAAAAATTCTGGCAGTCTTATGGCAGGCCAATGACAAAAGATAAAAGTTTTTTACCAGGGCAATTTGCCTGCCTATCCTCGCTACCACCGAGTGCATATCCTGCAGTGCCTGCACCATACACAAAAAATTACCAATAAACAGGCTGCTCCACCAGAGTTGTGGGAGAACCATAACTGTACACACTTAGCTTTTGTGTGTAGCTAAATAAATACAATAGGCTTTTAGGGAAACGATGTACATAGATCCTACAAGCAAAGAACAAAGGCAGGCACCATTGTCCATTACTAATGTTACCATCAACAAAATACAGAACGCAGTCGACAGTCAGGAAAACGTCTGCATGATACACAAATCAGGTAAATTTTATTTAAATCAGATAATATACCGGTAAGTGCTAGTTACATTATTTGTTCAACAAATGATTCTTTTGTCTGTGAATTTCCTTCAAGGTCACTCACTACAGTTTTTAATTACAGGTCACCAACAATCTTTAGCTTAGATGTAATTTTTCACAGATGTATAAAGTTATCCTGAAGCATATCATCAGCTGCAGTTTTTGTCTTTGTAGGTGGTGGGAGCTTGACCGAACCGCAGCTACTTAAGTGTTTATTGTATTGTATTTTTTTATAAACACACTTAAAAGATGCACACAGGCATACATCTGCAATACTGTCATTGATTAAGTCAACTTTATCAGCTGCAAAATCAGACCGATTGAACACATTAAAGATTAAAGACAGAATTTGAGATAGCGTGCGGCTATGCATTCAGGAATCTTTGACTGTTATATTTAGTACACAAATGGAAACAGTGCTGGAGTTTTCTCTGCATATTTTTGATAGGCTGGATCTGACGTCCACCGTTTGTCAGCTGTCCCGTCTAGCATTGGTATGCTGATCTTTACTAGAACGAAGACAAGGAGGACTGATGATAGTACTGACAGATATTCATAACCATGCATTATGGATGAAGCGGAGATGTAGAGCCCAAAAGACATGAACACTTCTCCAAAGTAATTGGGATGACGACTGTGTTTCCACAAACCAGTGGAGATAAACCGCCCCTAAAAATAATTGACAGAACAATAAATTTCACATCAGAATTGACATCTACTAAGGGGCCGTCCATAAAGTACGTCACGCTATTTTTGACCATTTTTGACCCCCCTCCCCCTGTCACAAACTGTCACAAATCTCAGACCCCCCCCTAAAGTACGTCACACTTTCGAGAAAAAAAATAAAAACATAGCCATTTACCTAACCCTCTAAACCCTAGGATACTATCCCTAATCCCTCTGATAGTGGCGTGTGTCCCTAAACGCTTTGATAGTGACGGGAAATCAACTTTTATACCGCCAGGCCGGGTTTTAGACACGCCTGGCCGGGCCGGGTCAGATTTTAGGTACTAAGAACAAAAAATATAAGAAAGAATTTAAAAAATAAATGTGTGACGTCACACATGGCCTGACCCCCTCCTCCCCCCTGTCACAAGCTGTCACACTTTCTTACACCCCCTTCCCCCCTGGAGCGTGACGTACTTTATGGACGGCCCCTAATAACAATATGTATGCACTCTTGTCAAACACACTGACGTGTAATCTCTTGATAATAACCATTTATGCAGTGCAGTTCAGAGATATTGATAACATTGGAACTGAGCACAAACTTGAACTTGCATCAAAATGAACAGTCTTCTGAACGGAAATTTCATTTGTATAATGTAAATCTTCGAGAATTTCTCAGCGCCCACAAAAGCCACGTCAGGGAGACCAGCTTATTCACCGGCGCTTGTCAAATGTCAAAGCATGACCATGTGTGCATACTCAGCATGTACATGTTGTATTTCGTCTGTGCTTTTAGCATTAAGCGAAGAACTTCAGTAGCATGATGACAACAAGCTGCATTGGTTTCCAGTCACTTTTAGTACATTACACTCTTGCCTGTTCAGATTTAAGCAGCAACTCATTTACTTCGAATGACATGTAAAAATTTCTTTGATAGGCCAGCAGCTCATAAGCTGGAAAAGAAAGTTTAAAAGTGCAACAAAAACTTACAGAATTGTTTGGATTATTTCTGAATCTTGCTTTCTGCCAGTCTGCCACTACCTCCATCAAAAATCCGCTTATCCACATCAGCCATCCAACATAATCTTTCAAAGACAGAGGATGATCCTGAGTTTCACTGTTGAGAATTAATGTTGGAAGTAGTGAAGCATAAATTGCAACGGCTACAAAAAAGCAAATAATCTGACTCAAAATCTATATAGAGTGTAGGAATAAGTAGTTAATGATTTTTAAAAATGAAGCATAGCAGTTTCTTACCACTTTAACAATGAGCTGCATTTTTCTCCCAGTCGCTTTTGGTGCATCTCATCATTAAGTGTTGAGCTAAAGCAGTGACAGATTGTTAGTGTACTTACTTAGTACTTAGTTTATCCGTGCAGGTCTGCACATCGGGAATGCAATGCATCTCCTCCACTCCTCCCTGTCCATCGTCGGCTCCCTGGCCTTCTCAGTGTAGGTAAATTTATTTCTAGCCTCAGCACACTGAGTCAGAATTTATTTCCTTAACCTTGCTTATGAGGGTGGGTGGTTACTAGTGGCCCTGTCAATAAGAGCTGATAGACGATATCCATATTTGTACTTCTGCTATAATAACCAGCATAGACCACACAAAGGCAAGTATCTTACATCAGATGGGTGGTTAATATGCATAATACAGTTTAAAGTTGTAAGCACCTTGGTGTGATGCACTTGTGCTGCCAAACATGTAATGATCCAAGTCGTGGCAATACTGAAAGCATTATCATAACATCTGTCATCCGCAAAACACAATTCATCCATATGAAAGTGGTTGTCAAACTCATACATCCAAAGTCATACTGAACAGCAAATGATTTAAGCAACCTTGTAGTGCCCAGCAGGAGAAGAATTTAAGTGGATTGTCTCGAATACCGTTGAAACGTCGATCGTGTCCCTCTTTCATTATTCTTGTGAAGAGAAACAGACCCAATCTGTAACAGAAAAATTACTGCTTCATAGACAAAATATACTTACTGTTGTTATTTATGTTTACAACCATGGGTTAATTATCAATTTGCTGTTTGGCATGAAAATATGCCTGTGGATGCATTAAGTCTAGTGCGGACTAGTGATTACCCTCAAACGGCCCTCTCGGACAACCCACCATGCACATTTTTATAAGTAAAGGCTTCTTAAAACTGCAGGCCCGAGTGTTGTAAAAACCATGGCACACACCTAAATGTGGGCCTGGAGGCTGGATGAACCTATTACCGTACTAAAGTTATATCGTGTCGATTTCTGGGATTATACATAGACCACCATTTTATATGGAAGGACCATATTGCACATATTTAAACAAACTTGCCAAGAACATTGATATACCATATATGCTATATGCTGCCATATGAAACATTGTTTACCCAAACATATCTATTCCCTGATATTACCCCCACTTATCATAGTTGTAATACTACATAGTCATCATAGTGTTTGAACTATGCTGCTCGCCTAAGTTGCCAAGCAAGTCTTCAGAAACACACTGTCCAAACTCTGCTTCATATATACCTCAAACATGCATAATACATGTTAGAGGTATTTCACTGGCTCCCTTTTTGCCAGGGTATTGAGTTCAGAGTAACTGCATTGGTATGGTGATGTTGTCAGGGCCTCGCCCCAATTTACCTCCGAGAGCGATGCTGCCTTATATTGGGCATCCAAGGACGTCGTCCGCTACACTCTGCTGATAAGGGAGTCCTCTTAGTTCCTTTTTGCTCATACTGCTACAATGAAGAATCAAGCCTTTTCTGTGGTTAGCCCAGTGGTCTGGAATGGCCTTCCTTTTGAGCTACGCCTACACCCTGGCATCCTGACTCTACCAGGATCCTTCTTTACTAAACTTAAAACTGTTCTTTTTGGGTGCACTGGAGTCGGGAGCGCCTCTGACTAGTTTTTTCTTGAAGGGCGCTAAAAATGTCCGAATGAATGAATGAATGAATGAATTGAGTTGGTAGCACCATGTCAGCCTTTCTGACTTATAAATACCCAAATTCAATCACGTTTCAAATTACAAATTACATTCCTAGAAGTTCTGCACTAGCTCCCTGTCCGTCAGGGTACTGAATACAGGTCTGCTTCCTTGGTATGGAAATGCCAGCTAGGTCCTGCTCTAGACTTGCCTATTTGATCTTTGTCAGCCTGTGTCAAGTACTTGGACTAGGCGATCCCTACGCTCAGTGGGAAGGGAGTGCTATCAGTCCCATTTGCCCGCACCTCCATCAAGCAAAGCCATGCTTTTTTGGATGACCCGGTGGTATGGAATGCCCTCCCTCTCGAGCTGCACCTGTTTCTTAGGTCACGCTTCGACATATTCTATAAGCACTTGAAAACTTTTCTTTTTGGCCATGATGGATACCTCCAAGGAGTTTCCTTGCCCTTGCTATATAAATACCTTAATAAATGAATAATATTTGGCAATTTCAAACATGTCTGCTTATGCGCCATTTTCACAATATTAGATAACATCATAACACTCTCATTTAAAAATTTATTAAGGTTCTGCTTTGCATGCAGATTTATAGACAAGAGCCTCTCAGAACTATAGATCTGATTTCCTTGCTTGAAAGTTAAACTGCTGGGGTTATTCTATGCTTTCTATGCTGCCCTGGCTGGGTTGGGTTACACCTTCATGGAGGATCGACCCAGCCTGGAGCCGTTCTTATTTCAAATGTGGAGTGGATTTCTTCTGATGGACTCACCGAGAACTGGGAAGATGGTGGACACAGCTGAGGATTGTTTATTGCTGGCTGTCATTTGGAATGGGTCCCACGTGTTGCGTAGTATCTTTCCACTTGCCATCAAATGCATATGAAAGCTTTGCCCAAGACACCACTAGGCATGCTTTCTTTTTTGGACTAAGGACAGCAGAAATTACATCCCACGGGTTTATACAGTGCATTCCCTAAGCCTGCTATTTATTCAATTTCCAAGTTGAACCATACTTTACTTATTTTATAATCCTGTCTAGGTAAAATCTGATCTATGTGCTAGGTTATAATGACAAACGTGTAAACCGTGCAATTTAATAATCAATGAACATAATGCTTTTCAATAAAAAAAGGAAATAAAGATATCACCTGAATGACCATGTCATAACCATTACAGTTGAAACATACTGTCGAGTGAAATTGGTTGTTGACCATTGTCTACTTAGATAAGCCAGCAAGATTATAGTTCCTGACCCTGTCAGAAGTACAACAAACCAAAAACAACATATAATTAGTTTGCATGAAATGCGTGTGAAGTTTAATGGGTCATTTAATTCCTTGTTTACTTTATAGCAAATGCTACAAATTTAGTGAACCAGTTGTGTTGCTTTTAGTTGGTCCCCAGTGTAAACTTCTACTTCATGGTATGGAAGCTGTCAGCCCTATCAAAAATGACCTGAACTCCTTAGAGTACACTTACAGCTCTGCAGTATACTGTTAAGATTTTCAGTCTCTCATGGTAGTGTTGCATCTGTACTGCCTCTTTGTGCATGAAAATAAAATTAGAGACTGTTTGTTATCCAGAAGATTACGATTTATCCAGATCAGGGTATAGAGTGGAGGGATCCACTAAGTTTCGTCCTACCAAGCAAGCGATCATCAATCTTATTTGTATATAGCAATTCTATGCCCCAACCATTGCAAGGAAGCATACATAAGGTGAGCAATGAAACGGAGGATAAACTTGGCTAACACCAAAAATATTCAGCCATATTCATTGGACCAATTGCAGGTTTGTATGGCACCAATACTGACAAGCAGAAAGTCCAATGAAAAAGGTTGTCAGAGTAAAGAAAATAAACCAAATGCTTTGTCTTCCCCTTCAACTAACCACACAGATCTACCTGCCAAGTCATAGAATTTCTCTGTTTTAAGGATAGCCGCCACAATGAATAGGCTTCCCTGGATGGCGATATCAGCAACCAAACACTTCAGCAGGATAGCTGCATGAAGCATTGTTGCTTCTTTGTATGATCCTCGAAAATATAAGATATTTCTGCAAACAACAGATGTGCAATGTTACTTTTAAATAATGAACTGATTCTCTTGAAAGTTTCAACCACCTCAACACCAGCCCCGTCCCAATCAGCTCACAAATTTTGCATCACTGCAACTGCATGCAGTTTTATATCAAACTTCCATTTTGTGGCACACCTTGAATCTGTAGCATGCTACGGTTGCTACCCAAATATCCAAAACGTTATGCAGTTCATGAATCCCCAATTAATATAATTAATATAGCACGCAAAAATCAATTCAGTGCCACTAAAAATATTACGACCAATATATTTATGCCAACTATGCTTTCAACTAGGTGGATGGAGAAGGTGCACAGGAGAACAGTGATGAATCTCGAACAGCTGAGAGAGGTGACGAGGAATAGGAGAGAATGGAGAGGACTTGTCATGATGGTCGCTAGGGTTCCATGAACCGACAGCATCAGAGGCCTTTCAGCACAAGGTGACAATGTGATGCTTTCAACCTTGGATGGCAAGGGATGATTCTAAAGTTCTTGGTGTTGAAATTATGCCTGGAAGGTCACATTCATCAGATTCATACTCGAATGCAAAGCCGTCCATCACAATCACCGAAATCGTTCTGTTCGCATTTATATAGAACCTCTTTAGAAAATGCATCAGAGGCCTCTTAGACCTGACAATACAAGTTCATTATCAGATGCCGACTAGAGAAAAGGAACGGCTAAAATTAAAGCTTGAGTCGCAGGTTATTTCGGGGTCAAACCAAATCCACTGAAATGCACAAAAGCCAAATATCCCGTAAACAGATTTTTAGACACATTTATCACCAGAACGCTATATAGATGACTTGTTCGACACTAATATTTAAGCAATTATATTATATTTAACTTGTGATTTTAATTTGTACGTTTTTTATTACCTATTATTACTTTGATGTATTATAATGATGATCTATGTCCCAGGGGGCAGATTTTTTCTGACAAAGATCATCGAAAAATTTTGGTCCCCCTCAACAATTTCTGCTTTCGCCCCTGCTATGTCCCATTGTGCGTTTGCAAATGGAGTAATAAAGAAAATACTTACTCACTTACTTACTTATAAAACGGTCAACTCCCGAGAAACTCTTCAGAGTTAAATAAAATATATTATGACATAATCGTCCTCTTAGTGTTGATAACAGAATTTAGCCTTCAAAAATTTGGGCCGTACCACAATATAAATAAATATTCGGACAATTCGGGCTGCACCTGGGTCTAATATCCAGGGCCGCACCCATTCTCTCAGTCTGTTCAAGAGCTACGGGGTCTTGTTATTGCGCAAAATAAAATCTCTGTGTAAACTTCATAATCATAATCTACTATAAACGTCATCCAAATTGAGCCTTCATATCACAGCCAGCAATTCGCAAACTATCTTTGTAAACATTTCTAGAAAGCGCTCACCTAACGAACAAAAATGCCAGAGTGACAAAACCTGCTCTGCACGTAAAAGGCCAAGTAAAAGCCCGGTACGGAGACCTATGGGAAGCTCATTAGCAAACCACTGAAGTTCGATGCAGCGTTTCTATTGGCTGAAGACGATTCTTCGTTGCTGTTAACTTGTAAGTAATTGGAAGAGACGTAAAAACGGCGCCTCAGTTTAAATCCAAAATATTAATGACAAATAAATCTAAAAATTTACGTCGTGCGATTGAAAATTCGCAAGCGGAACTGGACCTCATTTACTGAATTAAAAAACAAAAACTGACGGCGGATTTGCTTGAATTGATCGTCGTTGCAAGTGAAGTAAGTTTTACACGCACTGGTAAATGTGTCGCGTTGACCGATTATACAATAGCTTTAAAAAATACTGAACGATAATACCTGTATGAGTTTTAGAAGTAGATTATAGACAGTAAATGTGTATAGGTTTCATTATCTATGTACATAATTATGTGTGTTTAGGAATGGTGAATAGCGCGATTGCCGTGGATAGGCCTACAGATTTTTCTACAAGAAACGAGACTTCCTGCTTACATAAGATCAATCAAATATCAAAAATAAGGCGAAATTGCAGTATCGGGGACCGAAGCATGCACAATATCTTAGTATACTATAGTACATAGTATCTAATGACGACACTAACCCTAACACTAACCAACCCTCACGACGCTTAACCTGATCCTAACCGACCCTCACGATGCCTGACCTGACCCTAACCGACACACACGGTCCTCGATACTGCAATTTCGCCACATTCTCATTCATTAATTATTTTTCAATCATCAATAGTTTTTACTTTATGTAGCACATGATTTTGCATTTTAAGACTGATGTCATAATCACGATTGCACACTTAACTTGTGTAGCACGTGTGTAGAGGACTACCCAGAGGCCCTGCTTACGCAAAACCATAATGGTATACATTGGTCTTCATTTGCGTGTGAAATAGAAAGAGCATAAAGCTCACATTGATAGTTGCATGGCTGCCTGTTCCAGAATGAAGGGCAAACTGCTGCATTGAAGTTAACTGTGTTGCACTGCGCAAGTGCATGATAGAGGGGCAACCAGAACACTCTGCTGCAGGGCAAGGAGATTCAGAGCCAAGAATGGACTACACTACATGGCTTGTCTCCGGGCTTGTGCCTTTTGCGCTACATGGCTAACTATTGTTGACTGAAATAGCAAAACTGAAAAGGTTACATATTTAGGCAGAAGGTCATAAGCTCAATGGTTCTTTAAATGGTTACCTGATATGTAAATGGAAATACAGAAACTTTGGGATCCTACCGATTATCTGAACTGCAGCATTTTTAAAACAGACTGAATCTGAGAAAAAAGATTAGGGTATGAATAGATGGTATCGGTGTTGTTGACCTAGTACAATTAATCACATTTGAATGCATGCATGCATCAGAATAGAGGCAGTGCCAGTATTCTATGCAAAGTTTGAAGCATGTAATTAAGAATTAGAGTATATAGTAATTTGACTGTCAATTATTTGCAGATATGACAGAGAAAAATCACACGCACAGCAGTGTTCAACATACGGTGAAATCACTTGATGTCGAATTTGAAGGAGTTGTACCCACAAATGTCCGTAGCGAGATTATTAAAGAGTTAGTAAAATACATCATGTACGAGAGAGGCCAGATCCCAATGTATTATGACCAGATTAAAGACTATTGCACTTCTGTAGAAAAGGTAAGGCCTTATTGCTGATTTTTCTAAATTACATTGTGCTATGGATGTGATATTATCGCTTGGTACATGTACTTGTTGATGCTGATAGATCTAGATGTTACAAAAAATTTATTCAGATGATGAAATGTCATTAAGGGACTGTACAACAATACCGCAAGGTTATATTTGTTTGTATGAGCACTTGTTATAGCGCCCCTTCAAGCTAACCGAACGTTAACGTGAACGTTTGCCTACATAGTTTTCGTTCAAGATTTCGTTATATGCACGGTGCACGCTTTTTTAGTTCTCGATTTTTCTTTTCGTGAACTATTTACTAATATTTTTCATTTCGTTTTCATTCACGGAATTAGATGAGTGGCATTCAGCAGGTTTTGGCAGCAATTGTGTGCAACTGAAAATGAACAGGTATTCGAAACTGAGCCATAAAATTAGCCTAGTTCATGTTGAAAGAATCACCCTCTTATTACTGCAGGTTGTCTGCTCAGTTAGTATATAGTTAAGATTTGTGTATTCTGTGATCTACGTTCTTGTGAATTGTTTAAAACTTGTGCAATTGTACACTGTAACTGGTTGCGATCTGTTAACCAGATTGTTGAATAAAGAGAATATCATATTATATTATCTTGCACTCAGTTCTAATGCCTTTAACAGGTGAGTGGGGTATGAGTACAGTAATGTTAAATGGGAGCCATTCAAGTGTGCAATTAGCTGACCACTCGCCCAGGAGGGATTACTCCAAGCCTGAAGAGAAAGATTCAAGTGTGCAATTAAAGTGTGTGTGAGGGACCAAGTAAGGCAGGTAAGCTAGAACTTAAAAGGGCTGAGATTAATTAAAGAGGTATTTATAGTAAGTTCAGCCATAAAATGAATAATTGATGGCGAAAGAGCTGCTTTTCAACAATCGCTTCTTTTGTGTCTTAGAAAGAATGTGCATCATTCATCTGCTTCACGAGCTCTTTAAAATTCTAGCAAAGTAGATACTTGTATTTTCTATATAGTTTTCGTTCAAGATTTCAATATCGTTCTCGTTTTATTTCATTCTACATAATTCGCTTTCGGTTTTTATTAAATTTTAGTTCGCAATTTCTTTCTAGTTCTCATTCTCGTGAACGTTTGCCTAATCATTTTAGTTCTCGTTTTAAATTTCGTCCACGAAATTAACACCTATGAGGAGTTCACCTTGAGTGTGTGTGTGTGTGTGTGTGTGTGTGTGTGTGTGTGTGTGTGTGTGTGTGTGTGTGTGTGTGTGTGTGTGTGTGTGTGTGTGTGTGTGTGTGCATGCTTAACACACCGAAAGTTTGCTAAGATATATTGAAAGCTTACTAAAATAATTCTGGTCATGTATTGGTCATCTATCATTACCAAGGCTGTAAGAAAATGAATATTTTACACAAACCAAGTGAACAGTGTCATGAAATTTGTTTTGAAAAGCATGAACACATAGCAATCTGTTATTGAAGTTATTCTGTCTGTCTGTATTTTCTTACGTACTTTTTCAGAGGCAAATGCACGATGCAGAAAAAGGAAATCATAGGGCACCAATATCCTCCTCTAAAGATCGACAGCTTTTCATGAAAGATGTAGATTCGTTGTTCGAAACAATCACCAATGTCTTCACAAACATTGTGCCAATCAAGGGAGTTCTTTTTATACTTGGATCAAGCATAATGAATCCTAGGGACTCCTATCTTATACATTTCCCTACAGAATTCTATGAGGGTGCTATATTAACGCATCAAGTATGTGTGCAGAAAGTCTTCAGACAGCTAATTACTTCTGATTTCGTTGGAAATGCAAAACCGCTAAGTTCTTGCACTTCTCTCTATGTGCTATTTCTAGCACCGAGAAACTGCAGTCACCAGATAGCAAGTCTCCTACCCAGGCTGTCTTTCAAAGTACCATCGAGGGGATTCAGATATTCCATTAATTTCTCTTTTACCAGTGCTGTGATGACAAGTAACGACTTCAGTTTTTCTGAGGATAAAATTGTTGAAATATCTGGAATACAGGCACTTGAGAATTCGGTGGATGAAGAAACTATGTCTGCAAGTCAAGTTCAGAATTCGGACTCTGCTTCGGACTCCTATGTTACAGGAGGTACAGATGAGTCTTGTACCTCTTGCTTGGAGGATTCAGACATGACTGTTTCTGATGACTATATATGGTATCAGGCAGCAACAGTTGTTAAAGGCTTCAAAGAGAAGGTTGTAGATGGAGCCAAGATTTGGAAACTTCCTTAGTTATGGAAATGAAGTAGCAGCTGATGTAATAGGTACTGTAATTCTACTAATAATTCTACACGAGAAGGTTCGTCTTATTGGTATATATTTTAATACATGTAATTGCAAATGTAATTTATTCTCAAAATATGAATTCGAAATGGAACTGACTTAACTAAGCACACATCCTAATGTATGCATGTAGGGCTTTTACATTGGATGCGAGAATGCTGTACTTTTTCTTGTAATACTAGATAAAACAGATTCTGATCATGAACACTTAAAATGTAATTCAGAGATAACTGGTGAACTGCAAGTACTTTGTAAAGGACCTAAATACTTAATACCGGTATGTAGGTGAAAATAGATGGGCATGATCACATTCACACATATGTGGAAACATGTTGTTTAATAGCTTTTCGAGCCTTTAATCCCAATTCAAGAAAGTTGGGGGTTATCCAAGCTCTGCTTGGTTGCCTATTCCATTTAGTTCGTGACCTGCTTTTCCTTTAACATATTGCTTATCCAGCATAGGCTTCCTTTCTCTTATTGGACTAATCTTGATCTGGTTGTGGCTTGGTTTTAGTGCAGAGTCAGTTTATGCCATGTGCATTAGGCACTGGTCAGCTCAATAGAAGTTACTAATTTATAATACACTATAGTGTACAAAAAGTGCCATTAATGCAATAAACTTTTTTCTTTAACTCTTGTGCTGTTGCTGATGCTTTGTGACTGGTCTCTTTAATCATTCATAGTGCTTAAGCATGTTGTCTGGACAAATAGACACAAATGTCAGAGTAGATTATATATTTCGAAATTTTCAGGCATTTCATTTTCAGGCATTTCGTCACCTGAGGATTATCTTCGCGAATCTCCTTTTTTTCAAAAATGAGTTTAGACTTGATGTGTAGAGGCTGACATGTTATTTTCCTTCAGTTTCAATAACTAAGAGATACGACAGCTCGTTTTTGTACTTTACAGTGTATTATAGCAAAATTTAGTTATAATATTAACTATCTGGTGCGCGATGATACCATAAGAGAAACGGATTTGATAGGCCTTGTAGCGTTACAGAAGAATTTTACATTTACTGTGTGACATCATGACAGTCTGTGTAGATTCCACAAACTATACAGTAATTGAACTATAGAATTGGATATAAAACAACATAATGTCTGATCAATCTGATGGACATACGACAAAGTGTTCGTATAAAGTAGAGATGCCGCCCACTAATTGATTATACAACTAGAATTGAATGTACAACAGCATAGTACTGATGGACATCCCACAAAGAGTTCCTTATAAATTCGAAGCTACCGTACCGCTATCCATTTTTTACAACATTTTCCAAAAATTTCACAAAACATTCTAGGTTTCAATTTAATTTTAATGCAACATCTTTTATTCAATGTCAATGCTTTAATATGACGTCTGTGCTTTAAGTTTTATTGCACTGAATATCTTATTTTTGGCGTCCAATGTTGCGAAACTTCTACCTCGTTTTCTAAGAATTTACAAAAATTGAGATACGCGAAGATAATTCTCAGGCGACTATTTGGTTAGCGAAACTTTCTGTAATCTATAAATAAATGAACTGCTGAAAAGTTGTGCTTTCTAAAACCTGAGTCAATCAGATTTGGCTGCACTGAAATTGGTTCTAGATAATAAAAGTATTTTACCGTGTCAAACTGCCATGGCGTTAAGCATTCCTGAAAAGTAGCAATTTTGCTACAAATTTGTTACAGAGAATCATTTTTGATGAGTAGTTGTTCATTTTGGTGGTTAGTATGACCTGGTGGATCACCTTCATTTGGATCTTATTTATGGGAACATCAGTCAGAGGAGACCGTATGTTTTAGCAGTGGTATTTACAATATAATCTGCAGGGTGAGAAAAATGAGTTGCTGCCAGATTTTACTGTAGTTATAGGGATAGGAATCTAGATGTCGCATCAGTGAGTAGGCAGCTTAGGCTATAGCATTTAGTTGTTACATATATTGCATTTATCATCACCCATTCAACAACAGTTGGAAGAATCAGGGTATAACTTTTCCAACTTTTGCAATTTTCATGAAATTTATAGCTATTAAAATGGTGTCTATATAATGCGTAAAATTTACTCCATGTCCTCTAACTTTATTTCATAAGGTTTTGTACAGGACAAAGATCTCAATGAAACTCTCAGTAGACTCTCTATGTGCTACCTGAAAATTGTAGATTCCAGAGAACATGCCAAAACTCACTTATTGTAAAATTCTTCTCAGAATCATTTATTTAAACCATGTAAAAATAAGGAACATTTATTCCAATGCTATAACTTTGCTAATATTTAGTGTCTAAATATTTTGATTAAGGTTAATTAGGCAAGATATTTTAGTATGTTTTATTGATACTGCACACATTGATTAGCTTATATTTGGTGAAATGTGTATAATGACAAATCGTTTTCAAGATTTGTTTTCGTGCTCAATTCAAACTTGAAGCAAGTAGTTGCTAGCATTCTTATTCACTTAGATTTATATAATGACCTTTCAAGGTTATCTATGCAGCGTTACTCCTGACTCTACTCTGGCTAAAGAGCAGTCTTAGGTGGGTATAAAGCATGGTGACAAGTGCAGTGGCACCAAGCAAGGAGCCAGTGCAGAATACCCCAAATGTAAGACAGTGACATGGCCATATTTCGGACTGCATCCGATGAGAAGTGTCCACTGTCCACCTTAACCTGGCGCAACTGATAGTAGCAGTCGAAGCAGAGCAGATCAAATGTGTCATGTAAAAGTTGGTTCTTGATCTAGCACGACACGAAGATCCCAGACCAAAAATGAGAAGACAAATTGTCTGCATTCTGAAGTAAAGCCTCCAGGTTGATCTTGGCAAACTGCTGCTGCATGCCAAACCAAACAGACTGGGTATTAGATGTATTGAACGGCAAGCAATTGGAGAATATCCTTGCTTCCAGGGCCTTCATAGCCTGGTTTATTGCACGAGCAGCAATAATGGCTTACAACGCCAGACTGTGCAGACATACCTGAAAATCATCTGCATACAACTTGTATGGGACAGCACAATGGAAGTGACCAGTGTACCCATGGACTGCAGAAGGGGCAGTCATGCAGGAAAAAGCTGAGCCAACCAAGAGCACCACCAGAAAACCAAACAAGTTGGAAAGCCAAATAAGGATGATTTCGTGCTGGATTGCCGGGCTAACATCACCTAACAAATCAATACAGTAGATCCATGCAAATATTGGTAGGTATGTAAAATGACAATATTTAGATCAAGTAGTGTGGCTCTCCATTAATCACTTTTGAGATCATTTAATAAGCAAATGCACCAATTTAGTCCTGTCCATGTCTGGACAGGAGTTACTGCAGGTGATGAGGCTTGGCCATAGTATACTTTCGGTTTCCTATTGGTGCGTAATATTTGTTAGAATCAGATCCCATCTGTGCATACTTTTAGCTAAAGAAATTGTTTCAACATTTTTTAAGACAACCATTCAATTGAACAATAAGAGCCTACAAACGGACACAGCAGAGGCTTTAATCAATAAAAGATATAGCATAGAAGGCAACTCTGCAGGTTAACATGAACTGTATATTATCGAAATTAACTGAAAGTGTCTTTCAGTGCAAAAAAATTATACCATAAACCAAATTTCTAGTTTTGAAAGAATAATTAGCAGTAGAAGTACATCAGTAGAAGTGATCAGGATGACTCTTTTGTAACACACGTTTATCATGAATAGTAAATTCGTATCCTTGTGCATACATGTTCCATACTTTTCCTGAACTGCAGTTTTGAGATACAACTAGGCTACAGGAAAACTGAGAAAAGTTTAACATTATCATTCTGCAGGATAGGTGACATCTGAAGGTTTCAACTAAAAAAGGAAGAATTCCTTGATGGCTTTTGGCTTCAAAAATCTACATAAATTATGCATTATGAAATCTTTTGTTATCTTCACAGAAAAGTAAACGAATGTCCAGGTCAGAACTTCAAATTGCATCCTGGATAGCATCATCTTCAACTTTTCACTGAAGATAATTTAACCCTCACAAAAATTGACTTCATTTCTGGGCTATTATAATAAGCCAAATATATACTATATGTAAATTAGCATTTTTAAACTTTTAATATAGCCAACAGTTTTATAGCAGTGTTAAATAAGTTGCTTGCATTAAATTACTTAAAATCACAAATCATGTTAAGTTGAAACATCTTATGAACCATTGAACCATCAGCTATTGCATAGATCTGCCTCAAAATAATGTAAATAGAGTTATTACAAATATTCATGCACTGATTAAAGGTCACAGCCAACTTTATGAATCAAATCAAATTATTCGGACATGACCTACTGAAGAACCGTCTAAGAGTCTTGGCGTGCAGAGCCAAATCTTAACTGTTGCTCAAACTGTTCTGCTGTGAAGGTGCCTGTAATTCGCTGACAGTTTCTATTAAAAACAGAATAAGCACTGGGTTCGCCAGGGCTCTTCGATCCTGTTCTTGTGTTGGAGTAGATGAAGTACATTAAAGAAACCAGGAAGAAGATTGCTCCGAATTCAAATTTGATGAAGAGCATCCATATTAATAGCCAGACGATTATCTTCACTGCTATTACTTTAGACCTTGGTCCTTCATTCAGGTTAAATAGTTCTTTAACGACTCTAGTGTTTCTCAACTTCTGAACATGTTCTTTGCAAAATGCTGGACATATCGAATATGAAGAACTTTGTCCACCACTTTTAAGTGAATTTGCAACACTGCTTGTTGGAGCCGCACTGGCAGCTTCGTGGGCACTCTGAAATTAAAAAGGACACCAGTTACATGTCCAAACTTACAGAAAGAAAGAAAGCCTATAACATGCACACTAGTGAGTGGCACAATAATTTTTCCCACCGTAAATAACATGGTAATGTGGACAGCAATTTCAGTAACAGACTTGATGTCGTGGTAATACCACGGCAATGGAGAATGAACTAATGATAAAAAACGCAATATACCACGGCAATGGAGAATGAACTAATGACTAAAAAACGCAATACTTGACGATAACCTGTTTCTAGAGTTTACACTAAACATTCATTCGGAAATTTATATATCGCCCTTCAAAAAAACTACTCAGAGGCGCTCCCCACCCCAGCGTGCCCAAAAAACAGTTTTGTTTAGTAAGGAAAGATCCTGGTAGAGTCCGAGGGTGTGGGCATAGCTCAAAATGAAGACAATTCCAGACCACTGGGCTAAACGCAGAGAACGCTCGATTCTTCATGGAATCAGTACGAGCAAAAGGATATAAGAAGACTCCCTTTTCAGCAGAGCGTAGCGGACGATGTTGTGTGCTTACTAGACAAACAATGTAACTGTGGTTAGTATCGTTGCTTGTTACATGTTTAACGACACCGCCATATCAAAGATGATTAGTGTCGCCCTCCTCCTTTATCCAGGCTTGGGACTGGCAGTGAACAACCAGTGGCGGAGTTCGGTAAGTATCGTCACAGTATTTGTTATTTATACTGTGGTATCGTCTTAGATAATGTCCAATTGTATTGTATAGACCTATGCCGGTCCGCGAAGATATAGTTTTGCCAGATATGTAATAGTTTTGATAAATTAACATTGTTCTTTACTGAAACGCATTCTTGAGCCTTTTCTGCTCGATATTTAGCCAATTTGTCTTCAATTGTTGTTGGCATTGTTTATAAGTGCCATTCCATAGAGATGTGCGACACAACAACGATGTGGATGTGACACGTCCCGACTACCAAAGACTAGCACACCGGTTTCAGTGATAATAACCTCATCCAAACGATCTGCCTCATCCATCTACATTTACAGCAAGGATTCTGCATTTACAGTTATGCCGCTTGCTAATCTTCAGACTTCTAAGGCGCCACTCGATGGCAACACGCACGCAATTAGTCACAAGCTGACGGGTCCTGCAGCGTCAAGTCAGAGGGTTTCTCCCATTGCAACGACCTTATGGGTTCTTCAAAGGGTAGTTCAAACACCAGAGAAGGTCTGAGTCCGCGGTGTCCAGATGGGATAATTATAGGCCTATAATGTATACACGTTAAGGGCGGGCGTCGCATAATATAGGTTAAAAGTCGAAAGGTGGAATATCACGTACGTGAGCCTGTGTGTGAATTGAGGTTTAATTATTGGTGACTGATGTATGAACTGAGAGAGACCCATAGCTGGTTTTTTTTATCTGAAAGAGATCGGTCAGATAATAGTTCCAATTTTTTTTTGCAAATTCGCAATTCTTCCACTTCTCCTCACATCCCTCGCCATCTCAACGCTAGGTCTAAACATCACCCACCTTAATTAGCCGTCCATCTATATGCCGTATACCTGACTCTCCAGACTTGACTTTCTGCCTATCGATTTTGTTTTGATTAAGTGCCTGTGAATAAGTTGGTTCCCGCGACTTGGTTTTTGTGGGCGCTGTAGAAGTCTCGAGATTACGATTACGAATTGACCTGACCACTGCGCACGCGAAAGGTCACTGAGATGTCGAACCCGCTTATTAACTGCTTCCCGTGTAAATCGAACTTCTTGTTACTGATGCTGACTGTTAATTGGAGAAGCAAGAAGTAGCCTATGATGATGGCGATGACGACGACGACGCCGATGATGATGATAATAATGATGATATTAAATAAGTAAGCAACTAAATGAGAAGTAAAGTGGCATTTATTTCATCTACATTATAAATAAAGGATATACTAACTTATTCTCGGTTTAGTTGCCTTATACTTACGTTTAAGTAGCTGAAGAATTATTAATGCTTTCAAGCCGCAGCCATCTCAGCCTAAGATCATGTAAATGATAGAATTCTTTATTACGTTGCAGATAGGCTACTAATGCCGTTTTCGCTGTTGTTGCTGCAACTGGATGAATAGCGCTAGAAAAGTGATATGCACAAATTTTGGTCGTGGCTGCTCTCATCGTAAGTTGGATAGGAAAGTTACAAGTCACAGTGAGAAGTCTCAAAAACGCCTATTTAAATGGATCGCAGTGAAACAGATGGCGATTCGAGTGTTTTCGGAACGATGGAGGAGAGAGAGGCGGCGTTGGGATTTCGTCCTCAGAAAGAGATCCCTTACAACGCTCTTTTACCATATGCTGACAGCCTGGACACCGAATCGACCGATCAGCTGGCGATTATCAAAGCAAATTTTGCTCGTGTTGTTCAGCTAAGAGATATCAAATTGGGTGGAAGTCACTGGACGGGGCAACTTGCTAAGTGAGTTTACTGTTTTCTGTATCTGGTATGCGCGCGTGCGCGTTTGTGTGTCGTGTTATTAATGTCGCACAGATCTGCGCTGCAGCACTGCCTGCGAAAATCTAACCGGATAGGGCTTCAGACATAATTGCAACGGTTTTTTGAGGCGTCAGTGGTGCAACTGTACGTTCCACGGAAAATTGGAGATTATTCCAGAAGAATGATCAAATAAACATGTTGTACCTGTTTGCATTGCCGTAATCGTGATTGAGCTTTCATAGAGCACCACATTAACAGAATATGCTGTAAAGCCCGGCAATCCATGTTTGCTCAGCGTGTTTTGGTTGCCCGCGGCCTCCATGGTCAACGTCTGTTTGACGTTAGAGCTACTACCATTGCAAGATTACTTTATGCTTCCTCTGTTTGGTGGGGGATTTGTCAACGCAATGGAGCGAAAACGTCTTAACGGTCTTTTAAGAAAATTGACCATTCTAACTTCCTTCCCGCCGATTTTACTAGTTTTGACGAACTCTGTTCTAGAGCTGACTCCTCTTAAATCCTTGTCACATTCTTCACGACCTCCTCCCTCCCGATAAAGTCACTCTATACAATACTCGACCAAGGCCACATAATATAACCCTTCCTTGAGTTGATTATTTTGCCAGAAGTTTTATTATGCGAATGTTGTATAACTTTGCATAAATATTTTCTATTATTTATTTCCTCTGTTAACTACTGTGCGTTTGCTGGTGGTATATTAAAGAATATTCTTACTTACTTACTTCACCTAATATCAGACCCTCTTGACCCTGGGCAGTGTCTTTACTGGCAAAAAGAGAAGTTTCTAGAGTAGAGGAGTACATCAGATCGATCGCCGATATGCAATGAATGAATAGATGAACGCTGTAGACTGGGGCAGAAAGAACACTCTTGGCTATATTTATTATATTTATGAACCTTTTTGATCTTGGTCATGGGTCTTGGGTCTTGACAGCAAGACTAATTATTACCATTCAGCTTGTCTGCCTTACCATGAAGACTGTTTTTCAGAAACAGGTCTTTATTTTTCATGATAAGTAACATGAAAAAGCGACTGAATGAGTGCAAACGGGAACAAATCATAAAACCTCAGACCAGCCACTGAGAATATGCAGTTATCTAGCACTTGCATATTTCAAAATGGGGTCTGAATCTGGTTTGCGAAAAGAGTATCTGTGAGTCTGAGCAGTAGCTCTGTGAGCTAACATATTATAAACAGTGAACTGTTATACTGAACTTGCTGTTCAGTAGACATCCAGTTTTGTAATTGTAATACAGCTCTGATATGATAATATGATATGCTGATTGCTGTCGTCATTATCGGCCTTGCCAGTAAATTTTGAATTGCTTTAAGTTCCAGATACTGTGTGTAAGTCAGTTGCTAGCACTTTTACAGTACTGTCTTTTTTACTGTGTTTCAGATATATCCGAATGTTTGGCTTGAAATTCTCTAAAGACGACCATCTAACGTTCATTCATCTCACATACGAACTGGTGACACTTCCAGACTTAGATTATTCGCTTGTTCACAAGTTTGCTCAACTCTTGGTCACGCTTTTGAAGTAATTGCGATCTTTTGTCATAATCTTTTGTCATATTTTGAATATTCAGTTTTCGAATTATTTTAACCATTTATCATTTTGAAATATGATTTTAGATTTTGAAAGTTTTGATTGTGACTTTTAGGAAGGCCGTATATAGGTAGATTAGTTTAGTTTTTCAAGATATATCGCAGATATCTGAAATAATAATATTCGAAGGATTGCACAGGCTAACAATGCAATGTAATATGTTTCAATCAGCCAGTATCTCCAGTATTTTATTGAATTTGACTGGCATTGCTATTATAATGTTCTGGATATATATGTATATATGTACCCATATATATTATTAAGATATATATATATGATGATGATGATGGTGCTCTGCCCGAAGGCAGGTTCATTGGCTTGACGCCCCTGGGGATGAGATGAGTGAGGTGGTTTCCCGTTGCCTTCCTCACAGACAATGATGGGTAAGCAACTTGCCCAAGGTCGCTCCGCAGGAGCTTGCGCCCCTGCGTCCCACACGTGCTAGCCCGAGATATCTAAATCTCTGAATGTCAACTCCCAGCCCGGGGCTTGAACCGCAGTCCGTTGCAGCCAACAGACGAATGCAGCGCGCGCTTACCGGTGTAGCTAACTAGGCTATCTATATATATATATATATATATAAGTTGTATATATTTTATATAGATATATATAATTTTATATATAGCTTTAGGCTAAGTATTTTGTGAAGAAAATTTATATTTGCTGCAATGTCTTGTACAGTGAAGCGTTATTGACACATGGATGCCCTGTACAGAGAAACGCTGCTAACGCACGGCCAATAGGAGGCACTCCATTGGAACCGCGCATTACACATGCGCTGCTTTACGAATATGCCAGTTTGCTATAGCATTATTCTACATTTGTTGCTTACATTTGCACAAATGCCTATTCGGCAAATCTCAAGCAACATGGAGAGCTAAAAATTACCATTGGCGCTTGTTCTGTACAAAAGTTCCTGCAACGGTTCAAGACTGCAACAAGGTAAAAATGCATTGCAGTCTTTGTTTTCAGGCCTATCTGTTATTTTTTTACATTTTTGTAAACTAAAGACATGAACCTCATCCATCAAGTAACATCAAATGAGCCATTGCTGACTGTTAAGCTAAAGCTTAAGCTGGATTGAGCTAAAACCCTTGCAGTGGCGACAAGAAATATTCAAGCTTAAACCCAGAAATATGGGCTTGGTTCCAGCTTAATAGTCATATTAACTGTATGTTGTCCATTTTGCATTGTTTTCATAGGAAACGTGAACTTATTCCACGAGGGGAACTTGTTCTTTCATGGCGACCACTGTACAGACTCATAGAAATGGTGGTTTACTCGCCATATGAGCATCACGGTCTGGTCCTCCTACCTGCGTAAGTGTATTGCTGGAATTACTGTGTTTCTAGTAGTCGACAATGAGTTTTAATATTGCACGCATTCAAAATAACTCTTTTTGATTATATTTCTAAGTCAAAGAAAATAATGCGATCTACATCTGTTGACAAGTAAAGCATCTGTCTTTTTGATGATTGCGCTGTCCATGCTTCAATGGACGAATTCATTCACATAAAAACAACAGCGCATTGACATATAGACTTTGCCGTAGTTGCTACTCATGCGTTCTATTGAACAAACCAAACCAACAGCAGTGAATGGTCGAAATGGCAAAAATGGGTGATATTTTTATTAGTTACTCGCAGGAACTTGTCTGAACAGTTAGCTGGATGAAGATGGAACAGAAGACTGCCTAGAGTTATAGAACATATCCATGGAGTATATATATGGTCTAATGCACTTCTCAATAGGACTGGCCATCTGGGACATGTTCCGTGCATGGTCCAACTGGAAAAGTGGATGAGCAGACATTTTTTTTTTTTTTGAAATCAGGGGCGTCATAGACAGTTGACAAGATATTGTAATTTTCTAATGTTCAATGGATTGAAAGTTCTCGGACAATGACAGCAGATGAGACATTGAACTGTAATTGATATTTTGATTAAATTTCACTACTTTTGTTTTATTCGTAATAGACAGAGGATATTTTACTGTTGTATTCGATGACCGATGATTTTTAGGGAATTATTTTGTTTTTCTTTCAGGAACATTGAACCAGTTTTGAAGACCCTTGTTCGTGCCTGTCGAGTGTAAGTATTTCTTTTCACTGGTTACGATGCTGAGATACAGATAAAGATAAAACACAGGAATCGGCATGAGACAAAGATAGTCAGGTTGGATAAAATGTAGAACTTGACAGACCTAATGTTAATTAGAACGACTGAAAATGATACTGGCAAGTGTCATTGATGCCAAGCAATAGCGATACTGTATCATGAGGCTAACAGTCTTGAGCAGCTGCAAACTACTAGAATTATCGCATGGTTGACTCTTTGTTGTGGCATGCATCGTCTTGGTTTGTAAGTTGAATCTACATCAACTAATTTGAATTGGTGTTTGATCGTTCAATCGATGTTCGATGTCACATGGTAGATTACGATGAAATTTGTTTCTTCTTGTTCAGGTATTTTCCAGTAGAAGCAACGCAGGAGATGCTGGATGAATGGAGACCACTTCTTTGTCCATTTGATGAGAAGATGATGCAGGGAATTTTCTTACTTGAAAACTTTCTGCCAACTATCTTGTATCCTGAAGAACACAGCCAAGGCTTTCGGTGAGGTTATGTAGATATATTGCCATTAATGTTTTCTAAATTACCGGTATGTGATGGTGTCCATTTTACGGATATACGTTATCAAATTGGACGAGTGCAGGTCACCTCGTATGCAGGTTGCACAGGTGATGCTAAATGTTATAATAAGTAATTATCAATTTCGCAATCTCTGGAGCATGATTATTTATTGCAAAGTTTCTCTCGATGTGTGATTGCCAACCAGTGTACATGTCTATGTATTATTCATGGATTTCATGCAGTCTCTATGTTTTAATAGACAATTTAAAACTGTATGAGACAGTGCAGGTGGTTAACCAGATGTTGTTTACTTATTTTATCTTAAGTGATTCGTTCATTATTCTTTGACGATGAGACAAAGTGTATTTTAAAAAAGCGACTGACAACAATGCAGTTCATCGTTTCGGTGCTAATTGGCATCTGAAACTGTCATTACTAACTGAGTTATCTGGCAAAGATCTTGAAATAAATTTTGGTCTTGGTGAGGATTTGAATCTCAGAGTCATGGTTTTGCAGCCCAGTGTGCTAACCACTCGACCGCTGTTCACCTCCCGCCATAATGTTTCTTACGGAACTTTAAATTGGATGTTGGATTGAGAAATTGGCATTCATTGTCATGGGTTTCTGTGAGGTGGAAGACGTAACAGGGCTTTTCTCGTGACAACTGCAGTGCATTTATGTTGGTCAGCATGAGTCACTGTCTATAGAAGAGGTTCTAAGAACGGACATCATAGTACAAGCCTTGTGTCAAGATTTGTTCACGTAAAACAATGACAGTTGGCTGTGCTACATTTTTCAACGAAATTAGTTCCTTGAATTCTGTGCTTTTAATTTTGTTTTATTAGTTTATGGTTTGAAGAGTTGATTGGGCTGTGGCAGTCTTGTCAGAATAGTCCACCATGGGAAAATGTAAGTTGTTTAGTGATATCTCTAATCAGCTGTAATTCATAATCGGGATCAGATATTTTTTGCTTTTATAGGGCCTTTAGGTTCAATAATAAATGTTTCAGTTTGAATAGTTTTAAACATAGTATTTTACATAGGATTCATAATTGTCAATTGTCATGCCACACGTAATTTCTGACAATAAGAAAATGTATCAGAAGTGGACAATGACCGCAATGAAGTGGTGTGGCTTCCAAAAGTTGTTAAAACAAAGTTTTCAGATGCTAAGGATCACTTTTGCAACATCCAAAATGCAGGCTGACTGTAGGATATTCACCTTTTGAGTTGCATTGAATTTGCACAATTATGGGCTTAAGAAATCTGTGTGACTTTGACCATTGCAATAAAACTTTGGACTTAGATTGGTGCACTAAACTGGTACATGAAGACATACGTGGTTGGTACAAATTGTGTGGGCAATGTGAAGCTGCTCTGAAATTAGAGTTTAACTTACAGGCTTTCTGAAGCCTTTATAAATTATATTTCTTCTAACACTTAATAACTTGAACTATTGTCAACTACACCACGAATGTCACCACAAATTAACAAATTCCTTACACTTGTGATGTCTTATGTATGCAGCATTGCAGTTCCTTCCATACGATGCAGGATATATGGCCAAACCTAGGTATATGGTAGAACTGAGTATAGCATTTTGAACAGACCTGCACTAGCTTTCTAAAGCAGTCTAAAATAGTTGGACCTGCATACATGGCATTACCATTGTCAGCCCTGGTGAATATTAAATCATGCATCAGGATTGTCACAACTGCTAAAAGCATGCACAGCTTGTGTGCTTGTTCAAACATGTTTGAGAAGTCTCTGCTACTGCTTTGGCAATGATATTAGCTGTTTGAAGTAATAAAGAAATGTTTTTATATTTTCAGACGTTGACTTATCTCTTCAGTCGTCTGGCTAATGACTGCATTGGATATATCAACTGGGAGCCATATATGGACAGAGTAAGTTACTATTCGTTTATCAAAGACTATTCATTTTTTAGATATTTGTGGACATGGTGGTGTGGGGGTATGTTCGGTGCCTTGGAGCTGGAAGGTTGCGGGTTTGAATCCACCTCAAGTCGCCGTGTAGAGACCTTCAGGAGCAATTCCTTAAATCGCAATTGCTCATGCACTTCGACATGAAACTCTGATTCAGTGTCCGCACTGTAGTTGAGAGTGCCTCTGAGTAGGAATCTTGAAGGGGTGCTATATTACAAGTGATCATAAATACATACATGATACATACATGCATACATGAATCTTTTATTTCAGGTCATGGTATTATGTTATGCTATGCGATTGTGATTGATCATTCGTCTTCAATATCCTTCTTATTCGAATTCCTATCATCTTTATTTTACTGTTGGTAACATTCGTTTTGGTTTCTGTATTCACTGTAGGTTTTCACAAATTTGCTGCGCAGTTTTCACATTCCCGTTGGTTCGAAGCACATTGTTTTGTCTGCAAACAACAACAAGAACAACGATGGCGATGAAATGACGGTCATATGTAAATGGATTACAGCCATGTTTGTAAGTCTGTTTGTAAGTGTTTGTAAGTGTGTTCTGAGTATGTGGTCAATCGCCTTCAAGACTAAATCTGTTTTGGCTAAACTAGTTTAGACGTTCTGCTATTTATATATTGATCAACTTCTTTTGAGGCTATTCATTTGAATTGCTAAATCTTCTTTCCTGCATCCATCTGTGGCTGGTTTTGGCTTTTGTCTGCCTATCTGATTATATGAATTGAGCTGTTGTTAAATTCTCTGGCTTATAGCCTTTACGCTGTCAGTCTAGCTTGAGTGCTGTCTGCAACTGTCTCCTGGGCTTTTTTCTAGCATTTTCTTTATTGAAAAACACCCGCTAGTTTTTGGGGAAAGAGAATTGGGGTTTTTGTTTTCACCATGTGCAAACCACCTCATGGACGGGTACATTTTATGTTCCCTCACCTATATTTATTTATCATGTGACATCCTATGACCTTTCAGAGTGATAGTATGTAGTGGTTATGTACTGTCTGTAATGTTGTGTTTTGTGTGTGTTGTTATTGCAGGGTAATGGCTCAAGTGTGCAGTGCTACCTGGACAGACTGTTCAAGTCTTTGGAATCGTTTTACCATCCATCAAACAACGGACGATGGAGTGTAAGTGGAGCTGCGTTTACCACTCTGTATGCAATGTTCTTATCAATTTGTTTTGTGTGTGCGCATTGCATTGCATGTGTGTAAGTGTGTGTTTGCTATACAATGTTCTTTTCAATTTGTTTTGTGTGTGCGTATTGCATTGCGTGTGTGCACGTGTGTGTTTGCTATACAATGTTCTTATCAATGTGTTTTGTGTGTGTGCGTATTGCATTGCATGTGCGTACGTGTGTGTTTGCTATACAATGTTCTTATCAATGTGTTTTGTGTGTGTACGTATTGCATTGCATGTGTGTACATGTGTGTTTGCTATTCTGTGTGTGTTTCCATGATTGCTATTTGTCGAAGAATCAACTATTCCAACTCTTAGTTCTACAATTTTTAACTGTCTCTCTTTCCTGTCTTCCTTGCTGTCACTTTTTGTATGGACGCTTGTGTGACACTTTTTAAGAACATCTCATGCTGTATTTATATTTTTTTCTCTGTCTTTGTGTGTCTTGGTTTGTTTGTATCCATCTGTATTTTTTTGTCTGTTGTTCTGGATATGTATGCCTCTGGGCTTTTAGTGCGCCTCCAAAGAATCTAGTCAATATGCTTGCTGCTGTCCTACCTAATGCCAGAGTGTTAAGTCAATGATGAGTTCATTTAGCATGGTGCTTTTATAAACTGGAGAAGATGTCAGCAGTCTGCAGACAAGTAGAGATTGACCAGCGGATCTGTGGTTCATGCTTATTATTTTAGAGTTCTGAGTTTTGTAATACAAATGAAGACTGACACAGAACCAAGTCTGTCTGCCTGTATCTATTTACATTTGTCTGTTTGTTTGTTTGTTTCTCTGTCTGTGTTCATTATATCATCACTTCATTTGATCTTGAAGATTAATGAGCTTTTGGTCTGCAAGATGACCTGGCATTAGTGTTAGTCTTAGCAATAGCAACATTTTAAAAGCCATGTGGTAATATAATGGTATCTTTGCTTAAACACATATAACTAATTTGTTTGTTTGTTTATTTATCTGCTACATAGGCAAAGCTAATGAAGTTTTTGAGCAGACTTCCATATCTGTATGTCAGACGTGTGCAACGGTAAGATAATTATTATTTAAGATCTGGTTATGACAAAATGATTCTGTAAAGTGTTATGAGCAAATAATTTTTTTCATGGGCAGAGGTTTTGTATGAGTTTATGTTTTATTGTCTCTGTGAACATCCATTTATGCTGTTAAATATAAAAGGAGGAAATGTGCTTAAAATGTGCAGAAATAACCGTAGCAGAACTCACATAAACAAACAGAAAGAAACATAACAGTTTCATGCTGATGTGATTTGCAAGTATCGCAATTTTCTTGATCACAATTTTGCCAGCACTTATGGATGATTTTTGAACATTTTGATTACTGAATTACAACTGCACTGTGACTCCTTAGGTTTACATGATGCTGAGTGTGGAGTTTAGTTTTGTAAGTGGTGATTGTGTTGTGGCTTGGTAAGTTTTGTAAGCATCAGCCCAACTGGCTACTAGTAACATGTATGGAGCAAAAGTGATTGATGATGATGATGATGACGACGACGACGACGACAATAATGATGAGTGTTTCTGTAGTATAACCCATTTTGTGATTTTACTGTTGCATTTTTGCATGTTTTGTTAGACTTGTGTTTTATATAATGAAATATTATTTGCTATAACTTCTGTCATCATAGATCTGGTTAAATATTGTTGAGTCCCTGCCAAAGTTAAGCATTCTAGCAGTTTTGCTGTGCTGGAGTAATTGCAGAATCATCCCTTAGATATGGATACAGAATGATATTATTGCACACATGTAGCTATGAGGAAATACTCATCTATAGCAAATGGTGGCTGTTCTCTTAGGTGCAGGCACATTTTTCCTACCAATGAAGCTGGTGTTTAAAACTTTGGTAGCGACATAATACAAATTCAAATTTTGTGTGTTCTGGTGATGAAAAATTTGTTCGTTTTTATACAGTGAAAAGTGGACGAAGAAGTCTTGGGAACCAGAGATACCAGCCGCAGCAAGATTGACAGATGAAGTAACCAGTCAGTTCGTGAAGAACTTAACTCCAGTCATATTCACTGCAATGTTCAGTAAACTGGGAAGCTCTGAATCGGCTCTCGCTCTGCAGAACCTCGCTTCACTTCGACCAGAACTTGTCATCCCTCCGCTTCTTGAAAAGTTTGTTCCATTATTTAAAACCATCGTTTCAAATTAGATTAATTTGAGCTTTAGCTGAAAATTACACATATTATAAACATTATACAATTGACTGTTGGTTTATGTAAGAATGTAAAATAGCATTGAAATTGTAAGTTGTGCTGCTGATAACTTCATTGAAGAATTTATCTTCCTAACACCATCTACTGTTAGGTAGTAAAGGTTAAACCATAATATTATCTCAAGTTCTGCTCTACTGTTTATCTCTTTGCTTATGTTGTGCGATTAAAGCTATATGTTTGAATGTGTGTGTAGAACGTATCCTGCGTTGGAGACTCTGACAGAACCGCACCGCTTGATTGCCTGTCTCCAGTGCGTCGTGTCGGTGGCAAGGTCAATGTTGATCAGTCCTAAGTGGTACCCAGAAGGTCGAATGCATGTCATACCTCTTCTGACTCTCAGTCTGCCAGGAATTGATCCGAATGACATTAAGAAGAGTCTTGTAAGTCACATCGAATTCTCATTGGTTATTTACACAGGTAATTGTGAGGCTAGAATAAAGATTAGAACTAAGCAAGGACTTCTAGCAGTTGCATGTCACCAGGCAAACATGATTGCACAAAAACAAAAACAAAGAGTGTTATCATGTGTTATTTTGGACATCCTGCTTGAGAAACATTTTAATTTTTGTTTAGCTTATGTCTTGTCAGATATATAAGAAACTTATTTTAGCTCCTACGAGAAATCATAGGTGTGAGGATTTTCGTATCTTGGACCAACTGTACACATTGCTGTTTTACCCATTTATTCAACGAAAGCCTTCTACTTTGGTACGTTGATGAAAACATAATATTTTTCCACACTGTAAGCACTGATTACAGCTAGTGAATGAAAGCTGATTATATTGATACAAGATTGGACTTTTCACTGACTTATCACCTAATAATTATGATGCCTTTTCTTATTGCTATTTACAGATGACTTTTCAGCTTCTGTCAACTCTGTCATCTCTTGTGCCAATTGTCGACTGTTCGGAGGCTCCACTGTGTCGTAATGATCTCACTGAGGTAAGAAATGTTGCCACTGATGTGATCCGATATGATTCCCCGAATCGTGCCTTCGCTTAAACTAAGACAAAACTACATAACAAGAACTGTATTATTGAAGACTAAAGTAGTTTTGGCCATGCTTTGTAGGTCTGCAGAAGCATAAGAATTTGAAATTTGAGGATAGGATGCAGTTGCTAACAAATTGAAATCTCACACATTTTAATATACTGCTTAAATTCTTTCCTAGTGTCGTTACTACAACTTTATGCCAAGAGGTGTCACACATAAAAATTTATTTAACTGCTGATTTGAAAACTTAGAATTTACCCTGTCATTTGGAAGGGGTATTTGGGGAAATGGTAACCTACTCCAGTTTTTTAAATAAAAACCGTGGTGGAAATTTTAAGCCAGAAACGAAATGCTATAAGAAAGTTTTACAGCCTGCATTTATTTATAATTTAAAGGAGTTTTGTGAATACAAAAGTGAAGCCACATTTAGAGTACTTCTGTGAAGTTGTCAGAGGGTGCTATAGAAATGGTGTGTTCAGAATCACAAGCATAGAAGGTTTGTCTTGCATGGAATATACCAATAGGTGAGTTGCTTTGGTTTATATCAAAGACCTCTTCTTAAAGATTCTGGATAATTTGTACATGAAATCAATACAAAACAAGAACAAAGTTTGCCCATCAGTACAATGACATACAATATAGATTTATAACACATGTATATGTTTTATGATCCTAGTTAGAATCCAGTGAATCAAATCTGCCTGATTTTAATGGTGTTTTTAATATAGGTTGAGGCTGAACTGTGTTCGGCGACTGCACAGTTTGAAGATTTCGTCTTGCAATTCTTTGACAGGTGAGGGAATGACAGACTAATTATTTGGCTGCTCCCATCCTATTTTAAAGACTTGTTGTTAGTCTTTTGATGTTTTTTGTGTTCAATCTGGCTTACTCTATGGATCTTATAAATATAAGTGTCAAAACATAGCCACAGGTTTAAAAATCTATTAAAAAAATTAGATGTAAGATAGTTTTAAAGTATTTTTGGTGTAAGAGTATGTATCTTTAGTGGAAGATTGTTCAATAAGAAATTATATACAAGAAGTATGCCCCCGCTGGTGCCAGAAGTTGGTAACATGTTATGATGTGTGTCTCTGCATTTTTAGAGCATTTGCGCTGATTGAGAACAGCATTCACCAGCACACTCGTTCAGACAGTTCTTCCAGCGACAAGATGACTCAGGAGGAGGCAATGCTCGAAATCTGTCTTCTGTCGACTTCGAATGCCATACTTCAACAGTGTTCTTCAGCAATTTACAATGTAGATACATAGCTTCACCTTGTTTTGCATGAGATTTTCTAATACCCCACTTATTGGTATGTTTCTTACTCACACAAAGTCCTCATCCATCTGCTGATCTCAACCACCTCTCTTCACCCATTACGCTCACTTGGCTGGCATGATCTCTTTGTCCCGTGAGCAAGGATGGCCACAGCTAAAACCTGAGCATTGGTGCATAAGTCAAAGGATCAATCCAAAAAGGTTGTATGGACCCGCTGAGGCTAAATTGACCTTTCCTCTCTTGACAACATTTGGCTGTTGTAAAACAGTGCAAAGAACAACATGTCATACATGAAATGAAAACAAACTGAAACGAAATGACAAACAAATTATGACCAATGGCTTAAATCTAGTAAACAGAGATTAAACAGTCTTTGAAATTTTTTTAATCATGTTAATGGTGGGTATAAGTGTAACATACTTTGGAAGATTATTCCATAGCATAGGGCCAGAACATTTAATCGAAAATGATTTCATCCTATTATGTGCAACATATTACAGAGTTCTAGTGAAATGGTCATGTACATCTATTCCCTGATTAAAAATAACTATCAAATGTCCTAAGTAACAATCTGTGATGATAGCGAAACAAATGTAGCTTGCTAGTAATCTATTTATCCTATGTCTTTATTTGGGTTTTTTCAGCTCAGCTTAAATTTTGAGGCTCTCAAGCTAGTAATCGAGAATATTCTGCGAATGTCTCGTTCTCATCTTGCATTAGAAATCAGATGTCTGGTTGTAGTCTTAGTCTAGAATATATTATAAGCATTATTGCTGAAATCTGTTGCTTGAAAATTTCTTTGTTGTCTTTGGAAATGTCTGATTATAATGTGGTTGTGTGTGGTAATATTTCAACAGGAGGCTTTGTCACGACTGTACAGATTTGCAAGTGAAAGCATATTTGAGATCAAAGTTGCTGGAAAATTTACTGCAGATCTAGTCAGAGCTGCAATTAAGGCAAGTACTTAACTAATAATGCTGTATACATACATGCATGCATGCATATATACATACCAGTGTGTTTTTCTTATTCTTGCAAGCAATCTGCACATAAGTAATTATCAATTATGTATTGTATGAATATTTGAAACCTTTTAATAATATATCTTTCAGTGATCTCTCCACTGAATTCCTATCTATGACCTTTTCCTCTGTAGTGCATGACCTTGGGGTGTTACTTGACTCTGAACTCACCCTTACCTGGTCACCTGGTGCTGTCAGCTCTTGGAGCTCTGGCGACAGTCGTGATGTATCCTCTCCAGTGTCTCCTCTCTCTTGTCGCCTCTCTTAGCTCCTCCAGGCTCATGCCAGACTTTTCCTGTACTCATCCAACCATCTCTTCCTTGGTCTTCCGCGTCTCTTCCTTCCCTCACCACATGCCGTCATCAGCTCCTTTTCCAAACCGTTAGATCTCATCACATGGCCGAGGTAGCTCAATACCCTTACACCTCATGTAAATGTGATGTGTCGCAATCGTAGCAGCTCAGCGTCGTTGATCGCTCCCTGACGTTTAAAGCTGCAGTCTCCCTTGTAGACTCATTTGCGCTGAGCCACCTCAATAATTTATCTTTGCTGGTCTCGCACGGGTTTGGATCGAGAGGTTGGTGTGGGTCCACCAGCTGCGGTGCGACTTGTGGCCAAATTTGCCAAGTGCAACCGTGTGACCCAGGGTATGTGCAAGGTCTCGCACTGGCTTCCTTTCCCACAGTGCATCTCATTCAGGATTGCATCTTTTTTTATTTCTCACATTTGCTATTGTGCCCCTTCAAGCTCTCTACTCAGAGGCGCTCCCGACTACGGTGTGGACGCTGCATTGGAGTTTCAAGCCGAAGCGCGCGAGCAATTGCAAGTGAAGTTCTTGCTCAAGGTCTCTACACGATGGCTTTTGCTTTGATTATCATGGATGTGCAGGCAGCACTTGATATAATGGATCTATATAATTCTCTTGATTTAACTGTCCGCATCATGTGACCTTGTACGTTCTGGTAGATTAAGGATATTTGATCATTTGTATGTTTGTGCATTTTAGGAACTCCTCAAAATGATTGTTTTAATAGGATGGGGTTTAGGTTCACTCTACCCTTAGAATTGTGGCTTATAGTGATGAGCATTTAATTGCATTTCGCTATCTGTTGATCGATTTTACATAAATACATATGCAATATAAACTTAGTATACATAAATTAGGTTAAGTCATTTCTCTTAAATGTGATATTTATACAATTCGTTGCATCCACTGTCTAATTGTCTATACAATGTTTAATCTTTTTTCTGTGCATTAATGCTGCTACAGCTGAAGAGATCATTTGAATTTATTTTGCTCTAGGTTCAGCCTCAAATTTCTGTGAAGAAGTTCATCCTTGGCGTGTGTGAGAAGATAATCAGCAGAGCCACAAGTAAATTTTGGCTTCTAGACAGACTTTGCTATATTATTTTGAGACAGAGACAATGAAGGATGATTGTCTTTTATGCTCTGTTCCTGTCTCAAGCAATTGAATTGGAACTTACTTCTGGGACATTATTTCAACTTCCAACCATGCATTGTTTTATAACCGATGTAATATATTCGTTTGTACTTACATTTATCAATCGATCAATCAATCAATTTTTTTACTGAGCCAAGAAGCAAACAAGATATAGCATCACATCAAAATAAACATGAACACTCTTGGTAACAAAAGGAAACCCAGAAGGGACTGCAGAGTCCCGCTGGTTAAGGCCACCTATGCACATTTTCTGGTACAAGGCGTTTAGCAATGTTATATAGGCCAGTGGTTCTCAACCTTTTCACACTGACGGACCCATTTTCAATTTTGGTCCCGGTCACGGACCCACACCGAAATTTTGCCCATTTGGCGCATTATCGTGACTGTGCGACTCTATAATCCTATATAATAGTAGGCCTACATATGTATGGTATAATACGGCATAGATAGGCCCCTGCAATCCTGTAGTACAAATTTATATTACTGATGAGATTATGTGAAATTTAGAATATTAGAAAAAACTGTAGTTTATTTTAATGTAAGCTTTGGGCATGCATATTCGAGCAAAGTTTATCTGCTCGAAACACTCATGCATCAAGCTAACTCTTGCATGGATGCAACGTACATCTTCAATGTAGATCTAATGTCACTAGTCTGAGTAGAGATCTTGAAGGGGCGCTATATAAATTCATGTGATTGATAGTCTGTTCAATGATTGATTCAATTCTGAGGTTAGTAAATTCCACGAATCAAAATTTGCAAGAAACTGACTGGAAGCTCACGAAAAACAGTGTACGTTCAAATTACCAAATTAGAAGTTGAACTGATCCAGCTATGATTGACCGGAAATTAAATTAAATTAATAAATGTTGGTTGATTGATCTGAGCATTTCTTTATTTTTATGTGAATTCATGCAATTGATCAAAATGTGTCAAAGTTATCAACCACTATCCGTTTTGCACCAGAGATCCTCTTTTTTTGTACAAGCAGACACTTTATCACTAATTAAGGGTGATTAGATTTGTCTGCATCACTTGCGTAGAGGAATTCAGTTTATTCAAAAATGCCGGCCAGGTAAGCCAAAGTTGAAACTCATGAGTTGTTTATTCACATGAATTACAGGCTGTGGTCTTTTCTATAAGAAACTCTCTCAAAAGCATCCAGAAATCTAGAGTCGGTTACAAACAGACCCATCTAAAACAAATGAATTTGTAATTAATCAGCGTAGGGCTATTATTAGTTTCATGTCGCCATTGAAAAAGAGAAATATTGACAAATTGACAAAGGTTTATCTGTTTCTATGTTTTAAACTAAGAGATATGTAATTTTCAGGACGTGCTCGTGGACCCCCAGGCAGATGGTCGCCCCGGTTGAGAACCGCTGATATAGGCTAATGCACAGGACAACTCTGAATAGAGATCCTGAAAGGGAGCTATATGAATATTCAGCTGCATTACATTACATTTTACCATTCTGCTACAGATGGATGAAGATGTATCTTCAGCATCTGTAAAGTCAACTGTTTCAATCTCTGTGAAAGCCATGCATGGCTCATAAAAGGCTCTATACAAATTATCAGATGTGCGCTTCTACTTGCATGTTTATTCTAAACTCTAGAGTCCATAAGATGTATAGATGTATCTTCTGGTTAATTGTGATGTAGATGAAGACTTGTCACAAGAGGAACATCTTGACAATGAGTTCTTATGGAATCTGCTTTTACTGTCGCAGGTCAGTAGTTTTAGCACAGTGGATTTCAATTCATGTCATTGTCAGTTCATGCTTCACTTTATCCACGTGCTTTTGCTTGAAAATTCAGTTTCTCATCAAGTATCTGTTTTTGAATGAGATCATTTATTAATTTTTCCTTAGAGTTTCTTTATTGACTATATTCCAGACAAGCTTTTGTTTTGTGTATGTCTATGTTTGTGCGTGTGTGGCCATTTGTTTATGTTCTATGCATGTATGACTGTATATAGTATGTCTTAAATATGCCGTTCTTTTGTATTTGTTTAGGCCTATGACATTTGTGTTATGTGTTACATGTGTAGATTTTGTGGTTATTTCATCATATGAAACATAATAATAATGATAATAATAATAATAATAGTAATAATAATGATATTAATAATTTTTTTTAATTCAACGCCTGCAAACGCACTGCGCTTTACATGTACAAGTTCATAATGCATGCTCTCTTGGTGCAGGCTTTGAGTTTGTCTGATTTTCTTTGACAATTACAATTTCTGCTGAAAATTTTTACACTGATAGTCCTGTGATGGATGATGAATGACATTTGATATACCTATATCCAATTTTGTTAAGTTTTATGGCCTTTGTGTTTGTGGAGCTATTTTATGCTAATGCCAGCTAGATGGATAATGGTGGTTAGCTAAATATTAGTTTGCAACTAAGAGTATAGAATACAAAAACCTAAAAACAGACATGCTGATTGCTTTGAAACAAACATGGTATCGATGTTGAGTTGCTTTGATCAGTACTGTATCGGTATTGTATCATCAGCTTGTCTGGAAAGGGAATACATCTCTTTACTTTTCACCTCTCTGGTAGTGGCAACGAGAAAATCATAGATTCCAGTTTGGTGTAATTTTCCTTCTGACTGGCTTCTGCTTTCCTATTTTGAAAAGCTTTACCACTTGAGATGCAAACATGAGATGTTGTTCGCTTAAATGATCCTTCTGTATTTTGCTAAAAACAGAAAATGCTACACAGTTTAAGGATGCAAGCACCAACAAGTATTTCTTACAAAGTGTAAATTTACACAACTAGTTGTTTCAACAATCTACATGGCATTGTGTTGACAAGGTTTTGTTTTTAAGGTGGAGGTTGTTGGTTAAATGTTGTAGGTTGTTCGTTGTGATGGTTCTTGCCTGGTTCCATATGAGAAAGAGTTGACAAAAGTTCTGCAGTTGATACTGCATTTCAAGTGCAAAGATGCACAGGAATGGTCTGGAAGTTTGCTGAGATACCTGCTCAAGTCTTTGTCATCGATATATACTCTGGATTATCGCAGCACCACCGTGGATTGGGATAAGCCTTTGACTGAAGTTCTTCCCATTCGGGTAAAGTTCTCATATATGCATAATGCATGTTGTGTAAGTCAACTTCATGTAGATCAACTGTTATTAAAATACAGATGAATTTAGAAGCAGACAAGCTCATATAAACTAATAAGATGATTAAAGAGAGAGATAAAGTCATGTAAGACGGGATGAAAATAAGATGAGAGATTCTAAGAGGATTAAATACAAAAATCTACTTTAATTAGACAATGTTAAATCGAATATATATTAAGATTCATTTATTAAATTCAGACGACCCTCCAAGGTTACTTAACTCAGAGGTGCTCCCAGCCCATCTGCAGCAATAAGGAACAGTTTTCGGATGCTTTTGAAATGTATATGCAGAATCTCTAGAGCTCTAGGTGACAAGAAGTGTACACCTATAGAATGAACAGTGGAGTATTGCTGTAAGGATTAAATTCATTCATTCATTCATTCGAGTGTTTATATAGCGCCTCCTCAAGGAAACTACTCAGAGTCGCTCCCGACTCCAGTACGGACAAACAGAACAGTTTTTAAGTGCTTGTAGAATGTGTCAGAGTGATCTAGGGAACAGGCGCAGCTCAAGTGGGAGGGCATTCCATACCACTGGGCCAACCACAGAAAAAGCATGACTCTGCATGATGGAGGTACGAGCAAACGGGACAAAGAGTACTTCCCTATTGTAATGGTGAAGGGTGGTTGCAGCATTGTAGATCCGATGCTTGTTATGACAAATTGGTCAATTGATTGATCATCTGTTTGAACAGTTTTGTACAGAGACAGGTGATGATGCTCGTAGACCACGTTAAACTTCCTTTTGTTAAACACCCTGTGACTAAGACTTACATTTATGTTAATTTTTTCTGTGTTCTTCTGTCTTCGTTGACAGGAGTGGGGCAAGTCCGGGGATCTATACAACCTAGGAATCAAATGGCACATCCCAAATCAGCAAGAGAAAGACTTCACTCAGCATCTCCTTGAGACTTTTCTTCTGACCGAACTGAAACGAACTAAACTTCATTGTGATGGAGAGGCAGTCATGTCCAGGCAAGTCTATTTGGAAGTCAGTAGTGTTGCACGCAGTAGCCAGTTCTCTGTGATTTTACGATAAGGCGATAAGCTGCACGTTTTTTAAATGAATGAGATTTTAAAAGTATCTTTAATAATAAATGTCCAGATGTCGTGCGCAAACTGCGCAACATGCATAAATGTTTTCTACCACTGTCTTCCTGTTCTGGCGTAGCCTGACCTGATAAAGATAATTAGAATCTTCGTTTATTATTTCATGCCGACACACCACCGTATGATTACAAATCAGAGTATGAATGAATGATAACGAGTTATTAGTTGAATTTTGCTGTTTGGCCTCACATCCTGATGCTCATGTAAACAATGCCATCGGGCATATGCTGAGTCGACTCTTGAGAAGGTGGCAGGAAATTATCCCGTGTCTTTGTATCAGAGTGTCATCATTATTACCCAGATCCCCTTGCCCTAACCCCCTCTCATGTTTCTTTAATTGAATCTATGATGAAACTGGGAAGTGCACTATTATGGTGTAGATTGCATAGCTTATACAAAAAAAGTATCATCACTTTCATCAGCCAATGGACCTTACTTGAGTCGTACCTACAGAAACTTTTATTGCTGAAAAGGCAACTTTAATAACAGCAGCGTCAATGATCCTTCTTCCTACAACACCCCACCTTCCAACCTTCGCATGCAACAAATTGCTGTTTTTGAGTTGCAACTACTGTTCATTTAGCTGATGATTAATCGAGTGATTACTCAAGTTTTGCACTTATGCTGTTGAATTTGTGGCTTTGTGACATCTTCTTTATGTCAGTGAAGTTTAACTGACATTTGATTGTGACTTTTTAGGGAAGAGCTACTGCAATGTGTGCGCATAATAAACCACTGTTTGATTGGTGCAGGCGCCAGTCTACCTCAGTGGAAATCATACGAACAGATATCTCTGTAAGCATTCTGCTGATTTCTTATTTTTTATATATGTTGTTGTTGTAAATCATGCACTGGTGTGGTGGGTTACACTTCTGAGAGTCTTTTTACTATTTGTAGTTTATGAAAGTCTTCTTTAGTGATTGCAATAAGGAGTGAATTACAGTAGTCAAGTCTGCTAGAAACAAATATATTAGCCAGTGGGATTGAGACAATGTGAGACAACAGAGATATGATTTGCAAATATCCCACGTGTGAAATTTTGAAGATCTGCATAATATCCAAACACAGTTAGAAAGTGATTTGGTTGGTCTCTCACACACATGCCCAAAGTGCCTGAATTGTGTACGAAATTGGTGCTGTGAACAGCTGAAACCATCTAACTGAACAGGTGTAAGCCAGTCACATTTTGTAGAGTTGTTTTCTCGCTCATAAAAAAGAGATTCAGTTTTAGAAGGCTTCATAATAAGCTTTGTTACTAGTCATAATCAAAAGTTAAACATCGCCATAAATGGAAGCAAGTTGTTGGAGAACAGTATTACCTCTAATGTGAAGATCAGATAAAGTTTATAAAAGAATAGCTTTCTGTTAAACGTTGTTATTATTAGCATGTTACATGTGATAGTGAAGAGAGCTAATCTCTAAGTAATTAACTTAAAGGAACAAGTGTAGGTATGTTTGATGTAAATTGGAACACACCCAAGACAGAACCTTGTGGTACACTCCATCAAAGACAGGGGTACAGAAGCATGTTGACTGGGGAGTCTTAGTATGTATTAATTGAGTACAACAGTACTGATAAATTTGAACCAACTGAAATTAGGACTACGTAGGCATAACCGATGTTCAAGGATTATAATCACAATCAATTGTACCTGATAGCAGTGTGTCTATCAGTTTTGTTACCATTAAACGAATATAATAATATCAATGTTATTATCAAAACAGCAGCTGTGAACGATTCCATAAGTTTTGCTGTTTCAGTGCAATAGTATTTTTTCAGTTGGTAGATTGGAAAGGAATGTACATACATGTTGTTGGATGATTAGCAACTGATTTTTGATTTCTTAACACATTGGCCGCTACGGACGTCTTTAGACGTCCCTCGTTTAGGACTGTCCTGCGCTACGGACGTCTAAAGACGTCCATCATTGTGGGGGTGTTGTGTCACGCTTAGCGTGGCAGAGCGCTATAGCCTAGCTTAGAGCAGGACTTCAACATGTAGTGTGACACCTGGCGAATGTAATTGAAATAAAATATCAGTATATTTCTATGCTATGCATATTTACTCTATGTTGTTGAAGTTCCACGTTGTTGATTGAAAATGGCGTCTCGAAATAGTAAACGCAAATATAATGTTGCACAAGCTTTGAATAAAATTCTTGCTGATAACTCTGACGACGACTCTTTTGAAGAGAATGACATCGATAGAGACAGTTGTAACGGTGTTAGTGATCACGAGAAGGAGGACGATAATAGCCATGCTGATATGGTAGCAGACACGTGTGCTGATAACACAGGGCCATCTGATCAGGGATGTACCGGTATATCGAATTTAGCGGCTTCAGAGTTCAGTGACGGGGATGTGGAGCCAGATGAAGAGGCACCTGTGACAGTCACTGCTGACGTTGTACAAGCTGCCAGTGACTCCGATACTGATGAATACGATTTTTCCACGGTCAACACACTGGTGGATTCTGACTGCTGGGAGGAAGTTAGACCTGACTACATAATTCTCTAGCGTGCGGCTGAAATTTGGTCCAGCGGCCAATGTGTTAAATAAAACCAAGATTTTGATTTTCTAAATTAAATTAACTGGCTATTGTTTGTGGTAATGTGATGATATTCTTGTTTCAGAATGGAATGTTCAGTTGAGCTGAGGCGATTTGGTCACAGAGCAATGTGTGACGATGATGGTTAGTGATTATTAGCTGAATGCTGGACTACAGTGCTTTTTAAAACATACCTGTATATCTGCCACTTAATGTTATAGTGTTCTGTTTACATATCACATCTTTCGTGAATTTTGAGTTCCACAGCAGCTCATGTGTAGCATAAAGTCTTCATCTACAGAAAACAGCATATGGCGGACTATAATATTTTCATGGACTCATTATGACCTTTTGACTGCTTCATATGTTCACTGATTATTGATTTCTGTGATTGCTGCTATTATGCTGATCACCAGTCAAATCAAGAGAGGTTATTTCGTTAAAAGTGATCGACTGTGATTTCACTTTGCTGACTATAAGCTTACTCATGCTTGATTCTTGTACTGTATTTCAGAGATGACATTAGAGGGAGACAATGTACGCGTTGTGGTGTCAAAATTTCTACGACCATTGTTAGGTAAGTCTGTTTGTATGCATCATGTCAGTTACGTAGCACCTATGGTTATTCATTTGTGTTTTGTATGATTTACGCACAGGCCCGGCCTTAGGGCAAGGCGAGCGAGGCAGCCGCCTTGGGCCCCGCGCTTCCAGGGGCCCCGCGCTGCTGGCTATAATTTTTTCTTTGTGAGATTGACAATGGTTTCGTCGTATAACAACTGACTTAGGCCTATGTTACGTGAATGTGACAAGGTGATTTTGAAAGAACGAAACTTCTTCACAGCTAGCCTACTTTTTAGCCTAGGCCTGCATATGTAAAAATTTCTCCAGAAAACCGTAATTGACTCATTTTGCTTCAAATTCGCAAATGTCCTCACACATTTTTGCAGGAGAGGACAAAACACAATGATAGTGGTGACATTTTTTTGCGAGAGCTTAGAAAATGCAAAGCAGGAAATTTAGAACATGGATATTTTCAGAAAGGTGTCCAAAATAATGTAAATTTAGTTCGTGAATAATAATAATTTATTAGCATCATTAGTGCTATGGCGCAAAGAAATTTGTCAAAAACCAAACCGTAGGCATCAGTTGTTAAAAATTCTCAATTTTCGGGGCTGGGCCTCTCTTGCCCCTAAGTGCGGGCGCTGATGATTTTGCATTACTTAGATAGGTCTAGGCCTACATAAGGTATATAGTAGGGAAAGCCATCTAAAATGGAACGCCCTTCATAAGAACGGACACACGTAGTCTAATGCTGCCGCTATTCGCAGAGGAAGGCCTCAGGACCCACTGTCAAGAGTTGCGAATTACATATCACGTACCGGATCCGGTATCTTAATTAGACTCTGCCTAGCAACTGTTAAATGTGTTAATACTTACGGTGCTGCTGTCTTGATTTGATTGATAGGCTAATTCAAATTTTTCTTGTTCGATGATGCTATTTAACATTATTAAATTTTCCCAATCCGACATTATGGAATTTATTGTCTTATCGTATGGACATAATTGCTTAAGCTGGGACATGTTAGTAGACTCTAATTGTTTTTAATGACAATAATATCGCTATTTTGGAAAATTGGTATTATTTTACATGCATCATTTGAAAGTCAAAATATGTATAATCCACATCAGTGTGGCTTATTATAAAATAGTGCTATATTAGCTCAACAGAAATTTGTGAAACAACGTTAAGTGTCCCATCTTAGGTGACTCTCCCCACCAGGGCCGTATTGACAGGAAACCAATTGCGTAAAATTTATGCTTGAGGACCTGATGCTGCCTTGGGCCCCGCAAACCCTAGGGCTGGGCCTGTTTACGCATCTGAGGAAGACAGATGCTTGAGCATGTTGATTTCTTGTTCTTGTGCCATTTAATTTATATTAAGATGAGATGAGATTTATTGAACTCTAAATGAATGGACTGAAATTCATTATTGTGTCAACGAGCATTAAGAACAGAAAGCTATTGAGACACTTAAGATGTAATTAGAGATAACTTGACTTGTTCCAGGCGTATCAAAGTGAAAGAGGCAGAATTTAATGACTTTAAGATGACAAAAAGCCCAGGTTGTAACTCAGTGCCACATGAAAAGAACTGTAGAAGCTGAACACGTCGCAAGTGATTTTGATCAGTATACCTATTCCTAGATGTGGATTTGAGAAAATTAGAATGCGATGAAGGAACAAATAAAGACAGGAGAATGCTTGTAGGATATATCTTGTTAGGTAAGATTAAATTATTTGACTCAGAAAGATGTCAAAATTAATGCAGATGGAGCGATGTGATTCCTCAGCTTCTGGTCCAACTCTCATGTGCACTACAGCTGAACAGTGCTAAACTTCTGTAACTTTGTGTATAGATCTACTTGTTGCTAAGAAAACAAACAGAGGAGCATGAGTGGGTGTGTGTGATTGCATGTAAAATACAAACTGGAATGTACAATGTATTAAGTAAAGAGGTTAAAGAGGCAGAGTTGAAAGCAAAATATGGTGTGAGTTCTTTCGCCTGACATAAGTTTATTGGTGTCACATTTACCGTTGTTTAGGTCATATGCTGTCAACATCAGAAGATGATACAAAGACTTTGGTTGAAATCATAAAGGTAGATTGATCATTGATCAACTTTTTGCATATCATAAAATGGTGTAATGTATTGACTATTGAACCTCGCACCAGCATCTGCCTAGAGTGTTGCCAAATGCTGTCCATTGTAGCTTTGATGCAGCAGTTAAGCTTTAGTAAAGACAGTGCCAAAAGACATTGTCAAGGTACCATTCTTAGCTACAGTAAACAGCAATTAATTAGCTGCCAATTGTAATTAGAAATTTATGTGTCTACCTGAGGAATAACTTGTATAAGATGCTTTCTATCAAAGCCTCATCAATTTTTTTAAAATTGTCATTAAGAACAGAAAGTTCACCAGTAACTGAACATTTTAAACACTTCAGAGCAGTTTGTAATGGCAGTAAAATCTCAGCTCTGAACTTATATAATGTTTTAGGTGTACAGCAATCTGATGTACTATTTTGGGACGCTCAAGAACGAGTTTGACGGACGTTGGAAAACTCGTCACAACATCAAACGCTTCATGGAAAACAAAGTAAGATCAAAAAACGATCTTTTGTTCCTTTCCCTTCTGTATCAATGGCGCAGTGACAGTGCCATTGATGCTTGACTGGATGGACCAGACTGACAGCTACACCAGTCTAGGTGCCAAAGTGCTCTTGTTATGTAAAGTTGTTTGCCTTTCAATTCATTTATGGTAGGTTATCTAATACTAGACATTAAGGATGAAAACATCATCTGCAGGTATATGTAAGATGTTGTTAATTTATCAGGAATAGCTAATTACTGAGAATCGTTGAATGGAACAGGTAAGAAAAATATTGAATTTAACGTGGCATGGAAACTTGTGTTGCCTTGGTGTGCTTTGACAGCTTTACGACAAACTGCATTTTGGTAATCCGACATTACAAATAAAACACATAAATATATTATCGTCAGTTCAAAGGTAAACAAGAATTAGTACTTATGTCTGCACCTTCACAAGAAGAAAATTGCATTTTATAATTGAATAACCTGCAGGATATGTTACCTTTGCAGACTAGTGCACATGGTACATGGTCCATGGTATGATATATATCAGTGGTTCCCAACCTTTTTTGACTTGGGGGCCACTTTTTCTAAGTTGGAGGACAGAAGGGCCACTTTTTCTTAGTTGAAGCATATAAAATTGTTATAATTGATTCAAAATATAATGTTTGATGTTATTTATCAACGTAAAAATAAAATGGGTTGGAATAGAAAATAATAATGTGTTCTGTCCTATCCAAATTGTTAATTTTTTCATATATTTTTGATAATTCTTTGAGAGATGAGGGTCATTTTCTGAGGCCTGGTGGGCCACTTTCTGAGGCCTTGCGGGCCACTTTTGGCCCGCGGGCCACGGGTTGGGAACCGCTGATATATATACTTCCTTTATTCCAGGTGCAAAAGAAGAAGACACATTTGAGGGCTTTGCTTGTTGATCGAACACAGTTGCAACATGAGGTTAGTGAGTTTATTTCACAGCACTTGCTTATCTACATTAATCTAAATTTACTTATGCTACATCCATGTGCTAGTGTACATTAATTTAAACTACTTGAGCTGATCTTGTAGGCCTGTGAGCGCCCAACAGTGATATAGCTTTTAGTTTACTTTTGGGCGAACGTTTAATAATTTTTGGATTGTATTAATTTTTTCTTGCTGCAGATTAGTCACCAGACTGTCGGAGGAACTCAAACCAATGTGTTTTATTAATTAATAAGCAGAATCGTGGTCAAACGAGAGCGGGTGTATATTGTACTGGCGTTGTCATTCTGTGGATTTTTCTTTTGCAGCTGCGGACAGTTAATCAAGCTGCAAAGTTGTTCACAGTTCTGCACAGTGAGCTATTCACCGATTTGCACAGGCTCGCAGTCAGTCACTACATGGAGGTTGGTTTCTTGTCATTTTGTACGTTTTAAAGTTTTATCAGAAACTGCATTTGTTTGATTAGATTAAAGACGTATCTGTATGAACTGTGATGCTTATCAGTTTTTTACCCGATTTATCAATGATCCTTCGGGATTTAGGAAAAATTGCTATTAGGAGCGGGAAATTTGTCTGGAGGGTCAGGCAGTTATTATTATTATTTTTATTATTATTATCATCGCCATCATTATCATTATTGGCTTCAATCATTATTGGTATTATTATAAAATTAGGCAATATAACTAAATGCAATTGAGATGCACTTAAAGTGACTAGGCTCTAACAAGGAGATGATATAAACAGACGAGTCTTGAGAATCTCTCGAAAGGTAATATTGCAATTGGCCCTCTGCCAGTTTTGTCATTTCTGTACAAGTTTATCAACATTGGATGACTTGTATTGTTCAATCAAATATTAAGAAGAGTTTTAAATATTGCCTTTGAATTGGAAAGCATTTTCCTTTTTGGAAATGTTTCAGGTTCGTAAAAGTGCTCAGGCCACACTTAGCACTGGATTCCAGATGTTCGCCTATTCGTATCGTACGATTATTGACGATACGATAAAGTATCTGAAAGACGATCAGTCCGTTGAACATCACCAGTTCAAGGTCAGTTCAAGGTGCTTTGAAGACTATGTTTATATTTCTGGAGATATTTTGACGTGAAACTTCAGTATTATTAAGTTCGGCAATTGAAATGTAACATTCAAAATTTCAACATGTCAATCGTTCTGCAATTCTCTCTTCAGCAGCGGTTCTCAACCTGTGGGTCATGACGGTCTCCCACGGAGTCGCCTCACGATTTTTGTCAGGGTTCACCTGCACTATTCAAAAATTTGTAAAAGATGTAATAGCAATTTCAATGCCATAGCCCAGTGATTCTGCAGGCCACGGACCAGCAATAATTTTCTCAAAGAAAAAGAAGAGACAGACTGGAAATGCAGGAAGTGACTGGGATTGGAAAAAAATTCAAAAAGCAAGAAGGAAGGAAAACGATAAATATGACGAGATGTGAGGTGCTGATTTCCAGAGTCCAGTGTAGAGATACGGATTTCAGTTGACTTCCATGTTTGCAAAGATGAAGAGAAATGTTCAAGCTGTTCTTGGCACCACCACCACCACAAAGTCTATCTGGTCGATGTTGATTTAGAAAAAGAAGAGAAAGGTGCTGATGTGTGAGATGAAGACAAGTGTAGCGCTTGGTTTGAGCCATTGAAAATAAGAATAGCCGCCAGATAATTCAAGATGTAATTTCGAAGATGAAACTTTTTGAATATGATGGATGTTAAGATGACTGAAATTATTGTTTGAAACTGGCAATAACCCAGGTTGTACTTAATGTCTTCAGATTACCAGAACAAAGTATCAGAAGGTGTTCAAGAAACATGGAACTCTTTTGAACCAAGATGTAGATTTGAGAAATAGGATGATGATGAAGAAACAGAATGGGTTATAAAACGTGTGGTATTGTGGTTGTATTAAACGTGACCAAAGTTGGATTTGAACATTATACCTGATAGTGAAGCTGCTAAAATTATCCCAGAAAGTATGTGCTAGATTCTTGTTAAAACATTTAAATACCTTGTGGCATGTACTAAGTATGTGGTAGATTTATAGTTTTACATGCATATGCTTGATGCCTATGTATGTCTTTGCTAAGGAACGTTGGGTGTTGTGATTTTACATTGTTGTGATTACTTACAGTTGCTTTATTTTGTAGGGCGCGCTCTATATGATACTCGGCGATGCCAAGAGGTCACTTGTCTCAAAGAGAAGCTGGGACATAATGAATAAACTGTGGCCTGCGTTGGTTGAAACTAAGAACTGTGAGAAGCCATCAGTTCTCAAGCTGTACGACGAAATTATTGACAGATTGCACAAAAATGTCGAAACTACTGAACTCAGCCTCACGGTAATTTTACCTATTGTCTCCTACATTATATGAGCTTCTCCACCACAACTACATTAATTCTTGCAGAAAATTTGTTACTCTTGTCTTTGCATTATCCAACAATAATTTGCTCATATTTCAATCCTTAAGAAGTGCTTGTTACTTCTTTCAAACTGATTAGCTTAGACTCGGGGTGAAATGTTGTATGTGTTGTAGGTTCCAGAGTCTGCAGTTACTGTTGCGAGTGAGATGTGGACCAATGGTAGTTTGCCAAAACCTTCTCTGCCAAGTGCCACGAGTGAAGAAATGGAGAAAAGTCGGATGACAGAAAGTGACAGGAACAAGGAAAACATCAAGTAGTCTAAGACTCATTCTTAAGAGCAAACAATTCAGAGTCTTTCTAATGGCATGTATTGCCACCAAGTTGAGCTCTCTGTATGCTAAAGGCTGCTTATAAATGGTAGAATTTAGTGTACTGGCTTTCCAACGTCTAACTTTCGACATGGTGGGTTAACTTAAACACTATCATTCTGACTAGGACGTTGAGTAAAGCTCTGGTTGAGTGACGCTGCAGAAGATAAAATAGCTAAATAGTTTGCTTGTTATGCCCTTCAATATATGGTGGAGCTCAGGATGTTTACATCAGGGAGTCCTGTATTACAGTCATGAGTTGACCCCAATCAGTGATATCATTGTGTTATGCTGCTCATGAGGCAGGCAGTTCAAGGCCTCTCCAAAACAGATTTAACACATTGACCGCCTACACGCCATGTTAAATGACTGGCTGAAGTACGAGTTAACTCGTACTTGCGGTCAACGTGTTAAGGAACATCGTACCACATCCTGTTTTGGACCTCCCTCCAGGAGCAGTTTGTATAATCATCTGGTACATGCAGTCATTTAAGCACAAATTGAAAGTAAGAATTTCAAAATAGATTTTTAGAAGATGAGTATTGCTCTCCCCTTAGTTGGAGAACTTTGGGTGCTTGCAATCATTCATCTTTCTCTGCCCAACCAAATTTAACAAATCTAATCAGAACAGTGATTTGAGAGATGTTGAACCATGACAGTTTTAAAGAGCTAACAAGGTGTGACTTAAGGTATGATGAAGATGTTTCTTGATTCTTGTTTCTCAGTTCCAATTTCTGTGCTGTGTCCATTTTCTGTAGACAATCACTTTGTTTTCGTTTCAGTAATCTCGTCTTTGTCACAAGTGATTTAGCTGAACCAACATTTGGTTAAAATGCATATTTCTCATTACAGGTCCTACCATCAGTTGGTGAACAACTTAGTCAGTCTGGCCAACTCTGGAAAGCTGTAAGTAATTTAGCATCTGTTATATAGCATGACCCTTTATATCCCAATACAAATTATCAATTTGCAACCACATTTGTAGCTGAATGGAACTAATGTTCATTATTGACTTTGAAGATTTGTTATAGAGAATAAAGATTTGTACATTGCATGTTAAGAATCTTCTTGAGAGGGAACAATAGCAACTGATGGAACAATAGCAACTGATGTCTTGACTGATGATGTCACTGGAGCTAAAGCCATTTAGTGAAATGTTTTGACATTTTGTCTTCATAATTTTTCCGCTGCTTATGACATGTGGGCTGATTAGAAAGGTGCACATATGACATATGTTTCAGTCTGTAATATATAATGTGGATTGTATTGTCTGTTGTTGTTGTAGTGGATGGAGATATCACCAGGTGTCGCTAGAGATGCTTACTCTTCTCATCAGATATGACATTCGATTTCCTCCGTCAGCCGTTCGCCTGTTTGTCAGCAACATGATTAATTCCACTCTAAATGTCAGAAAGGTTTGTGCATGTTTACTTCTGCCTTAAAATAGACCATGTCAAAATATGTCTTATCAATGAACAAGTTGATCGCTTGATTTATGTTGCCAAGCAGGATGCTACAAAGAACACAAGGATCCTGGTTGAGATTACACTACAGGTGGATTCTGTGGCACTAAAGATTTTGCGCTGGTGTGCGATTGGACTTATGATGCTCATCTTTAGTTAGGGCCTATCCATAGAAGTTCTAATGTTGCTATGTAACTGGTCTCTGTAGTTACATTTACTTAACTGTCTTGGAGTTTTATTATAAGTTTCAAATTTAATGATTTTGCTGTTGCGGTTACCACTAGTTGGTTATTTTATGCTAGAGATATGCATTTCCATCAAAGATATTTTTGAATCTAAAATGTTGTAAACAAAATGCCACAGTGTAAGAATTTATATTAATTTAAACGCAAGAGAAAATTTCCACATGTAAAAGTTTGACCATTATTTTTCAGCCCTTCCTCGCAGTCATATTTCTCATATATCGTCAGAGTCTTGTTGGTCTTCAGGACTGACCAATTATTTTTTTGTGTACAAGAAACAAAGCTCATCTCACATGTGGTGTCATCTTCATGGTGGTTTGTAGATCTGTGTGGCAGGTGTGTGTGCCATACTGAAGCTGCAGAAACGAAAACACAAGCTGAAGGAAATCGACCCGTATGCAGTGAGCAATGTTTCACCACCTGTCATCTCAAATGTCGTTCAGCCAGGGGATCGGCCGGACAATCTGTGGCTCCATTATAGCCGAGACAGTGTTCCAACGGACGAAGACAAATGGGAGAAGACTGTCTTTGTAGAGAAGACACACTGGGGCTACTACTGTTGGCCCAAGTAAGAGCTTGTTTTTTCGTTTCCAAGAAATATGACGTGGATTTTTGTAGACTTTTAATTTTTTGCATTAGGCTTTCTGGAGAATTAGGCTTTCTGGCTTTCTTCCTTGTTATGTAAGTGTAATTTTTTCTGAATTAGTCCCACTACTGAAGATGCTGTTGCAGCTAAATAGACAGAATCGCTGTTGTACTGTTTCTGCTGTTGTCTCTCAGATCGTCTTTCTATGAGCGATATTGTTTCTCAACAGGAAGATGATGGTCTATGCTCCAATGTCGGACCAGCCACCACTTGGACGTACACTTGAGCAACTGCCAGCCGATGAACAACCAATCTACGAGGCGTTTGCTAATCAAGAATTTGTTGCAGCCCTAATAAGGTTCATGACAATAGAGGAGAACAAAGGAAAAGACCGCTTTCATGAGAAATTGTTTAGTCTCTTCAAGGTTTGTGCTGCTGATGCCTTATCGTAAGATACCTATATAATATACTGATATGACAATCAGTTTGTTAGTCTGAATAACTTTTAAATTGATGCGCAGGTGCTAAAGTATGTCAGTGTGGTGGGTATTTTAAAACTATATGTTTCCAGGTGGATGACAAAAACTGGGTGGAACTTATTATTTAGTAGAGTATAATTGTTGTATAAATGTATGAATGACTACTTGTATGGATGCTATGTACTAGGCAGTGTAAGTGATGTAAGCGTGTAATTCTATATGTCGTGTATTTCCTAACATTCACGAGTGTGTTGTCTTCCAGGGTTTGTTTAGAAACTTTGACGATACAGTGCTTCCGTTCCTAGCACCTCACGTAGAAAGACTTGTGGCTGACACTTCACACAGCACGCATGAGACAAGTCAACGTTGTGCAGCTGAGGTTATATCAGGACTTGTGCGTGGCAGCAAACACTGGGGCTTTGCAAAAGTAAGCTACAGCTGGCTATCATTTAGGATAATTCCTTTATCTAATATTTGCTTAGCTTCATGATTGATAATCATTTATTATTTTGCTGTTAGAAATGTAATCTTGGCTTAAATTATGGTCAGCTTATGAAGTGTACAACAAATTTTTGTTTTTCCACAAAAATCATAATGGTTAAATGCTTTACACTCACAGAACACAGAACCCATGGGTTCATAGGAAACACTTTGAGAAACACTTGTTCATGGGTTCATAGAACACACTTTGAGGAACACTGTTGTAGTCAAACAGTCGACTTAAGTAGCGATGCTCAATGTGGATACGATGGTTATGGTGTCTGCAAATAAGTTGTTTACACAAGGTCATCTAATAATTACATTTTGGTTCTACGTATTTTGCATCTCTACACTTCTGCCATCTACACCTTCTTCTTGAAGCTTATGATGAGACCATCTATAATACTATATCTTCTTGAAGTATAATGAGACGCCATATGTCCATGTTCATTTGTGTTTGCCTGAGCAAATGGACTATGATGCTGACCTAACGTCTATGAGAAGTTGAATTTGGAAGCATACTAGTTTACTGAGGTATTAGTATGTTTATTGGCAACATTGCATCTTTGCTGACACATATTGTGATCTTTCTGTTTTCAGCGTCAGTCAATGTGGAACTGGTTGATCCCGTTGATGAAAACCGTTCTGTCCAACTTCACGGTTGAGTCGATTACTGACTGGGGCACGTGCTTCGCCACGGCATCGGTAGATATTCGCTTGCACTCAGCTTGTAGCTAAGAAACAATGGCGTCGTTGTACTGACGAGCTAGAGCTTTAGGAAATTTCCTTTTTGTAGGTGTTTCTTTCTCTGACCATTACTGTATTAGCACGAGTGCTGTAAGAGGCGAGAGGGGCTCTAGCTGATTCCACTGGCAGAATTATAATAAGAAATGATGTGCCTTTCTTTGGCTGTTATCAGAGTTTTAATTGTTTTTTTAAATTCATGTGAGTATTAACTTTAATATAATGTGTTATTTGATTTTGCAGTATTTGAAATTTTTCTGACACTGAATTCATTGCAGTGAATAAATTTCTATATTAAATAAATTCCTGTATTAAATAAATTCCTGTATTAAATAAATTTCTATATTAAATAAATTTCTATATTAAATAAATTTCTATATTAAATGGGCTGATGTTTCAACAGGAAAATCAGGATCCACGGAAGATTAGTCCGTTGATCGAGCTGATGATGGATAATCCTTTGAATGGAGATGGTGGTTCATTTGGTGACTCAAGGTTCGTTATGGATCTTCGTAAATCCATTTCAATTCTCTGCCCCATTCAATGACATTGCAATTTCAATCTTCAGATTTCAGAGAGAGAATGAGTTGTGACAGGAGGCTGATCTCTCATCAGAACGTCTCTGTTTAAGCATATTTATTTTTTGACAGTTTGTGGTATGACATCAGAAACTTTAAGTACATTGTAAGATAACATATGTGTGAATGTTAGACCCTTCACTATTGACTCAACTTTACAGTTTGTAACTTTGTTATCTGTTGCAGGCGCTTATAAATGTTCCAGATCAATTTCTCTGTGTATGTTTTGTTGTATAATTAAGCTTTAATCTTTTATACTACTAAGTTAACAGTCGAATACTTCCTTCTGTTACTGATCCACATAGCATTGATTTAAGATGTTGTAAAGTACATATATTTAACAGTGAACAGCACAGACTTGTACTTGCATTAAACTGAACATTAACAAAACGTAATATTTTAACAAGGTACTGTTGTTGTCTTTTAGTCGCATTTACCTCCTTCAAGCCATCATTTCACAGCAGGAATGGCGTTTGCCAGAAGCCCTTCATCAGCTTTATGATTACTTCGTGCAGTTCCTCAGTCATCCGTTTAAAAATGTGCGAGATCGACTTGGAAGGTATCATGCTACATATTTTTTGCTGATTAATTTGTAAAATTTTGGGCATTGACTGTCTACGGCCTGTTTGTACGAATACAGCATAACTGTGTCTCGGACAAATTTAGGCCGTAATATCAAAATCGTTCAATAAGCAACTATGTGAAATAATCAAAGAGAACAGGTCTTTTTGTGCTGGACATAAAAAGAAACCATTACTAGAAGACCAATATTAGAATAACTAAACCCTACTTTATAGCAGATTGTAGTAAATTAAAAACAGAGAGTGATACATGCAGGCATGCATGGAAAGTTGTCCCAATTCTCACCACAATGACATCGTTTAATCCTATCTTCTCCAGACTTTTCTGTCATCTATTCCCCATTCCCACGGGATAATCAGGCTTGCTTCAGTGTTGCTGTGGTTAATATTACCATGTCACTATCGTTTGAAAGTGCTCAAGATCTTTCTGCTGCATTTTCAGTCCCGTGGTAACCTACACTCTGAAGTATGACCACCAGAATAGTTGTTTAAGCTATAATTCCACCGCATGTTCTTTTATGGAGTACTTTGTGATAAGCACTGCAACCCTTACTTTTCTTGCTGAATACTGTTCAACAATATTTGTGCAGTTACTATGTATTTTATTTGGCAAAATGGGTACGATTATACCATCTGAGTTCTTAAAATTATATTTATATTGTATTAAGTATTTGCTTGAGGTGTTTCACTACTTAAAAATGGTCTCCTGCTTGGTAAGCTTACTCGTTGAGGTAGAATTAGCTGCCAAATGTTTATTCGCTTGCCAGAGTTAGGGACATGCTTGCAGGGCCGGCCTTAGCCCAAGTGACGCCCTAGGCAAGGCATACATTGGGCGCCCCAGGCATAAGGCCTGCATTTGGCGCCCTTAGTTTCCCACTCAATTGTTCAGCCCACGTTAGAATCTAAAGATGAATTAGGCAGAGCCGGTATATGCTTACAAGGCCGTAGCCAAGATTTTATTTCGGGAAGATGCTTTCTTGACCGTGAATTTTGAGGTGCGTACACGCAGCGGGCGACTTTTTTGGGCAAAATTTTCTGACGACTTTTGTTAGTCGTCGAATTTTCTGACGTCCAAAAAACACTATTTTCCGCGATTTTCAACTATTTTCTGCTCAAAATTACATTACACACTGTCATGTGCTAGCAAAATGCATCATTATTTCATTTCTACATTATTTCATTTAGGGGGGGTTCAAACACCCAAAACATCCCCCTATAGCTACGGCCTGGTAGGCCTACGCTCAACTGAGTAATTCATTATAATTGCTTTATTAGTACACTGAAGGCTGGATATAATATTCAATTTTGTGGAGAATGGTAGGCCTATAAGTTAAAAAATATTAAAATACACTCTTGTGGATATGGCGCCCTCTTTGATGGAAATGGCGCCCTCTAGAACTTTGCGCCCCATGCAACTGCCTGCTTTTCCTATACCTTAGGTCGGCCTTGCCTCAGCTACTGCCCTTTCTTCATCGTCGTCCCTACTAGAGGCAGGCTGTAATGTTGTAATCTCATCTTCACACTCAGCAAGGCCCACTCTCATTTCATACATTTCATTTCTTGCAACATCTTCACTATCGAAGTTGAGCGTCGCGTATTTTAACCTGTCTCCTAAAGCAAAGAGTACGGAATGTCGTTAAAAATCGAATTTTACTTGTCGATTTAAAATTTATGCAGTCCTTGAAATTGAATTAGGCCAACCTGAACAGGTGCAAAGAATCCATAATATTTTAAATTCTTTCCATTAGCGAAAGTTTTGGGTTTAAAAGAATATGGTGTAAAAAAAAATTCGCCGGTGCCGCAGCGCCCCCCAAAGACTGCGGCGCCCTAGGCAACTGCCTACTTTGCCTATAGGTAAGGCCGGCCCTGCATGCTTGTTTGGTTGTCTTCATGTTGAGGTTGATTTGTTTGCAATCTATAGTACCCTTGTGAACCTCGTCCTGTATGACGTCAAGTTGCCAAACTCTCTTCCAACGAAATCACCGGGACGGGCAGCGTTCATCCGCCACGTTTCACCACTGCTCACCCCTCTCCGGGAAACGCTGTCTACAGGTCCAAGGAACGTGGATGCAGTAGCAGTAGTGGTACCGCCTGCCAAGGCAAATATACTTCTGCCAGCCGATGTCAAGTCTCCACAACCGACGGATCGAATTGATTTGATGGCAGGACTCGAAGATGCGGCTGCTGCTGCTCTCAATGCTGCAAATCACGTTAATGTGATTGAACATTTATCAACTGAAGATTCTGAGCGAAAGAACCTGATTAATCTCTGCAAAACAAGTAAGAAAACTACTTCTCTGTCATGTTTGGATCAGTGTAGCATCGTGGCGTCAATGCTGCACTGTGGCTTTATATGATCGAGGTTGTTGTTTTTTATGGCTCTGTTCTTCAGATCTGTGCTATTTAGACATTGTCTTTCTTCCTTTGTTTCTTGCTTTGAATTTGCTGTGTGTCCTTATCATATGTGCGAGTGGAGATTAGCAACAAAGCGTTGAGATTGAAATCAATTGCAAACTTAACTGACAGAGATATTACGTGCAGAATTTGCCCCAGACCTGAAGTTAGGTAGGCTGTGTGCATGCTTTGAGTGTGTTAATACTGTTAATAATATTACTAATTATAATCATCATCATCATCATCATCAACAACCGAGGGACCAATGCCCGTAGGTGCTCGATGCCGTTCTCGTTACTAATTATAATGCGTAACTATAAACTATATACGTAATTACGTATATGACTATACGTATGCATATTGCTTATAATATTATTTGATTTTCTTTTCCATTTGATTAATTACTAGCAATAGATGATTAATGGTCTTGATTTGCTAGACTGCCGTCCATTCCAGTCAAAAGCTAAAGTAACCCATTCTTGCTAAAAAAAGGTTATATTTATTCCAAAGCTTAATGACCTTTTATGACAATAATTGGTCATTGATGTTTTTAACGTTAATAATAATTGTATTTCAGGTCATTTTACAGTCCTGATTTTCTCCCGCTAATTTGTTTCATGGACATCATTTGATACATGTCTTGCTGTAGGTTTTTGAGGTTGCACTCCGTATCCTTATGCTGATGTTGTATTTTACTTGGATATAAACGATATTTAGGTGATGCATGCACAATCGCACATGTCAATAATTCATTTTCCTTCTGTCTTTCAGTTGTAGTTTCCTTGTTCAGATGATGCGATTTGTTGTCAAGCTCATACATGCAAAAAAGTTCAGGCCCCATTGATGGTTTGAATCCTCCATCTGGCATTTGCAAATAAATTTTCAACAACAGAAAATGTTACAAATGATGTAAACTAATCAGCGTTATATGGTAATTGCTGTTTTCAGTGTTGAAGACCCTGCAGGGAATGTACCATCGGATGTTTCAAGCAGGAACACCAGAACTTCTCCGGCTGCTGCCAGTGGTTTGTAATTTTAAACTATAAAATCATCTTACTATTATTTACCCACATTGTACTAGTGTGAATTTTTGCTGCTATTGCACGTTCTGTTGCAGATGGTGGCATTACCTTAATGACTTGCACTAGAGGGTGGTGGACCAGTTTATTTTATTTTCACATCTTGTTCAACTTTTGTATGAATCAGTTGTCTTGATTTCAAATCTTTGTTGATCTATTTATTGATCTTCCTGCAACGTTGTTGTGGTCATCCCCAGCAACTGTGACTTTTAAGTCAGTTGTACATTAAATTGTCATCTTTCATTTGCTGTTGGAGCGTAGTAAATGAACATGTAGATGGCCTGCCTACTGAGTAAGTGATTGAAAACAGGTTTAAAGGTGCCAGATTTTCTTAGAAATCAAAGTGTTATACATATCTTAATTTATTATAAACCTGAGTGACAAACCGCAATCAGTAGCAATAGAGATGAATTATTGCGACAAAAATGAGATTTTGCCAGAAGTTACCATCTATGAAGTAACCAGTTTGTCAAATCTGTTAGTCTGAGTCTTAGCACAATATTTAATCAGATTTTGATCAATTATGATCGTATACTGTGGTGTATACTGTATGGTGTATGCCTCTTATTTTTTTTACAGATTTGTTTATTGGAAAGTGAGACAAAGGACCCGGAATTGACGAGGGAGTGTCTGCTGACATTGGGATATATGTCACAGTCTGTGCTAACAGCTGACCTTATTACACCTTCCCTGGATGCCATCGAAGAGGTCAGGAGTGCAATCTATTATCAGAACATGATCATTTCATGAAATCTCATAATATTTAAATATTGCTTTGGTGCACCCTTTGTCGTTTCAGCTTTGGTAGATCCAGCATTTATTGTAGTAAGATATTGTAAGGCTATTGCGTAGTATCTCGGATCTTTTTCCTGTGATTTCATTTCATTACGGCTGTCATTAGCATAGGCGTAGGGGACATTTCAGCAGTGGGGGGGCAAAAAATTTTCTTTTGCCCGAAAAATTAAGCCCGGAATAATTGAGGTCCTGCACACATAGCCATCTCTGTTCTTGCACCCACACCCGGGGACAAGGGGCAAATATACCGGGACCAGGCTGGGTAATTTTAGGCATATATGCAAATTTATTATGTAGCCTATGTATATATTCCTGACGCTTAACCAGTTCAAACTTCACACGAGCAACTTATTAAATTCATAATTTTATATTGTTTTGTATTGTATCTAATCATCCACAAAGCGCCTCAGTAGAGGCGCTAATAGTGCGCAAAACCGCGCTGGAAGAGGCAGGTTTTAAGTTGAGAGAATGAAGAAGAGACACTGCCACAGAAAGTGTATAGAGCGAACGCAAGGAGAAAGCTCATTTCAAAGAGAAGGACCAATTGAGGCAAAAGATCAAGACTGAGCCATAGCAGTTTTAGAAGGAGGAAGCACGAGTCAAGTCTGTTGGATGAACGAAGTGGACGGCTGGAGGAAGCTGAGTGAGGCCTTATAATAGTAGGATATATAACGTCGGTCAGATATTTGGGCAAAATCCCGCTGAACCTTGAAGATCAGAGTGAGGAATTTAGATTGTATGTGAGCACGGAGAGGAAGCCAATGAGTGGAGACAGAACAGCGAAAGATCCTGAGGCACCTCAAATGAAAATAAGTGGAACGTGTGCTTTTGGAAATGTCCTCATGCAGCTAAGGTATTATCCTTCCCGTAATATAAGTGAGCTATCAAGTGCAACACCCTGATCCCGCACACTTGACAAGAAGGAAAAGATCGTAAATTTTCAGAGAGCAGACAAAGATCTGCACGTTCAATGTTGATGATCGCAAGATTATCGTGTCTTTTTTGCCTCATGACCATTAGACATTTCGATGTCATTCAGACAGCGAATTCCGTGTTCTGTTGCACCTAGCTTGCATGCATGCTGTGAATTTTCTCCAAATGCCACGAATAGTCGCAATTTTCGGTCAAATTTCGGCTCTTGAATTTTCTGCGACTCTAGCCATAATTTACCGTGAATTCAGAACTTTTTCGGGAATTTCTGCCATCCATAGTTGTTGTGAGCTAGCCTAATAGGCTATCGAACTCGATTCGGGCAAGATTTTCGGGCAAATTTCAGCTCTTGAATTTGTTTCGATTTTCGCCATTATTTAAAAAATGCTACAGTGAATTCAGAATTTTTCGGGAATTTCTGCTATCAATGGTTGTGAGTTAATATCTAACTCGATTCGGGTAAGATTTTCGGGCAAATTTCGGCTCTTGAATTTGCTGCGATTCTCGCCATTAGATCAAAGCTTATTTATAAAATGCTACCGTGAATTCAGAACTTTTTCGGGAATTTCTGCTCACCATGATTGTTGTGAACTAATATCTAACTCGATTCGGGCAAGATGGAACTGGGAGATAATGTGGTATACTAATGAACGTTGAACTTCAAGAAGTTTGGTTAATATTTTCCCAGGTCTACTTGCCCGAAAAAACAGACTTGCCCGAAATTTGGGGGGGCATTTGCCCCCTCTGGACCCCCGTCTCCTACGCCTATGGTCATTAGTCAGTTGTTAGTGATGTGTCATATCTGATGACCATAGGTGAATATATGTAATGTTGTATATCATGATTTCCACTGGATCCACTTCACAATTTTGCAATAGTTATTACATCAAGTACAAGATGTGATTGCATGACTCTAGCTAGTTTAAAAAAATCAGGCCCCAGATTGTATGCAATGAATTCATCATCTTGTAAAACATCAGTTGAGTTCTTCAGCTCACAGAAGCCACTAAGTAAGTTCCAGCAATTAGAATTAAACGATGTAGTTCACAGTGTGGTAAAATGAATATTTCGTTATAAATGTGATACTGTTGCAGAGGACATGTATATACTGCGTATGATGAGGCCAGATTTTTCAGATAGCCATAATTTCCTCTTGCATAATTTTATATTCCTAAGGAATTACACTTACCTAGTGTAAATGTTTTTAGTAGCTCAATGATTTTATTGTTGTAGAAATTTTATGTGGCACACTAACCATCGTTGAACAGAACAGTCTTACAGTCAATGAAATGAGATGAAACGAGACAGATATTAGGTATTTGACGAAGTGTTATGACTTGGCGTAAACATGCTGGAGCACCTATGGTCAACTAAATATTATAAATATGATTACAACTACTATGATGATGATGATGATGATGATGATGTGTCTCACTTCCTGCGTTAGGTATCTCGTCTGAATTCCTGGCATGGTCGTGCCGCTGTTCTTGGCTACCTTCAAGTGATGGTCTTTAACAATCTGTTTCTCCTGCAAGAGACACCAGTGATTACTCGCATTCGTAACACCGTCTTGTCTCTCCTCTGCAATGAACAGCTTGAGGTAACGTTGGTCATTATCTGTTTAGTTATTTATTTATTTCTCGCATTTGCTATAACGACCCTTCAGGCTCTCTACTCAGAGACGCTACGTATGTTTGTAAGAAATTGTTATTTTCATTAGTTTGGAAAAAGGTATTTTATGCAGATTGTGACAGAAATAGTTGTTAGCTGCATTCGCTGTTTTGTGGTAAACAGTTTGAGTTGGTAGAAATGATTTTCTCAATGACTAAGTTGTAAAGATTCATTTTTCAGTAGTTTGGAAGGTTTGCCTGTTTGTGTAAGAAATAGTAAACTGAGCTTAAAGCTGAGAGTTTAGCGTAGTAAAGCTTAAAACTTGCTCACTCCAGTATTGGATGAGGTGAGCTAGTTTCTGTTTTAAGTTTCTTTTGTTTTAAGGAGGTGACAGGTGGTGAATTGGTGCTGTGGAAACACCCAGTGCTGGAAGCCACAGTTGGTGAAATATAACTGCAAGCTATGCGGAGTAATTTTAATACTTGGGCTGCTGATTGCTGTCCATGAAAATAGGAAGCCATTGAGTCAACTCAACTCACCATCCTTTGGTATTCGTTTTGTGAATACCAACACAAGTCACTATAGTAAAAGTGTTGAACTGCTTCTGGATGTTGGCAGTGCAGGCCTCAAAACTTTCAATCCCAGAACCAGTAGAAAACTGAGCGTAACTAGATGTAAAACACTTGTTTTCAAACGTATACAGAAACTAACCTTTTCAACAGTTTCTGTATTCGCTTGTAAACATGTATGTTACCTATAGTTTCCTTCAGAGGGTTCTTGTTCTAAAAATTGAAAGGTTTGTTATATAAGTGATTGTTGAATATTTTAATGAAATATTTAATGAAGATATATTTTGCTGGTAACATGCTGGTCCTGTTTTTATTTTAGGTTCGGGAGCTAGCAGGTGTGACGTTAGGTGGATTCCTTCACTGTGGATACCTCAAGATAGATGCTGATTTAATGGTAAATAAGTTTGCCCTTTAATCTTCTATTAGTGGCTGCTTTTTTGGTATTAGGTGTGAATATGCTCTTTGGATTTCTTTCTTTAGCATATGAATTAATCGTGTTTTGCTAATTCTCGTTTGTCGCCAAGAATTGGTTACTAGTTTGATTCCATTATGTCAAGAATGATAGTGCACAGATTAATCTAAGTAATTGATTGATGTTTTGTATTGCATTAGACCAGTCAACTAAGCTGCACGTACTAATCAGTGAGAAAGATGACATTTATTCATTTTGGTTGATTTTTATGATAGCCAAAATGTAGGACTTAGGTCTTGCGCTTAAATTTCAAATCTTACTCAAGACATTGAGTTTAACTAGCGACTTAGTTTTTAGTCTTAGTTGGTTGTCCAGTTTTTAGGCAGATGTTCTTATGTCATTTTGGTTTTCGATGGGATGACTTTGTTTCAGATTGCAGAATCCTGTGTATCGTTGCTCCTCATTGGTCCTGACCGGTTTCAGCCAATGAAGGATTGTGGTGTTGGGGAAATTGGGAACGGGGTTTCCATTGTTTATTTCTTTGTGCATTACTACAGTGATGGTGTGAAACCTTCCTGGTGTTTTAATTGGCTCTTTAAATTCCTTTATAACAGGTTACCTCAGTGGAAATCAACGATTACTTGTATTGCATAAATATTGATTGTTGTAGACCATCATAGGTCATTGTTGTAGATTGATTGTCATCATAGGTCGGTTGAATTGCCAATGTTTGTCTGCTTTGATGTTAAAAGAGACCTGTTAAAGAAAAGGGATGACTTGGGTACCAAATGATATATTTTACCAGTGTATGTACTGAGTATGTACGGAAGAGTGCATCAAGATGTACGGAAGAGTGTTCATCAAGATGTTTCTGTTTTCAGAATCGGTTTAAGCAGTTGAGTTCAACTCGGATTAAGAAGAGAGATCGCGATGAGGTGATTCCCACGGATCACATGATCAAGCGACATGCTGGGGTCATTGGTCTGAGCGCCTGCATTCTTGCGTTTCCGTATCAAGTGCCTGACTTCATGCCACAATTACTGATGCACCTGAGCTCACACCTCAATGATCCACCTCCCATCCAGGTAAATATATTCATGATTAGAAAACAGAATGGTAGAAATTGAGAGTAGAATTCATAGAAATCATAATTTCATTCACGGAAAGTTGATGCATTTGTTTGGTTTAGAGGTCTTTAAGGACTCGGCTGCTTCTGTTGGTCGGCTGGTAATCAGTCACTAAACTCCAGCTAAGCTCAACTCCTGTATGCCCTGCATGGGGAGCTGTTTTCATCTAGAGCCTGCAGTTGTTAGCAGTTTCCACAAATTGGTTGGTGAGCACCTGAAGAAATGTCTAGATTGCATGTCTAGATTGCACTTACAATTTTAGTGTAAATGACTGATTGACTCTTTTCTTGGCTTATCAGTTGAAGTTTGACCTGCAAAGAACATATTGGCTGACATGTGATCCAAAACAATCATCATCTGTGTAATGCGTGGGATCCAAATATAAGATGATTAATCAGAATCATGCTACCCAGACCCGAGCCACCTTTGGACTACTCTTACAGGCAACCCTTATGACTCAACGGAGCGCTCGTGAATAAGCTGGTGCCTCGCGCTTTGCTTTCTAGTAGTGCTTTAGAAATTTGGATATTACGATTACATGTGAATGAGATTGTGGCTACAGGTTATTGGTCATGAATCTTTTTTTGTTGTCGTTGAAGACTACCGTTAAGAAGACGTTGGCTACATTCAAGAGAACCCATCTCGACTCTTGGCATGATCACAAGCAGAAGTTTACAGACGATCAGCTCGTTGTCCTAACAGAATTACTCGTGTCTCCAAATTACTACGCTTGAACTGGGTTATTCAAGGTGCTGCATATTCAGACGTAAGCCTTTATTTTGGACTCATTCCGATAATGCTGAGAAAAAGAGTTGATTTATGGTTTAGATTAGTTATTATTAGTTATATTGCCAGTTTCTCTTCAAAATAGAAGATAAAACAGAAATGTTGCTAATCATGCATGCCATTTTGCTTGTAATGCCCGATGTTTATTTCACTGTGCTACATCGGATGATATGCTTGTGTCAAACTGCCCTCTCGGAATGAGGTGATTTTGCGGTGATTGGTTTGGTAGTACAGTAATTTGACACCTGTAACAATGAGCAGGACTGGCCTGTAGTAACCTGCATGTTTTTAAACTGTGAACCCTTTAACTGCCAACAGTAAAAGGTCCTTTTACCGTCAGATACATCTTTGACCATAGATTTCTTCGCTCTTCTCGCGGTGCAAAATCTGGTTGACCCACCTTTACGAACTCCACGGTCATCCCAGAAGCTATGGTCATGTTGACCCATCTGTGTGGAATGGAGTGTCTTAGAACCGGTGACTTTAAGTTCTTGGTCTTTATGTTGTCCTACTCTATGACCTCTTAACAGACCACTTGTTAAATCATGGTCTTTGTGTTGTCAGTTTAGGAGCGCCTTTTACGAGGTCATCATGGTGCTATACAAATTTTTAATTAGAGTTACGTGGAGTTTCACTGCCTGTTTATGATCAGGTGCGTAAACGTAATGTCTTCTTCTCTGTTGCAGGGTCACCTCTTCTCGGATGGAAGGAGTCACGACAATTATCACTTCTAGTAGTTAACAATTTTGAACAATTAATTCTTTGTTGAAGGTGGATTTTATTACTTAGTTTCCGCTCTTAATTGTTGTGTGATGAAGGACTATATATATATGTTTCTATCAAACCATTTAGTTTCTACGTGAGTTGTGAACGTTTATAAAACCTTTTCACTATTTTAATTTGTATTTGTCAAAATTGGAGATGATATTTAACTTGTGCGGTGTGCATGACATAAGACATTAAAACAGTGTTTTATCTTCCTGTCTATCTCATGTAACGTGGAAACGGATATGGTTATTTTATAATAAATAGATCAATGTAATCAGAGTTCACGATAATGGTTGTAAAGTTTCACATAAATTAATTAGTCATGGGAACTACATTGTAGACCAGAAGGGCTGCAGGTTGAACATAGGCGGAGACCTGGGCCGAGAATTGGGGGGGACGGAAAGACGCGAGATTTTCCAGAAAATTTCTGACGACCGGCGAAATCTCCCAAAAAATTCTTATATTCGCCGCCAAAAAAGTTGATGACTTTTTTTTGTCTTGGCGCTCAACGATTGGGGGGGGACAAATGCATGGGCCGTCCCCCAACACTTTTATTGGGAGGGAACCGTTCCCCTGTCCCCCCCTAGGTCTCCACCTCTGGGTTGAAGCATTAGAGTTTGAGATTAAACTTGTACAGCCTTAAAAACAGGCTTTGTGAAATCATTTATGTTTTAGCTTGTTTTATTTGCTCCCCATATTCGTATGATGCATATTCATCATGCATTATTCCACAGATTATGTCATCAAAGCTGCACGCGTCTGCAATCCTAGATTTGTAGTCGAATTAAATAGCTGGAATTTGACTAGTTGACAAATGAATTATGAACTGATTGCCACCTGTGTGGTTTTGCTTGGTGTTGGAAATTATTGCTTAGACCTCTAAAACACGGGTATTGTGTAAGGAGAAAACTAAGAAGACAATATAATTATCTGACTATAAATGACTTGCAGAATGAGGCAGGAAAGCAATAACTGGTTTTACATAGGTTCAAGATTACATTCTTCGTTAAGAAAGGCATCACTGTTACTGTAGACCTCTTTCTTTCGCAGGATCTCGTTTGTCTTTTCAGCTGTGTTTTAGTGAGCAGGATTCTGAGGAGATGGCTCTATCTCAGAACACTATGCTCTTTTTAGCCTAGGCTAAAAGGCATAGGCTTGCAGACGGTTTTTAAGAAACCAGGTTTCCAGATAATTAATTCGTCAGTTGTAAAACAATTATCCTACTGGCCTACTCGCACAGCGTCGCGTCTACGCGTATAGGCCTGCCAAGTTCTATAGGCCTACATAGAGTAATAGATCCACTTTTCGCCAAGAATAGGTTAGCCTATACTTCCCTTTATTGACTAATGGTCATTGTAGCCTACCGGTACAGAATAAGTAGCCTAGGTTAAACTTTGCGTGTAAGGCATACGCTTGAACTGGTAGGCCTATGTAGCCTATATATTTCAGGCACTAGAATGAAATCCTTTGCAGTTCGGCTAATCTCCAAAACGCACAAACCGGCAGGGCTGTTTTTAAGGAATTTTTAGAACTGCACAACTCCTTTCCCATCCTCCATGGTAAATTACTTCCAATTGGATGACAATGACCTTTTTGCTAGTTTTAACTGCACAAACTTGTGACAGAGGGGCCGTCCATAAAGTACGTCACGCTATTTTTGACCCCCCTCCCCCCTGTCACAAACTGTCACAAATCTCGGACCCCCCCTAAAGTACGTCACACTTTCGAACAAAAAATTTAAAAACATAACCATTTACCTAACCCTCTAAACCCTAGGATACTATCCCTAATCCCTCTGATAGTGACGTGTGTGTCCCTAAACGCTTTGATAGTGACGGGAAATCAACTTTTATCCCGCCAGGCCGGGTTTTAGACACGCCTGGCCGGGCCGGGTCGGATTTTAGGTACTAAGAACAAAAACAATAAAAAAGAATTTAAAAAATAAATGTGTGACGTCACACATGGCTTGACCCTCCCTCTGTCACAAACTGTCACACTTTCTTACACCCCCTCCCCCCCTGGAGCGTGACGTACTTTATGGACGGCCCCAGAAGTGTTTCTACAGCTGCACAAATCCATTTAGAACTGCACATTTTTTGTACAACTGCACGTTAAAAAAGCCCTGCAATTCGGACAAGTCAACTAGCTGACAATTGCACACTTTGTGTCGGATGAGAAACTAAACTAGGTCTATGTCCTGGGTGTGTAGTGATCAGGTCGATTGAAATCACTGAATGACTTAATTCACAATTAATGGGTCAGTTAAGCTGAGCAACCTGAACAACCGCCACTCGATGATCACGACAGGCAAACGCACTTATAGACCTGGGAATCTTTCCTTATCATGTGCTTGAAGTCGCAGTTTAAACTATCAACGCATCGAAATGGGAATGTAATTAAATTGTCGAAGTAAAAGACGGAGTAGATGAAGCAGGAAGATAGGGCGGATGGCTTAGGGAAATGTGGAAAAAATTGAGAGGCGGACATACCAGAAGAAGGGGCAGAAATGCAAGACAGGATGAAAAATGGAAGAATAGAGGTGAAGAAGAGAAGGAACGAGGGAGAGAAGGAAAGTATAGTAGGAGGCATATAGGGCCTACGGAGGAAGACAGGGAAGGTATAGGCCCTACGTAGAAACTGGGTAGCGAAGGAAGCAAGGCCTCTGAGAGCGACAAAAACAGGAGGATCGACGAGACATAGCAACAGGGTACGAAATGGCGAGAAGATGGATGCCCTGCACGAGTGAAGCTATTACAGGTCATAGTTTCGACATCTCAATAAGCCATAATATAGGTTAGGTCGCGAATAGACATACCGGAAGTGGCCTTGTTGTTGGCTTGAGTACGGAGTGTAGCCTATGCCTATTAGATCTAATGTTTTCTAGGTAGCCTCGAATGGAATAATTAAGGTACGAGGTTCTGTTCCTAATCTTTGACTTCCAGAAGGGTTTACCGCTTTGACTTGATGTGCATCATAAGTAATTAACCTCTTCCTTCACGCTCTTTGGCAAGTTCTTCGCGTCCTCTTCGTTCTGTTAACCACTTAATCGATTCCTACCTCGGTCTTGAGCCTCAATAGCCCTACATCGGGCTTTCACTTGTAGGCTATTGGTCCCTCACTGATCGAGTCACCCTAGAATGACATTAAAGTATACATTCCCTCTATACTGTTCACTGCAGGATTCTGTGGTAGATTATTTCAGTTGCATTTCTTCAATGGTTAGGGAGTAGAGACATCGCTTTTCACGGACCTGTCAAACTGAGAGCGCTTCTGAATAGATCTGCTGCGAGGAGCGCTTTACAAATGTTCATAGGCTGATTAGATTAGATTAGATTAGATTAGATTAGATTAGATTAAGCTACAGAGCACCCTGTATGAATGTGCAATTCAGCGCTTAAAGTGCAACAAAAGAAGTGCCTAGACGCTCCTTGGCTTTCCAGTGTGTGTGCTGGCGAAGTAGGCAGGTCGGAGTTCAGATTTGATTTGATAAGTGCCTGGACGCCGTTCATGACCGTTCAGGGCTCCAGGCACACGTTAATCCCTGATGCCGTTGTTATTTTCCAGCTCTTTTCGAACTTATTTATTTATTTCTACAGCGCCCCTCAAGCTCGAGCGAGATCTCTACTCAGAGGCACTCCTGACTACAGCGCAGACACTGAATCGGAGCTTCACACCGAAGCGCCCGAGCAGTTATAGGGCTGTCCAGTGGCAGCGCCAGGATTTCAGTTTGGGGGGGGGGGGCTGAATTTGCGGCGTAAATTTTCCGTTTTCAGTCGCCAAAATTTCTGATGACCATTTTTTCCATTTCGCCCGTCAAAATTTCTGCTGATTTTTAATATTTTAATTTTTTTAGTCATTTGGTCGAAATCTTGGAAAACTGGTCCTTTTCCGTGACCGCCAGGCTTAGCTCCCCTAGCGCCGCTACTGGGGTCGTCCATCTGAAATGATCTCCCTTCAAATCTGCACTTATAATTAATCCTACCAGTAAAACTTTTCGTCTTAAATCTCTCAAGTCTCAAGTCTTTTTTCTTTCGCCATGGCTGGGCTGGGAGCGCCTCTGAGTAAATTTCTTAAAGGGGCGCTATGTAAATTCCGAGAATGAATGAATTAACACGGCAACGTCAAAATCCAATAAATATTTCTCTATCGCGAGCGACGTCATCGTTTTTGTCTTGCTTACGCTGTTACGTCATTTTGTGAAAGAGAGCGAGAGACAGTAGACAGAATTGCTCTATATGCTTGATATTTTCGAGAGCAAATTTTTAAGAGATTCTCTTGTGCTAGTATTGCGATGTGAGAGTACCAGTATTAGGCTAATTGCGTCAGTTAATTGCGCCGGGTGCTGCCTGGCACCAAGCAGAGGAAGACCGGGTCGACCCTGGAGCGTACGGATGGGAAGCTGCAGAGGAATAAGTCTGCAGAGACGTCCAGAGAAGCAGCTGGCAAGGACCGCGAGACCTTCGTCGCCGAGTGATCTGCTGGAGCTGAATCTGCAGCCGTCGTGGTAGATGTTGGAGGAACCGAGTTGCCGGTGGTGGACACCGGAAATAACGAGGAGGAGGGTGAGCGACAGTCGGAGATGATCCTTGTCAACGACGACGTCGACGACGCCTTCTTCATCAAGGTCATTCCCGCCTCAGCCTCCCAATTCCTCCCCGCGACGTGCTGTGAATGTGACCCTGGGGAGGGGGAGGGGCAGACGACGATGGCGATAACGATGACGAGGTTATGTCGACATACGCTTTCGGCATCTCTTCATCCGATTCATTGAGATTTCCTGACGGTGAACGACTACGATGACTCGCATGGTCATGAGGAGGCGGTTTCAGTTGGCTAATTCAGGAGAAGGGCCGGGGCCTCCTCATCCTCATCCTCCTCCTTCCCCTCCTTCATAGCCAGCAGCGAGATTCCTGCATGAAGAGTCCGTCAAGTCAGAGTATCGTCTGCAGAGGGAATCGGAAGCGCCGAGAAAGAACAGCTGCTCAATGGTTGATCCGAATTAAGACACACTGAAATTGACCCGCTTTAAGAGCTTCGAGAATCTGCGACACATCGAAATTGAACTGAACGCTGCAGTAATTAACTGATTTCGTGAAGTTGACTTTCCTTCGGAATGTGTAATCCCTGCAGGAGATGAGACAAGAATCGCTCAAACGATCGGAAAAGAGTCGCCCCAAGAACTGAACACATAAGATGATTAGTGTCACCCGTGACAACAGACTGGCATGGGTCAATACAGACGACTGGTAAGACAACATTTCATATTATAACCATTCCTTGAGTTTCTTTCAGTCTTTGTGAAATTCGAGATTTTGTAACAGACCTTCTTCTTTGTTAGTGTTCTACCATTAGACACGCAGGTCCAAGATTCCAACGACACCATTCTTGTCTATTCTGTGCTTTTTTCTTTGATTTCTTTATATCCTCGTCCATTTTCTCTGTCCATCAACCAGTTCATCATCATATTTCTTGGTCTTCCTGGTGCTCTCTTTCCCTCCATTCTTCTCTCGAGTACCGTCCTCAAGAGCGAGTCTCCCTCAACATGTGCCCCAGCCAGTTCATCTAGCTGCCTCTTCCGTATTGTACCAATTAGCGATCTTTCTTCTTGCACCAGCTGCAGCACATCTTTGGTTTTGCAGTCCTTCCAACTAATCAATAGACCTACATGTATCTGAATCTTGTAACTGTAATTTTGCAATTGTGTAGCTTCATACGCGAGTTCGAAGCTAGCCTGTATGAGGTTGAGGACGCAGACTGTGTGCCCTGTGGACTATACCCCGCAGTCGATCGAGTCGTGGGCTACGATCGACTTGGCTCGCGCGACGATCGACTCGATCGACTTCGTCGACTCGCCGACCTCTCGACGACTCGATCGACTTGGCTTGGCCGACGATCGACTCGATCGACTTCGTCGACTCGCCGACCTCTCGACGACTCGATCGACTTGGCTCGGCCGACGATCGACTCGATCGACTTCGCGTCGACTTGACCTAGTTTTGTCTCTTGCTCACCATCTGCAGTTATATGATCTTAAAATGAAATTATACGATAGTAGATCTGTGTAATAAATCTGTGAGACGTAACAATAAGCCTAATTTCGTATTCTCAGTGAATTTACAGATTTGCACTGTCGTAGTGACGTCACAATAGGCCTCGTTTTAGATTATGTAAATGAATCTCAATAATTATTACGGTAGATCTGTGTAATAATCGAAGTTAGTCACAATAGGCCTAGCTTATACTCTCAAGATGAACTTCTATCATAACAGATCATTATCATAATCGAAGTTAGCCACAATAGGCCTATTTCATTCTCAAAATGAACTTCTTTAATAGTAGGTTTGTATCAGGATCGTAGTGACGTCACAATGGGCCTAGTTTTCTCAAACTGAAGTATAATAATGGATTTGTATCATAATCAGAGCGATGGTGCGTTTAAACAGTTCTAGTTTTGTATTTTGAAAATGAAATAATATGACAGAAGATCTGTATTATAATCGAAATGACGCCAAAATAGACCTAATTTCGTTTTCTCAGTGAACTTGTTTAATAGTAGAATTGTATTATAATAAAAGTGACGTCATAAAAGGCTCCGTTTTATATTCGCAAAATGAACATAATATACTGGCAGATCTGTATAATAATCGAAGTGACGTCACAATAGACCTTGTTTATATTATCAATATGCACTTTTATAATGGTACATTTGTCTCATAATCGAAGTGACCTTGTTTATATTCTCAAAAATGCACTTCAATAATAGGCCTAGTACAATTGTATCATAATCGATGTGACGTCACAATAGGCGCTGTTTTTTAATTATCTATGTGAACTTAAAATATAATAGTAAAATTGTATCATAATCAGAGTGACGTTACAATAGGCATAGGCCTAATTCTGTATTCTCGACATCAATGAAATAATATGACAGCAGATCTGTGTCCTGATCGAAGTAACGTCACAGGAGGCCTAATTTCGTTTTCTCAGTGAACTTATTTAATTGTAGAATTGCATCATAATTGAAGTGACGTCATGAAAGGTCCCGTTTTATATTCTCGAAATTAAACATCTACAGGACTTTCATACAGGATATATCATGCTCATTCGGGAGCGAATCCAAGGAAGGGCCCAAGGGAGCAACCCAGCCATGCCCCACCCCATTCACAGATTCGCAAATGACGTGGTCCCTCTCTCCATCAGGTTTCAAGAGGCTGTAAATCAACGCAGCGGGATCAGGAAGCTGAGAGAGAAAGTAGGCCTAAAAAAGCCATCAAAGTTTAAATAACTGGAGTCGCCACGGGTTTTTAGAAGTCTTTTGGGCGAAATACTAAAAAAATTCTTTCGGCGGAAGACCAGCGAAAAAAAATTCGGCCCAAGACCACAAATTAATTTTGTCCACCCGTTCCAAAATTTTTGTATCCGCCCCTGTATTCGTTCAACTCAAATCGAAAACGTACGTCTATAGTCAACTTTTACAGCTCCATGTAGGCCTACTAACACGAAATCGACAGCTGCCAAAAGGTTCGTTAGCTGAACTTGTGTGGAAAAACTGAATTACATCATTATATCATGTACTACACATGACATATGTAGGTCACTTTGAGACTTCAAGAAATAGTATGCCTAAGTACAATATTTCTAAATCGAGTCGAGTAGATGAAACAACGACTTAACAAGACTCACGATCGACTCGACTTGCAAGTCGACGATTTTTCGATCGACTCGACTTGGCAAGACTCACGATCGACTCGACTTGCAAGTGGATCGAGTCGACGATTTTTCGATCGACTCGACTTGGCAAGACTCACGATCGACTCGACTTGCAAGTCGATCGAGTCGACGATTTTTCGATCGACTCGACTTGGCCGAGTTATGATAGACTCGATCGATCGACTCGATCGACTGCGGGGTATGAGTGTGGACCATATTGGTCGCGAAACAGTCTAAAATAATGTCACACATCACAGCTCGCAACAGCCTGCATTCAGTGTCACCTATAAGCGCAGAAAGCTCAGCCGTTGCATCGTACAATGAGATCGTTCAAGTTTTGAAAGTAGCCTACGCTAGCTGCAGCTGTTACTAAGCTCTTAATAGCCTCAGCTTAACCTGCTTCTAATCTAATACTTGAGCCTGGATAACACTATTTGGCATACCCTATTTTGATAGCCTATATGATACAGGCTATCAAAATAGGGTACGCTAGGCCTATATCAGTTAAACTCAACTTCAGTTTTTGTCAGCAGCGCGCAAGAGAAATTCAGTCTGTTCGAATTATTTTGTTGCAGACCACAGCGCGATTTGCGTTTGTCAAAACGAACGATCGTCAGCCCAAAAGAACATGCAGCCAATCGATAAAAGATGAACGAATGACTGCACAAAGAACCTGGTGTCTGTGAAAAAGAACAATCGAGAATGCAAAGAACCTGCTAGAAAAAGAACGAAGCACAGAAAACCAGCACACTGCTAAAAAAGAACAATTGACAGCGCATAAAGCTCTTCTATCTGATTTTAAAAGACTAAATATTACCTCCGGCTTCTACTCAAAGGACTGCCCACTAGTGCATTGATTCTTTTATATATTGATTCTCTTACATTTACTCTTTTACACTTCTTCTTCTTTTACACTTATTCTTTTACATTAATACTTTAACACTTATTTTTTACATTTGTTCTTTTACACTTTTTTACATTGATTTTTACAATTTTTACAATAATACTTTTACACTTTTTACATTAATACTTTTACACTTTTTTACATTAATACTTTGACACCTATTCTTTTACATTGATAATTTTACACTCTTTTTTACATTGATACTTTTATACTTATTTTTACACTAATACTTTTACACTCTTTTTTGCATTGATACTTTTATACTAATTTTTTTACATTAATACTTTTACACTTATTCTTTTACATTGATACTTTTACACTTATTCTTTTATATTAATACTTTTACACTTATTCTTTTACATTGATCCTGTTACATTTTTACATTAATAGTTTTACATTTTTTATATTAATACTTTTACACTTATTCTTTTACATGAATACTTTTACACTTATTCTTTTACATTAGTTTACACTTTTACTTTTTTTTGTTAATCCTTTTACACTTATTTTTTACATTAACATTTTTACACTTATTCTTTTACATTGATACTTTTACACTTATTTTTTACATTGATACTTTTACACTTATTTTTTACATTAATACTTTTATACTTATTCTTTTACATTGATACTTTTACATTTTTTATTAATCCTTTTACACTTATCTTTTTATATTGATGTTTTTACACTTATTTTTATATTTATTCATTTACACTTGTTTTTTACATTAATACTTTTACACTCATTCTTTCACATTTATTCTTTTACACTTATTGCTTGCATTAATGTTTTTACACTTATTTTTATATTTGTTCATTTACACTTGTCTTTTACATTAATACTTTTACACTTATTCTTTTACATTTATTCTTTTACACTTATTCTTTACATTAATGTTTTTACACATATTTTTTATATTTATTCATTTACATTTGTTTTTTACATTAATACTTTTACACTCATTTTTTTACATAAATACTTTTACACTTATTTTTTACATTTACTCTTTCACACTTATTCTTTACATTAATACTTTTACACTTATTTTTTACATTACTTACTCTTAAACTTATCCTTTTGCACAATCAGCTGTTTATTGACTTAACAGCGAGTTTTAATACACTCTTGTTATGTGGTGTGGACCTCTTCCTCTAGGAATTTATATGCTTAAAGCCTGTTTTTGAACGTCTAATTAATTATATACGACTTCCAAGGGGAGTATAGTCGACTCCACTTGTTATAACGTCCTTCAATGTTATAGACTACTCCGAAGCGCTCCCGACTACAGCGCGGACACTGACTCGGAGTTTCACGCCGAAGCGCTTGAGCAATTCCGAATGAAGGACTTGCTCAAGGTCCCTACGCGGCGGCTTGAGGTTGATTCGAAGTTTCGAACCTGCAACCCTTCGGCTGCAAAGTAACGAACATACCCACCACACCACCGCACCCCACGAAGTAAGTGGGTCGCTAAGGAATATGGTTAATAAATTGTCGTTATTGCATTTACAGTAGCCTAACCACTCTGAGAAACGCACATGCAACGCACAGGCACACACGCACAGTCATACACAAACACAAACACCCACACACACACCCACACGCACTCACAAACTTATACACTCACATTCACACACGTACTCACAAACTCTCTCTCTCTCTCTCTCTCTCTCTCTCTCTCTCTCTCTCTCTCTCTCTCTCTCTCTCTCTCTCTCTCTCTCTCACACACACACACACACACACACACACACTTATACACAAGCATAAAGGCACGCTTATGATCTATGTGTTTGTCTAAAAGATTTAACAGTTAATTAGACGGTTAATTACAGGTCTCTGGAAAATGACTAACCGCTGTGTTTGATACGAACAACGTTCACCAGTCAACTTTCAAGCCTCAAATACAAAGCGCTGCGTTTAATTCCTAAACTCCGGACGGAGCTCGGACCGGGCGCGGGCACCTAGAGCATCAGTGAGGCTGCTGACTGCTGACTCACACGCGGCTTAAGCTCCTTACCCATCGCCCGCCTGATACAAAAGGTGCAGAAGAGCCTGCAGGAGGGGAAAGGAAGACACCCACAGGTCTTTGGTGCTGCTGGCTCGTATCTCTGCTTCGCAGCAGTATCTGGGACTTGTGGGATATTAGTTAGTTGCTACTTAGATAGAAGCGGTAACTGTCCGGAGACGGAACATAGCGCAGTGGCATCTCTGACTCGTTGTCGTCGTGTCTATCTGTTAGATTTGATGGGTGTTGGAAGTTTGCTTGCAGCCCTATGGGGCGTGCTCGCCCTGAGTGCAGGGGGGTCGATGGGGCTGACTGTCGATGAGTTGTACCCCTTTGGATCCCAACAGGGAGATCGACGACTGGCTGTCGAGGACGACCTCAGCTCTCCGGAGTTTTTCCTTAATACGTCCATCGCATTCTATGATGAACGATTCTACTCTCTATACGTAAGTCGCCAACAATTCATCTCACGTTGCTTTTGCTCTCAGATGCGAACAGAACGGCAATAAGACAATAGTTACAGTAATAGCGATGATGACAGTGGAATAATTTTCTTGTATTTCAATAGCGTTATTGTTAAAGTGCTAATAATTGTAGACTGCAAAATTCTGTCAATCGATGATGATGATGATGGTGCTCTGCCCGAAGGCAGGTTCATTGGCCTTTACGCCCCTGGGGATGAGATGAGTGAGGTGGTTTCCCGTTGCCTTCCCCACAGACAATGATGGGTAAGCAACTTGCCCAAGGTCGCTCCGCAGGAGCTTGCGCCCCTGCGTCCCACACGTGCTAGCCCGAGATATCTAAATCTCTGAATGTCAACTCCCAGCCCAGGGCTTGAACCGCAGTCCGTTGCAACCAACAGACGAATGCAGCTCGCGCTTACCGGTGTAGCTAACTAGGCCAACTAGGCTAGACTCAATCGATGAGTCGGGGTTCAAATCCCACCTGCAGGGCAGAGTTTTAATAGAGATTTTTGCTCCATCTACACCCCTCCCTTTATCCAACTTAGCTATTATGAGTACATTGACCGGACATTAATGGTGGAAAGATGATGATGCGGTGTGGAAGAAGATCCGCCCACATAAGCCGAGGATAAGCCTCTCCTACTTCTCCTTATTTCCGAGCGATGGGGGGGGGGGTAATAATGAGGTTTTGACTGGTCGACTTGAACAAATTATGATGGTACTGACGAGGAAGCTTAGGGTTGTACCGCTTTGGATTCCAACAGTGATGGTCCCGATAGATTAAAGAAAGAGAAGAAAGGAGGAGGAGGAGGAGGAGGAAGAGGAGGAGGAGGAGGAGGAAGAGGAGGAGGAGGAGGAGAAGAGCAGACCCTTGAAAGGACAGTCGATACGTAGCCTTGAGATAGGAAGTTCCAACGACTTACAGCTGCTCTCGACCTCGTTCTATGAAACTAGGTTTCCATTCCTCTCCCCGTCGCTTGATCCTCCCACCGACCGCTTACATATATATATATATATAAGCACTGACCATATATATATATATATATATATATATATATATATATATATATATATATATATATATATATATGGTCAGTGCTGCAGTCATTCTATGGATGTGTGGATGGCACCGTGAAATGCCTGTCTTTCGTTGTCGTCATTTGAACCGCTGACTGCTGGGTACAGTAGTCGAACGCATTAATCACTAGACAACGACAACCATTGTGATGATGACGACGATGATGATGATGGATGGCATTGCAGTTATTCAGAGAGCGGCAGACGATTGTGATAACGTTAGTGAAAGCAGCGCTGATTTTGCTGCCGCTGCTGCTGCTGATGACGATGATAATGATGATGATGATGACGATGGTAATAATTGCTACGAGTCATGGGACAATCAAGTAGGCTACGCAAGACGTCACACGTTTACGTACATGTATGTAGCCTACGTACGTACGTAACGTAAGCATGCATGCCTACATGGATTATTATATGTATTTATGTAGGTGTGTATGTATACATGTATGCAACGTATACATGTATGTATGTATGTATGTATGTATGTATGTATGTATGTATGTATGTATGTATGTATGTATGTATGTATGTATGTATGTATGTATGTATGTATGTATAATATATATATATATATGTGTAGGCCTATTCTAAGCTATGAGTGTATGATTGTGTCTATAGTATTATGTGTATATGTATACATGCACAGCCCCTTCAACAGAGACAAAATGTACATTGGCCTCTCTACAGAGTCGAACTGTAACTTGATTTACTTAAACTATTCGATTGTTTATTAATGTGGCTAATTATGCGCAGGCTCATGCTTGGATTGGTTTTTATATATACACTACGTACCTGCACAAATTCAGCAGCACAATATGTGTAATATGCTTTTCTTGTAAGAGGATCATCTTTTTTTAGCAAAAAAATCACTGCTATGAGGAATCGTATACATGCACACTAGATTCAGACTGTGCAGCCAGATGTGTATATAGAATGATACAGAGAGACACGCAGAGAGAGGCATACAGGCAGACAGGCAGACATACAAGACAAACAAATACAGAAGCCTAATACTCAAAGCACATTGAAGCAGTTTAGACACGATGCCAATGCACATTCCTAGCGGTTCACCGAATTAAGTACGCCAGCATAGACAGAAAGAGTCATATGGAGACAGAGAGAAAGACAGGCAAACAGAGAGACACAAAGACAGAGACAGACCGAGAGGATGTGTACGTTGATGGAGGAATCTGATACAGATCACTTCACTTGGTACCCCCAGCTATAATACTATAACTATATATATATATATATATATATATATATATATATATATATATATATATATATATATATATATATATATATATATATATATATAAATGTATATTTATGGGTGTTTTATATTTCTATAATACGTATACGATACATATTATATTCATGCAAGTATTCATGTGTATTTTGATTTCCTTTATATACATTCCTTGATGTATGGCTAACTTGTATAATAGGCCTATACACGCACATATAATTTATATATATATATACACGCATTTATTATGTATAATTTATATATATATTGAGACAATGCGGATATTCGCTCATTTAATGTCGACACATTTCGATACAATCTTTGTAATCATTGTAAATCATTAATAATGTGGTTCCGCTGCAGCACTTTATCACCTTTCAATACATCCTGCAGTCCTCGACCGTGTCTGCTATGTATATACTCGGTATCCTACTTTACGGTCGATCCAACCCCGAATCGCCCTATCAATGCATCAAAGTTATACAGGCATCCTGGAGGGATATCCCCTACATAAGTATACTCTGCACGAATAAACGACAAGTAAATTACTATTGCTAATGAGTGTTTCTGTGTTTTTTCATATACGTATGTGCTCGTATGTGCTCGTTTGTCGACCACTTCAAGGACAAACGCTGCACAATGTGCACATGCATGTATACCGGTAGCATATATACGTGACTTTTCCCATATACTTATTCAGAGGGCCTTCCGTTTCCATTTTCAAACTGCAAGGCTGCAAAGGTGAATTTGCTCAATGCCATTGGACCAACCTCTATATCTTTTGTAAGCAGCTCCCAAATAATTTGCTCTGTACCTTATATAGGCTTATAACCTATTATTTTGTGTAGTCCTATACTTTTCCTATACAGAATTCGCCGCATTCTATTATTACAACTAAGCCACATATAGTTACGCCAACATATAATGCTAATATATTTTATTATTTAATTGACGATTTTAATTACGCTGTAAGGAAATGAATGTGTATAAAAACAATTAGTATATATAGGGCCTTAGATATTCAATAGTGACATATAATAATATACATAATAAGTACTTCAAGTACTCGAGCGTGTCATCTTCATCAGCATTAGGCTACTGTTCTGTTCCTGACACCAGTAGCGGCGCTAGGGGGGGGCTGGGGGGCTAAGCCCCCTTAAAAAAGGCCATCTATTTTTTTCGCCATGTAAAAATGAAATATTTGGACGATTCACCCCCTTTAGCCCCCCCAAAATTAAGCGCAAAGCTGAAGATTTTGGTCGATAACTAAAAAAATAAAATATAAAAATAATAAAAATTCGGCGGCGGAAATGGAAAATTTTCTTAAGATTTTGGTCGATGACTTAAAAAAAATAATAAAAAAGGTCGTCAGAAATTTTGGCGGCGGACGGAAATTTTTTTCCCGAAAATCCAGCCCCCCCCAAAACGAAAATTCTGGCGCCGCCACTGCCTGACACCAGCCACCTGACTGCATGGCGATGAGTATATGAATGAATGATGTTCATGTAAATATACATTGTATAGTCCTTGGCCAATGACCATTTGTCCTTCGTTAACTCATTCATTCGTTAACTCATTCATTCATTTGTTCATTCGTTCATTCGTTCATTCGTTCGTTCATTCATTCATTCATTCATTCATTCATTCATATCCAGCAGTTATATGTTGCCCCTTCAAGAAAACTGACCTGAGGCACCCATGCATGGCACAACTCTGCAGCGCTGCTTAAACAGCAGTCTTCAGGCGAGAAAAGAACGTAGGCAAGAAGATCCTGGAAGACAGGCGAAGCTGCAGAGGAGGCTATTCCAGGTCGAAGGCCCACCACCGAGAAAGCGCGACTCTGCCATGTGGAGATGCTGGCAAGGTGTTAGTCCAAGTGATGTTTGTTCTGTTCCCAATTGTTAGGCCCATAACAATTGTATGATCTATCCAGCGTATACTCTTGCCCATGGTCTGTCTGTTTTCCCTGTTTATTTCTTATCTTTCATGTAGCGCATTGCTTGAGTTTAAGTCAGCTGGCATTCTCGCATATGTATTAGGATATATTGTGCACGGACATATATGCAGCCAATAGCCATATAATATATTTCGACGTATGATTCGATGGACGCATGTAGCTGAATATATCTTTTCTATTTCGATAGATTTATCACAATCAGACTACGTTATATCTACACACACACACACACACACACACACACACACACACACACACACACACACACACACACACACACACACACACACACACACACACACACACACATATATATATATATAATGCAGACATGTGTATTTATCGTCATACGCACACAATACATGTATAGTGCAAACAGAAATTAATGGTGCTAATTATGACGAATTAATAACCTTTAAAGACCGTCTGCCCGTCTGTCAGGCCGCTGCATGTATTAAGGCTGCAACGCAGTATAGGCTATATGTAATTGGCTGGGAGCGGAAACGCGTTTGCGTCGGTTGAGAATAGCATAGAGTTGATAACTTTTCCGCATGTCAGTGCGTCTAAACAAACCTCAGCTGCTTTTAGTGCATGCTTGATTTATGTCCTTTAAGTAAACTCGACCTGTAGGCTATACAGTGGAATGCAACTGGATTTCAAAGTTATTCATATGATCGTCCTTCTAAACTTAGACTAAAGCAACGTTGATTCTCTTCATTTTGACGTCTCGTTTTATCGTTGGGATGAAGTTGGTGAACGGTGGTCTAGTGGTTAGCGTGCTGAACTGTCGAGCGAAAGGTCGGGGTTCAAATCTCCGCCAGAGCAGAAATTTGTGTCTGCTCCATCTGCATGTGCTCATATATATAGCATATTCAGCTGTGATGAGCATAGATCGAACGTACATTGTCGGTGTGAAGATGAGACGGTGAGGGAGAGGACTGGCCACTCGCCATCCTCATATGCCGAGGTTAAGAAAATGAAGTCGCCAACACTTCATAGCCATGCTTGTCTCAAGGCTATAGCTTAAGGGACTCTTCTTCTTCTTCTTCTTCTTCTTCTTCTTCCTCCTCCTCCTCCTCTTCTTCTTCTTCTTCTTCTTCTTCTTCCTCCTCCTCCTCCTCTTCTTCTTCTTCTTCTTCTTCTTCTTCTTCTTCTTCTTCTTCTTCTTCTTCTTCTTGTGCCGGAGAACACATCGTCGTCACCTATGTGATTATAAGCACGCATCATAAACCCCGTTATGGGGTCTATGACACGCATAGGCATATAGACCTATATTGTAAATTATGCGTGCTGATGTCGGACCAATCTCATCTTATTTTTATGATTTATATAAGAATTTTTCTTATTTATTTACTGCTTACTTAATCTGACTGTTTTAATTTTTTTGATAAAAGAATGCTACTGTATATTAATTTCGGAAGTTGTGCGTCACTAACACAATCTGTCTTCTGTCATTTATCCTATTTGGATTTCTTAATAACTTTTCTGACCTCTGCATCGTCACCAGTGCTAATTAAATTCGTATTAATTCGAGTGGCAGAGCATGGCCGCCTGTACCCCAGACCTCTGATGCATCATGCCATCCAGGGGCGGGTGGTTATGAATCTGTGATTCATTTCCTATATATGCCACACACCCCTGAGTACTGTATTTATATAGGCCTACTATATATATGGCATGCCAGACTAAATTGGAACTCCCCTACTGGTTTCACTCTGCCAGTGCCAGTCCCAAGCCTGGTTAAAGGAGGAGAGCGACATTAATCATCTTTCAATGGCAGTGTCGTTAAACATGCACGAGCTATGCCAGATAATTTATCGAGGTTATTAATTTTCAGCCGACCATTGCCAACTGCAGTCGGTCACCCACCACACACCAACATTTTGTGTTGAGTGTAGGACACTGTAGGCTATACCGCTATAGGACACGATTTAGTGCTGCAGTTGAAATTGAACAGGTCAGAGAAACCAGGAGTCAGGTTGTTACATGTGGAAAAGAAGTTAAAATGGACGAATGTTTATACGTCTAGACCCGAGTGGCAATTTAGAGTCGATAGAATCAGAGCACTATAGGCCTATAAGAAGCGCTGGCGGCGGTGAATGCCAAGGTTTCGTCGTACCAATGACGTACCATGCAGTCTCAGAGTTCGACCGATCGTCCAAGCATTGTTCTGGTGCGAAGTAATCAACGTGTCTCCTATAGATCGCATGCAGTTATCCACATCCCGCAAGACTGCATCCAGTCTTCGTGAATAGACTATACAGGCGTAATCCGATGATCGTTGTGCTTCATGTGTCATTTCATTGATATGGTGTCTATTGACATATAAGTAGCTGTTTCCATTTTGTCACACACACATATACTCTCCTTTCTTGCTGACAGTTGCTGGCCTTCTCTCTTCCCATGTATTCCTTATTTTCCATTAATCACTTCCTCTTTCGTCCAGGACCTACTACGTCCATGCCGTCTAGCATATCCCTTGGCAATTATTGATTGGATCCCACGGACTCTATTCAAATTGTCTATAGGTCAACGTATAGTCATAATAGTAGGAATGGTGTAGGCCTAATCATGAACTCATGTTCTTTCTTCACTGAATGCAGCCTTTTCAGTAGCGGCTCTAGGGGGCTAAGCCCCCCTTGAAAAGGCCATCCATTTTCCCATGTAAAAATGAAATATTTGCACGATTAACCCCCTTTAGCTCCCCCCCCCAAATTAACCGTAAAGGTACGCACGAGGTTTGCCAGACAGTTTGGCGGATATGAAAGAGGACCGTTTTCCAAGATCTCGACCAAATGACTATAAAAAACGGAAAATTTTCTCCCGCAAATTCAGCCCCCCCCCCAAAAAACTGAAATCCTGGCGCCGCCACTGAGCCTTTTGTGTGTCCTTTCCCTCACAGCTGTTTCTCCCCGTCTCAACTATTCTCCCCCGCTTTCCATAGTTCTACTATAGTAGACCGCAGTTTCTCCCACACTTAACTCTATGCTGGTCTTCCTCTTAAGTCCATGTACCTAACCTCCTATCATCTTCCCCATCCCTGCCTGCTTTTGGTTGTTCCTTCCCTCAAACTCTCGTCGTGAGCCCTTGATGCCAAAGCTGCTGAACTTTGACCTTTGCAGTAGACGTGAATTTCCTCTGCTTCTGGTTTCCATATAAACGTTGGCTTCTGACCAATTGTTGCAAACAAAGACTTCGCCCACGTGTGCACCGATTAACCTGGGTGTTAGGAGTTAACCAAATCAAGAATCATCATCATCCTCATCCTCATCCTCATCATCATCATCATCATCATCATCATCGTCGTCGTCGTCGTCGTCGTCGTCATCGTCATCGTCATCATCATCATCATCATCATCATCATCATCATCATCATCATCATCATCATCGATCCTGTATCCTATATAGAAACACGCTGTTCAATGTCGGCGATATTGGAATCGGCAAATAAATAATCCCCTTCAGATCATTTCAGTCACTTGTCAGATCAGATTCCCGTCTTTCGTCCAAGTTACGGTTATGTCGTCATCATCGTCGTCGTCGTTATCGTTTTCGTCGTCGTCGTCGTCTTCATCGTCGTCGTCATCGTTTTCGTCGTCGTCGTCGTCGTCTTCATCGTCGTCGTCGCTTAAATAGTGCTTGCATATGCGCATAATTAAAATTTGCTTTGTGTGAAATATAATATTCTGTCGATTCAGGTGAACTTGAATGGATTCGTATCGTTTGAAACGGAGATACCATCGTACAGGAGCAACATGATCATTCCGTTTGGATTCAAGATCATCGCTCCGTTCTTCGCAGACATCGACATCCGTCTTTCCGGCAACGTCTACTACAGGTAGACATAGCTACCGTGTCAGCATCGATTCATCGATCCACTGTCTCATCTTCACCTCTTATCTTGGGCGCCCGCAGAAGTTTTTGCAGGAGGGGTCAAAACGCGATGGTCAAGGTTTAAAAAATTCGTAGCAAGAGGTCAAAAAATGCAAAGCAGGGAGTTGAGAACCTGCATTCGTATTTTTCATAGAGGTTTCTTGATGTAAATTTCTCAGTTTAACTTTTTTTAAATTTTCTAATATGAATTGTTTCGCTATACAAAAAATTTGATTTGTTTTAAATATCTAAAAGTATTAGATAAAAGCAGATTTTTAAATTCTCTAATGTGAAGAAATTTGTCATAAACCCCAAAAGTAGTAGGCCTAGTTAGAAAAATAGGCTTCAATTTTCCAGTGCCCCCTCTTGCCCCCTACATGTATGTTCGGGCGCCCATGCCTCTTATTATTGTTACTCTTCTAAAGCATAGCAAACGTACCACGGTATAACGTAAGACAACGAAGCAGTTGGTTCTGACGCTCTGCTCCATTGTTTCATTTACCCGTATGGGGGGCTATATAATTATAGGCTGCTTGGTTCTATGCGTTTGAGTGGACCCACCTCCGCAGTGGTGTATTCCTCAATTATCTGAACATCATTTATTTATAGTGGATGCTCCTTTGCTCCTCTTCGTGTGCTTCAAAACCACTTATAGGCCGGCTAGCTATATAGCGCAGGGCTTTTGATAGGTACTTATGAAGCATCATATTAGCCTATATAGCCAGATGATAATATTTTCATCAAACATTTGATCAAGCTACACTTGATCAAGAGTTCCTATGTTATTTACATACATTCATGCTTACGAGTTTATATACATACATAGGTTATGTATGTATGTATACAACAGTACTGCACAATGCACGTATAGAAATATATTTACTTACGTCGTTATGCATGTATAGTAATTATTTGAAGTGGTGTAGGGATGTAATCAAGATATGTATATAACTTCAGATGTATATATGTATGTATGCATGGGCACGGCGGTGTTTGGGTATCTTCGGTGTCTTGGAGCCTCAAGACTGAGGGTTCGAATCCAGCTCAAGCTGCCGCGTACAGTGGCGGCGCCAGGATTTCAGGTTTGGGGTGCTGAAGCCTCCGGGAGGAAATTTTCCATTTTCATTTTTCATCCGCCAAAATTTCTGACGACCTTTTTTAGTCATCCAGTCGAAAATGTCAGTTTTGCATGTTAAATAAAAACCGGATGGCCTTTTTTAGGGGTGGCTTAGCCTCTGATAGTGAGGGGGCTAAGCCCCCCTAGCGCCGCCACTGGCCGCGTATAGGGATCCTGAGCAAGTCCTTCACTTGCAATTTTGCTCATGCGCTTAGTCCGCGCTGTAGTCGGGAGCGCCTCTGAGTAGATATCTTGAAGGGGCGCTATAACAAGTGCTCATGCATACATGATACATACCGCACATATATCCAAACTAACATACCAATAAGCTGTTGCAAGCATGCATACACAGTTACACACATGATATCCTCGTAAATAGTATTATGCAGGCGTAATACGATGCTCGTTGTGTTTCAGGTGTCACTTCATTGATGCCGTATCTATTGACATTTAAGTATCGCTAATTTCATAGACCTAACAAATACATTCAACCAGCGGCGCCCGCAGGATTTTTTTCTTGTACGCACAGAAATTTTCCTGATGACCTTTTTTTAGTCATCAGTCAAAATTTCCCCAAAAACATACCTTTTCATGGGGGGGGCCCGGTAGAGTAGTGGTTAACACGCTGGCCAAGAGTGCGAGAGGTAGTGAGTTCGAGCCCCCGTTGGGCGGATTTGCTTTGTAGGCTGCCATCGGCGCCGTGTAATTACAAAGCTGTCTGTTCAGTTGGTAGTTAAGTTTAATTAAGATTACCGCATAACTTGTAAATGTAAAGCGCAGTGCGTCTTGCAGGCGTTTAATTAAAGAAAAGATATTATTATTATTATTTTCTATCCGCCGAAAAAACTGATGACTTTTTTTTAGTCATCGCGCTGTACGCACTTGCGTACGTGCGTACGTCTGCGGGCGCCGCTGCATTCAACTGTTGAAGCAAATCAGATTAACACGTAAAACCCACGTCACATATATGTACATTGACAATTTTTGTTGCGCCGTTTAGACTTTAGAGCACCCCAAAGGTCATTGCAGCGGCTGCTGTGGTAGCCTATAGTCATAGTTGTAAAAAAGGTTTTTTCCGTTTTTTTTCTCTTCCAAAAAACGTCGTTTTTTTCGTTTTTTATTTTTCCCATCGTTTTTTATCGTTTTCTTTCTTTAACTTTATTTATTCATTTACTTTCTGTTATTATTTTCCTTAATTTTAAGTTTTTCTGATATTCCTTATGTTTTCCGCCAACTCTCAAGGATTCAGTTAACTAAAGTCATTATTTCATCGTTTAACATCATCATTTAAGAGATTGCCTGCATGTAGTAGGTTCCTAATCAATGTTTTCAAGGTTAAAATGCGGTTTTAGATGCAGCAAAGTCAAATTATTTTCCGTTTTCGTTTTTTGTCGTTTTTATATTTTCGAAAAAAACGACTTTTTTTTCGTTTTTTATTCCGTTTCCATAGTTTTTTGCATCTATGCCTATAGCTGCAATGACCTTTGGGGTGCTCTAAACACTTCCAAAATGTGTTACTCCCCGTTTAACGCTGGAGGTTTTGCATTGAGATCGGGTCGAGAGGAGGTGAAGGAGGAGGAGAAGAAGAAGGAGATTGCAGAGGAAGAAAAGGATAAGAAGTCAAAGAGAGAAGAGGAGAAGGAAGAAAATTGGAAGGATAAGAAAAAGAAGCTGGGCTGGAAAGAAGAGGAGAAGTTGCAGCCTCAGAAGCAGGATGGGAGCAACGTCTGCTATTCGGTGGAAGAAGGCCTTTCGTTCTAAGAGGCTGTGGGAACTGGAACACGGTGATCACAGCATGGGAGAAATAGAGATACAAACCAGAAAAATGGATAGGGAGAGGAATAGGAAACAGCACAGAACAGGAAGGACAGATATAGGGGCAGAGATAAAAAGCAAAATAGAGTTGATGAGAGACACAGAGACAGATGCAAAGACAAAGAGATACAGAGATACAGAGATGCAGAGACAGACTTGCTTATAGGAATAGAGGGAAACTGGAGGGGCAGATAACTTACTTCCCATTAGCTGCAGCGGAAGAAAATGGTAGTTAAGGGGAAAGTAAGTATAGACGCCAGGCAGGAACAGACAGACAGACATACAGACAGACATACAGACATACAGACAGACAGACAGATAGACAGACAAGCATGCAGAAATACTCCTTCTGCATACGGTCTGTCTGTCTGACTGACTGACAGACAGACAGACAGACAGAAAGCCAGACAGAAGACAAACTAATTAGCTTCATTGATACATGTATGAAAGCAGGCAATAGGTCTATAGGCTACGCTGTGTACCTTGTACCTATAGGCGGAGTAAATAGGTTGAAAGACTGAATGAGAGACAGACAGACATACGGCGGGACAGACAGACAATGTCAGACGTACTTATATATAAATCAGTGAGCATCCAACCCTTGAAGTGTTCTTCCGAGGTCGTTTAATTCGTATGTGTGCTTGAAGATAAGGGCGGCTGGCTTCCGTAAGGGTGTAGCTGCAGCCAACGGATATGGAAAAGCAACCCGCCCATCTACCCCAGACTGGGGTTCTTCCTCTCTGTTTCTCTGCCTATCTGCCTATCTGCTTCTTTGCCCCTCTGCCTCTCTCTCTCTTCTCATTGGTTACGGCGAGAATAATATTAGCGTAGTAACTTGTAATGGTACTTTTCAAGTGGTACAGAGTCACTCTTGAAGAAGCAGAAGAATTTTTTGCCTGTAACAAAAACCAAGGACAACCGTATACACTATACAGTACTATATGAGAACTTAGGTAAACAATGTTGAAATTGTAAACACAAAACTATGAATGCATAAAAATAAGCAATTGGGAAATGAAAGAACAGGTAAAACAGCCTACTAAAAATAAATGATAAATTTAGCAATAGCGTTACAAAATATAAACAGGAGCTATACAAAATACAAAAACAGTATGTACATACAAGAACAAAGTAGATACTATAGCAGTTAAGATATAAAACAAAACGCAATTTAATGACAAAGCAAGAAGAAGAAAAAAACAATGAGCCTGAACAAGAGCCGTGCGTTTTTTAATCCCCAGCGATCACCTTTACGTCGAATATATAGAAGGAAATAAAAGCACAAATTGAAACGATATGCCAAAGCAGAAAGTTAAATGGAGGTGATGAAGTCAATATTGTTTATGTTTTGGTGTTGCTAATTTGCAGAGAGACCTTCGACCCGTCTCTGAAGAACAAGGCAGCGCAGGAAATTGGCCGGGCATTCCCTGGGAAGCGTCATTTCCCTACCAGCCTCGTAATCGTTACCTGGGACCAAGTGGGATACTACGACAGCCAGTACAATCCGGTCTGTTGGTCATGACCTTTTCCTTCATGGCGGTATAGTCAAGGTCAGATAAGGTAAGGTAAGGTAAGGCGATGCAAGACGAGGTAATAAATTGTAAGGTTAGTAAAACAAGGTATAGGAGAAAAGGGTCTGCAGTTATAACCTTTTATGAAATTCAGGCATTGGCTCTAGGGATTGCATGCATGGATGGAGACTAATTGGTCTAGAAGTTGGGAGGGACGAACGAGCGACCGAAGGACGATCGCCGAGGCGCGACGCGACATTTTGGGCGGACGGACGGACGGACGGACGGCTGAGTCGCCGACGAAATTTTTCATTTTCACCGACCAAAATTTCTGAGGTTTTTTTTTTATTCATTAGGTTGAAATCTCCTGAAAAAGTACCATTTTCTATATCAATAAAAACTGATGACTTTTTAGTGATAACTTTTTCCAGTCAAAATAGCTGATATTCTAGTCTTTACTTCTTTAACCTATTAACCACTGTACAAATTTTTAATGCTATTTACGAATATTTCTTTTCTTAGATCATAGTTAGATGTTGGGGGACATGACCACCACAAGCATTGGGAGGACCGTCCCTCTGTCCCCCTAAGTCTCCGCCGATGATTGATTGTAGCTAGTAGGAAAATAATAAATGATGATGATATTTAAATATAATTATATATCGTTTATTCAAGAAAATTATTTTGGCATACCGCAACTTATTCCGTGAAAAATTAATAGGAAAATCAAATGTGGATTAAACAATGCAAGATTCAACATTATTTATAGGTAAGAGTTATTACTGGTTCATAGAGCTAACACTACGAACAGAGTGCGGAAGTGGACTCGAAGGATGAAATTAAAGTCATCTTTTATGGTCAGTTCAAGGTCTTGCGGCCTGGAAGTGGACAGCATTCGGCCAACGAACATTAGATGGAAACAGACCCTGCAGAGTGCATGACTCCAGATGAACCCCTGCTGCAGAGTCTGATAACTGCTTCATCCATAAAACGCTCTGCATCCGGGTAGTGAGATGGAATGACGATGATGATGATGATGATGATGACGACGACGACGACGACGACGACGATGACGATGACGATGACGATGATGATGATGATGATGATGATAATCGAGGATTAGTACTAATAACTAAATATAAGCTTAAGGGAAATTCATTTTTTCTACTGTTGATAAAAAACAAGCATATAAATTGAGTATTATATATGATTACTAGAACTGCATTAATGATCTTTGTAGACAAACACGTTCCAGTTGGTGATATCATCGGACGCCAGAGACTCGTTTGCCATCTTCCTCTATCCAGACAACCGGATCAACTGGTTGAGGGGCGATGGTAAGGAAGCACCTCTATCCGAGGACCCGGATGCCCAGGCTGGGTTCGATGCTGGCGACAGACGACGATACCTCACACTTCCGGGGTCTGGAAACAGAGAGGTCCAGAACCTTCCAGCGTAAGTCCACACAGCCGTCTGTTCTATCACAGACTTACAGACTTTCCAGGAATAACTGCCTGGATTATATATGCTTGATGGAGAATGCATATAAATATATGTATGTGCATATAATTTATATGTATGTCATATTGTATACGTATATATATAATACTAGCTGGGGTACCCGGCGTTGCCCGGGAAATTTAGGATTCGACCCGCTCCGGCCACAACCCCACCACATCACACCCCACCACTCCGACCTCCACCGGTACGCCACGCAGGAAATTTTCCACCCACCCCTCTTCCACTCCTCCACCTCTTCCATCCCCCCCACAAAACACCACCACTAACTCCGATCTCCACCGGTACGCCACCCGTGAAATTTTGGTTTTCGGAGATAAATTTTCCCCCGAAAATTTTCCCCACCTCCTACCCACCCCACAACAGGCCACCACTAACTCCCACCTCCACCGGTACGCCACCCGTGAAATTTTGGTTTTCGGTAAATTTTTTGGGGAAAATTTTTCCCCCCAAATTTTCCCCCACCCCTCTTCCACCCCCACCTCTTCCACCCCCACAACACGCCACCTCTAACTCCGATCTCCACCGGTACGCCATCCGTGAAATTTGGGTTTCCGGGAAATTTTTGGGAAAAATATTTCTCCCCAAATTCCCCCCCTCTTCCACCCACCCCACCTCTTCCACCCACCCCCGACAACACGCCACCACTAACTCCGATCTCCACCGGTACGCCATTCGTGAAAAAAAAATTCGGAAAATTTTTGAGGAAAAAATTTCCTTCTCAAAGTTTCCCCCACCCCTCTTCCATCCCCCACCTCTTCCACCCCCCCACAACACGCCACCACTAACTCCGATCTCCACCGGTACGCCACCCGTGAAATTTTGGTTTTCTGGAAATTTGGGGGGAAACATTTTTCCCCAAAATTTCCTCCGCCTCTCTTCCACCCACCCCACCTCTTCCACCCCCCACAACACGCCATCACTAACTCCGATCTCCACCAGTACGCCACCCGTGAAATTTTGGTTTTCGGGAAATTTTGGGAAAACCCACCCTGGCCCCCTACCCACCACCCCACCACCCCCACACACCCCACCCCTTTGCTCCCCCACCAACTCCACCCCTCCCACCGCCTCCACTCCTCCACCCACGACCTCCTACCCCCATCCCCCTCGCCCCACCACCACCCCCACCCCCTCCCACACCCTCCCACACCCCCTCCCTTTCACACCCCCCCCGACCCACCTCCACCACCGACCTCCACCCGTACGCGACCCGTGAATTCCGGACTGGCAAAGGCGCTGTTCTCTAAACGCTGTCGAACGGCTGCTTTTATACGTATTACGTATAGGAGCCGAAAGAAAAGTGCTGTTATAAGCTTGAAAGGGCAGAGTCCAACAGGGAAAATGAGTGTTTTTGGCCCCCCACTCTGGCCCCCGTGGTGGCAGAGATTTGCGAACCCCTTCTCTACGCGTCGGAAGCCGAGACGGACACAGTAGTGAAGGTTTGGAGTGAAAATCTCAAAAACTGTGGAAATGCATTCCGGTCAAACAGACGGAATCTTCTCTTTATTTATATAGATATGCATAAGAGCGAATTTATTAATTGGCGTATAAAAGTATTTGACATAGGCCTAAATCATCATCATGTAAGCAATTGTTAAAACGGTGTATATTAGCCTATAATATGGAGAAACTTTGCATTGAACAAGTTGTACAAAAGATGTCTTTTCACAGTTTTTGCGATTTTTAAGTAAAGTAGAAGTAGACTTTGCTCTTGCTGAAGGGTTTCATCATGCAGCAGAGATCGAATAGATGGGTATACGTGGGCGTGTTGGTGGGTGTGGGTGGATGGATGGGTGGATTTTGGATGGATGGATGGTTGGTTGGATAAATGTAAGAATTCATAGATGGAAGGCATTGGAAGGGTGGATGAATAGATGGTTGTCTTGGGTGGGGTGGGTGGGTGAATGGATGTTCAAATAGATGAATAAAAAAATAAATCTTTTAGTAAACAAGATGCACTAATAAATGACGCTGCGTGTAAACTGATACGAGAGTATAACATAATCCACTGAATGGGATCAGATAAGAAGATCTGAATTGACGACAGGAGATGCTTCTCTGTTTAATATCTGTAACAGATGGAGTAATTTTGGGGTGAATGGTGTCTGGGTTTTCCACATCGGGGACACTCGAGGTCAGAATATCGAAACTCCATCATCCTACTCCAGACGTGGAGGTAGGTGCAAATGGGAATGATGTTGTCCAGGTGGTGTTGACTCAATTGATGCTTGAAGGATAATCACCCTAATCGTTGGTAATTCTAATTCTAGCCAAGCTGTCCAAGGTATTAGCCTATGGCTTTAGGTTGTTGTTGCTGCCGCTGATATACAGTGTATATTAGCACAGCCGGTGACCGGACAAAATGGTAGCGGACAAAATGGTACATACAAACATGGTATGGACAAAATGGTATTAGACAAAATTGTGCGAACAAAAGGTATGGACAAAATGGTATTGGGACAAAATGGTATGGACAAAATGGTATGGACAAAATGGTATTAGGACAAAATGGCATTAGGACAAAATGGTAGCGGACAAAATGGCACGGACAAAATGGTACGGACAATTGGAATGGACAAAATGGTATTAGGACAAAATGGTACGGACAAATGGAATGAACAGAATGGTAATGGACAAAATGGTACGGACAAAATGGCACGGATAAAATGGAAGCTGGATTAAGGTATCTTATTGCTGACGAAAATAGCGCGAAATGGAAGCTGGATTTTTATATCTGAAATAGAACTGTATTGAAAAAAAAGCGTGAGAAATGGAAGCCGAATTGGTGAAAAGAATGCTTGAGAAATGGAAGCTGAATTGATGTTTGTCATTCATGTATTTCATGATGCATCCAGCGTTCATTTCAGCTAGAAAACCATCGATTCAGCTTCCATTTATCATCACTCCAGCTTCTATTTCGGCTATAAAAAATGCCTTTATCCAGCTTCCAATTCTCAAGAGTTTTTTTAAAAACCAATCCGGCCTCTATTTCAGCTGTAAAAATACCTTTATCCGGCTTCCATTTTTAAAGCATTATTTTCGTCAATCCAGCTTCCATTTCACCCATAAAAGACCTTCATCCAGCGTCCATTTCACATTCGTTTTTTCATTAATCCAGCTTCTATTTCATATATAAAAATACTTTAATCTACCTTCTATTTTTATCTTACCATTTTGACCGCTACCATTTTGTCCTAGAACCCCTCAGCCTGATGAAGATAGAAATTTTGACTGCCAATGCTAAATTGTGATGACGATGATGATTATGATGATGATTATTATGATGGTCATGACGATGATGATGATGATGATTATGATGACGATTATGATGACGATTATGATGACGATTATGATGATAATGTTGAAAATTTTGATGATGGCGACGAAGACGATGACGCTGTTAATGATGCTGTTGATGATGATGATGGTGGTGACTTGCAGATGTACAAGTGTCAGATGAGTCGCTGACCTGCGCTGATGGAGGTCAGAGGAGTTGCCATGCCAACGCCAACTGTGTTGACTACGACGAGGGATACTGCTGCGAGTGCGTCGCTCCGTACATCGGAAATGGCGAGGAATGCATACGCCCAGGTAAGGACTCGCCTGCTCACTCACCTGCTCACTCACCTGCTCACTCACCTGCTCACTCACCTGCTCACTCACCTGACCATTCACCTGCTCACTCACCTGCTCACTCACCTGACCATTCACCTGCTCACTCACCTGCTCACTCACCCGCTCACTCACTTGCTCAGCGGAGTCTTGAGCTGGCCGTGCTGCTCACTTGCATGCTCTCATTCACTAATTTACTCATTCGTCTCATCATTCTGTTTGGCCATTTATAATAATCACACAATTCAGCGAGAAATGAGGAGAATTTAGTTCCAACGGTCGTAATATGAAAACGTTTGTAACATTTGCATTTGAATTGCACGTAGGCCTACCACTTAATAATTTAAAGAGCGAAGCAACATTCATTCATTCATTCATTCATTCATTCATTTGTTCATTTATTCATTCATTCTGAGAATTTTCATAGCGGAAACCAGTGAAGAACGCCACGCATAGGCCTATATAGACAGAGGCAAAGGCATATTTAGGAATACGGCCAATGAGGCGAGCAGCCGACCCAAGAACTCGGTCAAGGCGCCCAATTAGTCCAAGTGGCAGACCCTCGAGTACCGAACTGCAGTGATCAATTCTACTGGTGACAAGGGCATGCACGTGTCAGAGTAGCATTATAAGAGATGGAATCGGATCGGAAGTGGTAGTAGCAATTAACCTCGAGTGACTAAATTGATATGCCGCGAGAAATTGAGCTCTTGGACTCCAAGGTGACTCCTAGGTCTCGCAGACTTGCACTGTAAGGGAGAACGAGATATCAGAAAGGTCGCTACTAATAATTGCAGGTCAATGGACGCCATTTGCCTGCGAGTACCGAGTCAGATGAACTGAATTTTAAAGAGATTTGAGGCCAAAAATTAAAACCGATCGACCTGTCCTAATGTCATTAACTGTTATAACTGCTATGAAAATATTGAGAAATGTTTGGTTGCCTTTATGACAGACGAGCCGCAGAGGATCAGCGGCAAAGTGTCCGGTAGTCTGAACGGAGTAAGCATCGATGATGTCGACCTGCATGCTTACGTCGTCACGACTGACGGAAGAACGTACACTGCGATCAGTCGAATGGAGTACGCACTCGGACAGTCTCTCCTCAGCCTCTACCCCATCGCCAGCATCCTTGGATTTCTCTTCGCTCTGCGTCAGCAACCGGCCGCTAAGAACGGATTCATGATCGTCGGTAGGATAACGTAGACTATTATTATATCTTCAGAACTCTGCATGAAACAAAGCTAATGACATTTCTAATGTTGACAATCGGAACAAGGGGTTATTCAGCAGCTTCATTGTACCACAGTGTAACAGTTATTTTTTAGTATTGGTCTGTTCCGATTTGTATCTTCCAGACTCTCTCTGTCTCTGTCTCTCTCTGTCTCTCTCTGTCTCTGTCTCTGTCTCTGTCTCTCTCTCTCTCTCTCTCTCTCTCTCTCTCTCTCTCTCTCTCTCTCTCTCTCTCTCTCTCTCTCTCTCACACACACACATCTAATGCCCTCTTTTCTATTGTTTCGGTTGCCCTGCTTGACCTGGCAATGACTCTGATCGCCACTTATGACTGGTGACCCATGTGGACACGCTGTCTGCTTGTTGGCAAACTGAACTCACAGATAGGGATTAAGATTTTGTTTGCACACAATTGGACTGATGCTAACATTCAACACAAGGCGCAGGCATACTGTGGCTAAATTCTGGAAAGCTCTTGAAGTAAAAATCACGAATATCATGCAGTAATATTGGAAATATAGTAGGTCTAAGCCTAAGTTTGTTTAGGAAATATAAAACAACATGGTAAATTTAGTGCATGCAGTTATATAGTAAATCTGTGTAAAGTAGGCTAATACTGCAAGCATAGTTTAATATGTATGTCAGGTTTTGTTAGCATCACAGAAGGCATCTATAAAGGCGCCACATTAAGCATCTTCTTAGATGCTTGTTTGCATGCATAAATGCATTGTGTTCATTCAATTTTGCTACAGTGTGATACAGTTAAATACATTACGATGCAACGCTTGTAAATACAATCTATATTATAATTCCGAAACACTTTCCATATGTTTGTTTATTTGTTTGTTCGCTTTTGACTCTCCCCTGCAGAATAGGCTCGGAAATGAAACAGCGTCGGTTTAAAAAAAACTTTGCAATCGATTCTTACCCCAATTATATGGTCATCGCAACTATTTTCAGGTTTTAATTCAGTTTAAAACAAAAGTTATAGCGTTTTAAGACAGATTTCATCAGTAATTTATCACACTAGCGCGTAAGTCAAGAGTCTACACCGCATGACGTCATACCCGCCCAGTAATAATTTTCGTAGCGCCCCGTAGGGGTGGGTCAAGTTTGGCTTTTTGGGGAAGCGAGGTGGGGTGGAGGGTTGGCGAAAACCCGAAATTTAGCAGTCAGCGATGGACACCAGAGCGGAGTAGTGTTTAAAACCCTAAATTTCACTTTAGAACTCGAGTTTTTAGCGTTTTAAGACAGAAGCTCACGCTTTGGTAAGCAGTATCGAGCTTTAGTAAAGGAGTCTACAGCCCGAATGACGTCATACAAGCCCAGTAATAATTTCCGTAGCGCCCCGCAGGGGTGGATTGCGTTTGGCTTTTTGAGGAAGCGGGGTGGGGTAGAGGGTTGGCGAAAACCCTAAATTTAGCGGTCAACGTTGGGTACCACAGTGGAGTATAGTGTTTAAAACCCTAAATTTCCCGGGCAACGCCGGGTTACACATCTATTATGATATCTATTATGATATGGGGTGGGATGGGGTGGGGTTATCAATAATAACGCTTCAGTAAAGAGTCTACAGCCCATGACGTCATACCCGCCGAGTAATAATTTCTGCAGCGCCCCGCAGCGGCGGGTCACCTTTGGCCTTTTGGGGAAGCGGGGTGGGGTGGAGGGTTGGCGAAAACCCGAAATCTAGCGGTCTACGATGGGTACCACAGTGGAGTAGTGTTTAAAACCCTATATTTCCCGTGCAACGCCGGGTAACACATCTAGTGTATTATAATACACATGCAAAGGAATCATCAATAGTCTGCAATAGATAATTGCACGCGGTCCAATGCGGCGCAATACGTCATGTATACACTGCAATACATGTATTGTATACACTGCAATACATTGAAGACGATGTTTCTTCTCTGTTGCTTGCAAAGGAGGTGACTTCAATCGAACCGCCGTTGTCCGTTATCAGCCTGGCAGAGAGTCTGTGACGATTCGACAGACTTTCTCTGACCCGGATGTTCCCGGACATCTCCGACTTGCCACAACACTCGACGGAACAATACCAAGAATCGCAGACAACGCCAAAGTCGAGATCGACGACTACAGGGAGGAATATCGACGAATTGCACCCGGTGAGTCACGCTACTGAATTCAGACAGTTGTGGACGAGGTACTTAGATTAAATAAAAATATTATTTGACTGCAAATACGCAGGGATAATTCGAAGAATTGGATCAATGAATTGATTGGTAATTGCAAATCGATAAATCGATGGTTGAATTCGATGATCTGCTGTTTACCTGTTGCTGTGTAGGAGTAATCCAGCTGTCGTCTGCTCACAACTATCGTGTCGATGGCGCTCCATTCCGCTTTACCGTCGACGAAACGATCAACTTCAAGGAGTGCCCGGCACGACCTTTGAATGACCTTGCCTCAGTGCGACTGGCAGTGTCTCGCAACTTCATTGTTTACAGTGAGAAGGAGCAGATTGTGAGGTACTCACAGACAAACAAAGTCTCTCTACCAGGTAAATATATTATGGACTCATTCATTGCGCATGTCAGTTCGTTTACAGACTAATTGGTTATTTTTGTTAACATGCCTATTCAGCAATTCAACAATTCGTTCAATAATCAGTTAGTTAATCTATTAATTAGTTAATTGAGAAGTGCTGGTTACCATGCTCCAGCTTCATTATCAGTAACAACAGGATTATTAATACCGTCGTCATCATCATCATCATCATCATCATCATCATCATCATCATCATCATCATCATCATCATCATCATCATCATCATCATCATCGTCATCGTCGTCGTCGTCATCGTTGTCGTCGTCATCGTAGTCGTCGTCATCATCATCTTCATTGTCGTCGTCGTCATCGTCATCGTCGTCATCATCGTCATCGTCATCATCATCAATTGTCAATATTATCAATATGAGAATCAACACAAGAATCGTCAGTAATATATCAATGCATCCAATCCGGTGATCGTTGTTCTGTTGTTGTACGTAAGGTGTGAGTGAGGATCCATGTCAATCGGCCAACTGTGACTCCAACGCCAATTGCGTTCCTCTGCAGGACAGTTTCCGCTGCGTGTGTAAGCCAGGATTCGAAGGAACTGGACAACAGTGTCGAGGTCAGTGGTCCTGACAGTGGAAGACGGGAAGAAACTATTAAACACATTCCTAATTACAATCTTCACTGCATCAATTTGCAATGAGACTCTTTTGAGTCAGTTGTTAAGTTGATTTCGGTTACAATTAGTATAGAGGCAGTTGTGTGTCAGCCATTAAGGAAATTTCACGTCTGTTGTTAAGTCACCAGTTACGAGGGTATTTGGGGTCAATTGTTATGGCAGTTTGCTAATCAACTCTGTATCTACTCTGGTCTGCAGGGCTTGGTCAGTCCAACACATTCTATTCTATTATTTAGTTCTATATTCTAGTCCAATCTTAATGTAATGAACTCTAGTTTTGTCCAGTCTAGTTTCATCGAATTGAATCTAAGCTAATACAATCTAATCTTTTTACTTTTGTAGTATCATTTAAGCGATACGTAAGTTGTATAAACACTGTATGGTGAACCGATTTCACTCCCACAATTCGGTTGATTGTAGATCAGTTTCATGAGATATCAGAAGAGTCTTCTATAGGATGATGTGCAGAGAGCGTGATCTTTGAGATTTCCATTTCAGATGATTTCCATTTGAATATCTATAAAACATCTGCCTAACTCTGTTCCTTGACTCAAGAATAATTACATAGAGACACGTGTTCATGTTTTGTAAATTGATCTGTTCCTTTTTCAAACGACCTCGTCAAAATTGAACCTGTGTATTTCGATTGATTTCTGTTAGATATCGACGAGTGTCGCTTGAACACAGGAGACTGTCATCACTTTGCCGACTGCTACAACACGGAAGGATCTTTTCAGTGTCGCTGTCAACAGGGATACACTGGCGATGGACGTGATTGCAGACGTAGGATGATCATAATGATTATTCTGATCTAATCTAATCTAATCTAATCTAATCCTTGCTGTTTCGTTCTGTGCTATTCTGTGCTACTCTGCTAGAATGCTTTCAATTCTATGCTTTATTTTATTCCTTTGCATTCTAGCACACTGCAACAATGTGACAATTAAGATACCGGATATATAATACAGTCAGTCTGTTGAGTCACTTGAGTGCATGCCTTCTAACGTGACTGTGCATCTCTAACGTGACTGTGCATCTAGAGCCATGCAAACAGACATGGCGAGGTTGCTTATAAATAGCAACTATCTGATAATTATAGCGTAGTTAGTCTACTATGATGATACATTGTCATGCTGGTCTATTAAATAAAACCGAAAGTGTCTGACGAAGGGTAGCAAGGCATGTGCTTTGTGAGCATTCTATAGCCACACTATTTTTTGTGATCTTGCATAATTGGGGTCATCATCATTTAACTTAGCACATGCATTGCAAACATTTATATAATTATGGGACACTGAGTCACGTTGACCAATTCAGAAGCTTACAAAAAGGCGTATGTAGGCCTACGTCTATTTCAACTATTTGCTGCAACCCACATTATTGGGAGCAGTCAGTGTATTTTTGTGGAATTCCAAAGTTAGATACTTTAGTGGTAAGTTTACCGATATAATATCTGTACAGAAAAAAAGCAATAGAATCAGAAAAAGATAGATTCTGTTGATTCTATAAAAATTGAAACTTATGAGGATTACCCACCACTCAGAGTAGGCTATACTCTTAGCGGATTGGTTGATCCCCCGTGGGTTTTAATTGTTCTCCATCCTTTAAAAGCTACTTCAGATGGCAAATGATTTAAGTCAAATAAAAAAATTAAATCTACATTATCTAACGAGATAATTGAAAAACTTACTAGCGAGTTTACATTTACGAAACACTTCAGTTTAATTGTGCAATACAATGATTTTATTTATTTCATGCATATTGTCTTAATTCTATTTGAATGTAGGCCTACATAGTATAGGCCTAATGAAAGCAATTTACTTATTAAAGTCGCTGGAAGATCACTCCAACCACATTGGTTGCATGCATCTGAAATAAGTCAATTTTTTTTTAATTGCGCAAAACTCCTCAGAACTATATAATAATTATATGTACATTTGTAATTGAGAGTCTATACTCTATACAGATAAAGATAGTAGATACATGTATATATGTTTGAAATATTTTAGAGGACATTCAGACGGAGTCTTGTCGTGTCCTGCGTAACTGTGGCCAGAATGCAGACTGTGTTTACGACGCACCCAGCAGAGACTACGCTTGTCGCTGCCGAGATGGATTTGACGGTAAGTAAATAATTTGTGTCCTCAGCTGCAGCTCAGTAGATAGAAGGTCCATTGAAAGACAATGGTGAAGCAAGCTTTAAGTTATCGTTTGGGTCAGACATGCCAAAATATCTACATGTATAGGGATGGGGGGGAGTTGGTGTTTGAGATGGGCAGGTGGGTGGATGTGTGGCTCAATGGATGGATGGATGGATGGATGGATGGATGGATGGACGGACGCACGGACGGACGCATGCATGAATGCACGGATGGATGCATTGATGCATGGATGGATGCATGGATGGATGCATGGATGGATGGATGCATGGATGGATGCATTGATATATGGATGCATGGATGGAATGGATGCATGGATGGGATGGATGCATGGATACATGGATGCATGGGATGGACGGATGAATGGATGGATGCATGGATGAATGCATGGATGGATGCATGGATGGATGCACGGATGGATGCATTGATGCATGGATGGATGCATGGATGGATGCATGGATGGATGGATGCATGGATGGATGCATTGATATATGGATGCATGGATGGAATGGATGCATGGATGGGATGGATGCATGGATACATGGATGCATGGGATGGATGGATGAATGGATGGATGCATGGATGAATGCATGGATGGATGCATGGATGGATGCACGGATGGATGCATGGATGTATGCATGGATACATGGATGCATGGATGGAATGGATACATGGATGCATGGGATGGATGCATGGATACATGGATGCATGAGATGGATGGATGAATGGATGTATGCATGGATACATGGATGCATGGATGGAATGGATACATGGATGCATGGGATGGATGCATGGATACATGGATGCATGGGATGGATGAATGAATCGATGGATGATTGTACTGACACATGGATGAATGAACAAATGTAAACTCGTGAGTGCATTAGTTATTTTCTGTTGTACGGACGGATAATGATCGAACACTGGAAATGACCTTTGCTTGACCTCTGTGATGTAGGAGACGGCTACAGCTGTCATCCGGTGCAGCAGGACGAGTGCAGCCTGGACGTCGACTGTGACCCGAACGCCAACTGCGTCTATGACGTCACATCAAGACGTTATGAATGCAGATGCTCCGAGGGATACGACGGAGATGGGAAGATATGCAGACTTGCACCCAGAGGTCAGCTAGAATCTAATCTGAAAGTTGAGGTCTAATTAAATTCGATATAATCTACGGCGCTCTTTTTATAAAATAATGACAAAACTTCAGTCATCAGCAGATACAATATCTGTTTACGTGAAGCCGTAATTAAATCTCCGTTTTGGTTTGGAAGTCCAGCAGTTTTTCAACTTCCAAATAGGTCAGAGAACTTCATTAGTTAGGATGCTGTGCATGGGCGAAGTTTATCAGGGGTTAGGGGGCTAATCCCCCCCAAGAAGTCCCAGATTCATGTTTCTTACCGTGTAAATGGTATTTTTTTCGGGCTTATCCCGCCCAAGAACTTTCAACCAAATGTAAAAAAGGTCAGCAACTTTTTGGGGCCGACACGAGGAGAAAATATTGTCGGCGACGCTCGTTCTGGACCCCCCTCCAAAAAAATCGAAAACCAAACTCCGCCCATGATGCTGTACAAAGTTGAAAGAAATAAGACTTAAAGTTTTAACATTGAACTCGAATGCTTCGACCTCAAAATTTTAAGCATCTGACTTTAGATGATGGTCCAACATTGCTACTGTAAGCCCTACGTAGGCTACATTTGCAAAGAATCTGGCATGAAATGCTTTGTTATGTTAGAACCAGAAGCAAATGTAAGAAAGTCTATATTGTACTTGAATTACTGAATCATACTTGAAAATGAAGAATTAATTTGTAGACTGTCGGCGTCAACCAGGAGTGTGCACGAGACATGCTCAGTGTGTTTGGGATGGTGCTGCTTATTCATGCAGGTGTGACTCGGGATATCAGGGCGACGGATACCAATCGTGTACCAGTAAGTTTATGTACTATTTCATTTAATTAAGTTTCTGTACTATTTCATTTAATTACCCTCACGTGCTTTGCTCACAAGCAACTATAAAAAAACAAGCATATCACACATTTGATTACACATTTCTGTTGAAGCTCCTCATGAAATGAGGTTGGGCAGTAGTTTATTTCAAGGTATAGACTCAGATATTTCACATGTTACTTTCTCTGAACGTTTATTCAAATAAAAGATTATTTACATTTAGATTATGTGCATTTACAACACCTCAATAATATATTCACAGTGACGTTTGCAGTAAATTACTATGAATTTTGTAATAACTTACAATATTTTGTGGTAGGTAGGTAGGTAGTTACAGATTTTATAGTGAGCTACTAAAAAATTTGCAACAAACTAAATTAAGAATTTTTTGTCACTTTCTCTTAAATTATTTCTACATTGATATTGACATTATCGTGAACTTATTTTGAGGGCTACTTATCGGCGCAGGACCCGATTATTTTTTTAAAGACAATGCGACAAGACTTAGAGAATGTAGAACTGTCATTTGTCTATTTGCTTTAGCCGTATCCTCCAGCTCCAGCTCTTACCTTCTGTATGCTCAGGGAATGTACATAATGGAAGTTCCGTTAAGTCCATCCACCAAAAGTCCTGGAAAACAGACACTTTATCTTCCAGGTTGGTCTGAATCAGAGAATTTATCATCACTCATATGACTCACAGATGCTGTGAATAGCCTAAGATGAAAAATATTCTTCACGCTGCAACTGTGTTGACATTAGTCATAATATTTTATTCAATGCCTTTTATAAAAAAAATTTACTTTATGATTGTTATTTTGTTAGTACTCTATGTGGCATTTAAACTACGGTTGATATATTTTGATTGTAAATTTAATATTTGATGCCGACTGTTTGTTAAAATTTATATTAGATTGATTTTAGAATGAATTAATCTGTTGGTCAATATGTCCATTGATTTCTGATTGGTTTATGTAAACAGGACAGACAGCAATTGGCATAGACGTCGACTGCTTTTCTCGCAACTTCTACTGGACGGATATCACTGGGAAGACAATAAATCGTGCTAAACTTGATGGCACCGACTCTCAAGTCATCGTCAGAAGTAGGCAGCGGAATATTTAATTAGTCAAATATACAAATATTATGTAATATTAAAAATAATATTATCTATTGTCAGACATGGGCTGCTGCAGTGCTGCATGAAAATCGACCCCACGTGGAACATTTGGATTCATCATCATTATCATCGTCGTCGTCGTCGTCATCATCATCATCAATTGTCACTGTTGTCATACTCCAGTACCAAATCCTTCTCCATATTTCTTCCTTTTCTTCTCCTTATCATAATCAGAGGTGCGCCTCTCTCTGCAGCGTTGTCATATTTATGCATAACTCTGCCAACCCTCCCGGTCATGAGCTCGTCTCTTGGCTGTATTGAGTGGGCTCCGCTGTACAGTCCAACTTCATGTGTGCCTTGGTCGTATAACTAGTCGCTGAGGTCCTCAGAGACCGGCAGCCAAAGCTCAGAGTGCCGTAGCGCCGACCCACGTGTATACCATTGCACGGTGCAAAGTGCAAAACATCCGGAGAAGTCTTCTCGTTTCAATCGTTTCGAGACTTAGACTTGAATTGTCTGTTGTCCAGCAGACATCATCAACTCTTCTTGCCAGAGTTTAAAATTATATTGTACTGACTTCATCTCAAAGGAGGAGGAAGCATATTTTATCTTCCTACCTTCTGTTTGCAACTCATCTTTTCCTCATTGAATTTTGCCTATCTAAACTTTCTTAAAGACAAATAAAGACAAGAATAGTAAAAGCAAAAGGAGCCATGGCAGGACTGAACACCATCTGGAGCAGCAAGCAAATAAGTTACAGGACTAAATTGAACGTCTTAATGACATGTGTGTTCAGCACAGCACTATACGCATGCGAGGCATGGACTGTCAAGAAGACGGATCGAGATAAGATATTGGCCTTCGAAATGTATTGCTATAGAAGAATATTACATCTGAATTGGACAATGAAGGTTAAAAACAAGGAGATTCGTAGCAGGCTAAATATAAAAGAAGATCTTATGCAGAAAATAATGAGGAGGAAACTCAGCCTATTCGGACATATATGCAGAATGGAGGATGACAGAAAGATAAAAAGTGTGATGCTGAGTAGTATGGATGGTAATGGAAGAAGAGGACGACCAAACAGAGAGTGGATAGACGACATCAAAGAGTGGTGTAATCAAGACATTTACAGCTTAAGCAGATCTGCTCAGGACCGCGGACTTTGGAGGAGAACGAATAAAGTGTGCATTGGACACCTACGGGTTGTTAACCCATGGATAATGATGATGATGATGAAACTTTCTTCGCTTTGCATGACCCTTTCCGAACTTATCTGACGCTTTCTGTTGCTCTGATAATGACACTTAATGTAGTGTAACTTGGTGTATATGTGACGTAATGTAGTAAATCTGATGTAATTTTCATGCGTTCGCTCTATCACTCGAATAATAATTCTTTGGTGCTGGCTTTGGTTCTGATAGACCTCGGCTCTCCGGAGGGAGTGGCCGTCGATTGGATCGGCAAGAACCTCTACTGGACGGACTCTGGAACGGACCGGATTGAGGTGTCACGCTTGGACGGAAGCAACCACAAGACCCTCTTCTCCGATGGACTGGTCAATCCTAGGGGAATTGCCGTTGACCCCATCAGAGGGTAAGTCAAGGTCAATCAATTGCAGTCCTGGAGAAAATAACGGTCATTATAACCTTCAACCCCAGTTCCACACAACTCTTGAGAATTTCTTGCGGCAGAGACGTGCTGCTTAGTCTTATCTTGCCTCATTGCTCCTTACTTCAAATTTTTACTGTTATCAAACGTTTATTGAACCCCACTCAGCAATTCAGAGGTGCTCACCAACCCAAATCACTGAGAAGTAAACTGGATTTCAGGATTTTTTAAAGGCAATGCGTCGGACAAAGAAGCTCAGATCGCAGTTCTTGTGGAAGATGATTATTATCTTACATTATCACCTTACCTTGACTTCAGATTTTCAGACTTAGAGCCCTGTTAAGAAGTTCTGCTATTTTCATATCCTACTGCATATTTCCATATACATACCTACCCACATACTTACTTCCTTGGACATAGCTTAATTGCATATTACCTACTCATCCCACCATAGCATATTTTTTGCTTTACGTACCGTATGTTAGCTCGTGTATATTTCTTTTAATTGTATTATTTTAATTGATGTTACTTCAATCAAGTTCAATGCTTGACCCATGTGCCATAAATTACAAAGTGTTGGGCGTTGAACCAGCTGCTGTTTTCCCTCAGGTTCTTATTCTGGACTGATTGGAATCGGGATGTTCCAAAGGTTGAAAGGTCAAATATGGACGGTAGTGAGAGGAAGACCATCGTCAGCGATGGTCTTGGTCTTCCGAATGGTCTCACTTTGGACTATGAGAGTCAGCTGGTCTGTTGGTCAGACGCCGGTATGAGATGTTTCTAATTATTATTATTATTTTTGTTGTTGTTGTGTAGATTTATGATCCCTCAGGATTTATGAATCTATTCTATGTAGCTAGTGGTCCTCGTCCTCTGTGCATTGTGCGAACGTGCCTCTGAATGCTACTGCATTAATTATTATTATTATTTATTAATTAATTAATTTATTTATTTATTACACCTGTGTTTAAGGCACAGGGCATCAACCAATGACACACCAGTTTATTCTAATCTAGCATTCAATTCTTAGTGGTGTATACGTAGTTGTTAGGTTAAAATATTGACAGTGTCTGCCTTTAAGATGAATGTGTCCGCTATCTATTGTTTTTTAAGTAAGGAAGAGAACTGGCCACCGACTTTCATATGCTGAGACAAAGAAATAGACTAATTGCAATCGTTAGCATTAAATGCCTAAAAAATTATGGCTGCCTTGAGTGTTGTGTATGGCGCTACTCTTACTCTCGCTTCCTTTTTTCCTCCCTTCTCTGCTCCTCCTGCTACGTCCTTCTAGATCTAATAATTGCAGTGTTTAAAAAAGAAAACAGTAGTTTGGAAGATTGTATTGTACAGCTTTTCTTCCTTCTGCTTGTAACCTGCGTAGAAACAAAGAAGGTGGAGTGCACGAGTTACGACGGCAGAAACAGACGAGTTGTGTCACAGACGGCTGGCTATCCATTCGATCTGGCCTACAATAACGAAGTTCTATACTGGACGGACTGGGATAAGTGAGTAAATGATTGATTTAATTCTCCAAGGGGATCAAGCTTTAATTATGTCAATTGGAGTCACTGATTGACTGATCAAGCAATCAATCGATCAAATGATTGATTGATTGATTGATTCCTTTATTTCTTCATTCATTGGCTGTCTGGAAAAGAGAATTTAATCTCCTCTATTTTACAATTTGTTCGTTCACACTCATTTGCATATGGTAAGTTAGAAGTTTGACTGAGAGGAATCTGCTACTCATGCTGTTTACATTAACCTCAGGAGCACAATAATTAAAATTATATGGACTCGGCGGGTAAGCTGAAAGCACTTGTTCTTCTTGACTTGTCTGCTGTTCTTTTTATTGTGTTGCTTTCTATAGCTTCCTCTGGTATTTTGGTTTTGGGCTTCTGGTCCTGTTTTGACTTTGTTTGCAATATATCTTTGTCATTTTAGTTAAATGACAACAATATTCATGGCATGGTTCATTAACACCTGTTGTTCTTCAGCGTTCAGTGCTTGATCCTCTTTCAGTTCACCATAATTATGTACACAAAACATGGAAATTACTTGGTAATTATTCACCAGAATAGAATTTTATTAGGCATTTAAGAAGATTCAATCCTAGACTGTGACAAGTAGACTCTTTCTTACTGGATTGCAGTGATGATGATGATGATGATGATGATGATGATGATGATGATGATGATGATGATGATGATGATGATGATGATGATGATGATGATGATGATGATGATGATGATGATGATGATGATGATGATGATGATGATGATGATGATGATGATGATGATGATGATGATGATGATGATGATGATGATGATGATGATGATGATGATGATGGTCACCGACTTTCTCCCTGTCACAATGGTGGTGGTGGTGATGGTGACGGTGACGGTGATGATGATGATAATCTAATTTTGTTATTTTTTATGCTTTTGAACTTACTTGTTTTAAACATATCTGAGATTCAGACGTAGGATTGATTTTGTACCATAATTCATAATTCGTCAATAAATGTACAACTGAATAGTAAAAAAATAATAGTCATGATAAATCATTGATGATGATAATTATTATAATAATAAATATTAAAATGATGACAATAACGGCAACAATTTATATGGTACCGTAACGCAACCATGACGTCACAAGGGCGCCTAAATGCAATATGTGCATTGTGCAGTGTATCCCTATTCACCTCTGATCTGGTTTCAAAAGATGACACATATCCATTATCCATCCACAGATGACCAGAAGAAATACTGGTTGAAATGATTCGTTTGAATCGGTGAGTAGCAAGTCCGCTTGAATGTTTGTGTTGCAGGAAGGAAGCATTACCAAATGCCATCATCCTACCACCTATCAGAGCGAAAGAAGATCTGACACTACCATCTGGTGCTAATGGCAGACTCTATGGCATTGCTACAGTTCAAGCCCGCTGTCCAACAGGTATGTCAATTACCTTACCTACTTAATTAATCGTTTCCCCAATTACCTGCCTACCTACTGCTCACTTAAGTTCAGTGCTCATAGGATTATGTTTTGTACCTGTGTGAGTTCGTCTCTCTGTCTCTGTGGCCTTTTTTGTATCCGTCAGTATGGCTGCATGTCTATCTTCATGTCTGTCTGTCTGCCTATATGTCTCTACTTATGTTCGTATGACTTCTTTTCATGTCTGGTTTGTCTGTTGGCTGGTTGGTAGAAAAGTTTCTTTGCTGGTCGTCGTGTTGGCTGACTGACTTATTGACTGGTTAATTGACTGCTCTTGATGTCTTTTGCTTCTAACGCTTTCCTTTGATTGGGACTGGTAACGTTACCATTGATTGTAGGTTGAAATTACGGTTTATTACCGATCTTTATTTAGCGCCTTTTTGGACCTATCAGATGACGGTGCTGTTTGTAGGTTCGAATCCTTGTGTGCTGAACAATGGTGGCTGTCGTTTCCTCTGTCTTCCCGTCAAAGGTGGTCGAACGTGCACTTGTCCAGACGACATCGCGCCGGAGGAATGCAATCGCATTGCACTTCTGTAACAGTGCTAACAAGTAAGTTGCACTCATTCTGGACTACTTATGAATTTACAGGACATCTACTCAATTTCATATTAGTAAAATTTTGCTCTGTTAAATTTATATATTATATGAAATGATAATACTTAGAAGTACTCGTCTCCTTTTGTTTGATCTTATCCTCGATCTCAATAGGCCTACTGAATATACATAATTATAAATGTTAAATTTCTGAAGTCGTCACACTATGGTGGATGACCCGCTGACCCTGACAGATAAATAGATAGAGTCAGGTAAAGGTAAGGTAGTTGAACCAAGTAAAGGCATGGCGGTTGAGTCAAGTAGGCCAAAGGTAAAACAGTTTGGCCAAGTAAAGGCAAAGCAATGGTAATAATATTTTCTTTATTGAAACAATCCGATTGTTGACAGACCGCAACCGGTTACAGTTTTCATTTGTGCAATTTAAGCTATTCTCCCCAACGAAAGTTACAACAGACAACCTGCATTACATGGCGCTTATAGCAGCTCGAACTCGTTACATCCCGCGCTCTACACCAACGTGTTATCCATTGCGCTGCCGCCCACCCTCCATGGCTGGATGTAGATAATCTTCTTCTTCCTTTTTCCTTTGATCTGAGCCACCAAGTGAACATAATTTACATTGCTCACTCTCAGCACCTTTGACTGATTAGTAACAAGTGCTACATAATTTTTTTCCATTTTTCACATGCCAACATGCATACATACATCCATACATGCATACTAACACACGTGTCATATGCTATACACACTGTACCAAACAGTTATCTAAGTGCCGTGTGCTCACTATGATTTTGTTCTCAATTGACCTTAAAACCAGTTGGATTTGTACTTAAAAATAATGTGCTATCATGCTATGCTAGGTTCTTAGATACTTACATACATGTACAATTGTACATACTTAATAACATACACAAATGTACATTTCAAAGTCCATGAATGACTTTCTAACCTGCATCTTTATCTGAATGTGCACCTTGTTTTAGGATTGGTGATCAATTGGATGAGTCAGCCGTCCCCTGTGACGTCACTGATTAGTCACTGATCATGTGCTACTTGGCAGTATTACTGATTCTGCAATGTGTCTTGCAGATCACGTCACTGGATTCTGAAGCTAATGATCTGCTGACCTACTGACCTACTGACCTTTTTTAAACTTGTAGTCCGCCTTTGACGTCTACGTAACGTACTTTTAGTTGATGCATTGCGTTGGTAGAAACAGTTTTCGTTAAGTCATTGTTCGCGGGTTCTTAGTCTTAAGTATTTTATTTTAGCCATAGCTTTAGAAGGTTCATCGTGAACATGGAGACAGCAAGTGTCGTCTGTACCAAAGTTTGTTGTTGTTTTCACCAAAATCATAAACTCAATCAATCAATCAATCAATCAATCGTTTATTACCCCAGAGACGTGGAAATTGACATTGCGTATACAAAGAAATGGTAGGCTACAGCTTCTCGGGATACAAAGAGTTCCGCTTAACTAGGGTAACCAACCTATTGAAATTAGAAGCAATAAGATGGCATAAACAATACTCATGGAACTGCAACAAATATCAATAATAGTTTCAATGTGAATTGTGAAACGGCGGAGTCAATGAATGAGACGAATAAAACGTGTCTGATCGAGTTGCGGCGCTACAATAGGTCGTGGCAGCTCACATGACCTGCCTATGAACTGACAAACATTCTCTGGAATTTTTAATATCTACTTTACATTTAATCTACTCGACCTACTAAATCACTGCAATGACCTTGATACGAATTGCCTAAAACAATAAGCTTCTGGACGCCTCCCACTAACCTTGCGACTTATGCCTAGGCTAAATTCCCCTGTATTTTTTAAATATCTCAAATCCTATTTTTTAGCTGTGGCTGGGCTGGGAGCGCCTCTGAGTAGGTTTCTGGAAGAGGCGCTATATAAATTCTCGAAATGAATGAATGAATGAATGAATATAGATCAGGTGTGCCTCAGCTGCTACTACCAACTGCGGCAGCTCAGGGTCATTGCTCGCTCTCTGACTTCTAAAGCTGCAGCTTCTCTTGTCCATGCATTTGTGCTGAGCCGCCTAGACGACTGCGCCTCCATCTTTGCTGATCTCCCGCGGGTTCGGATTGAGAGGAGGGAGAGGGTCCACCGGGCTGCCGCGCGACTTGTTGGCGGGTTCACCAAGTCCGACCGTGTATCCCAATATATGCGTGCGATCTTGCAATGGCTTCCTTTCCCGCAGTGCATCTCATTTAGGATTGCATCTTTGGTGTGGTGATGCTTATCAGGCTGGGCAACCTCCTATCTGTGTGAGCTTTGCCTCCCCCTTTCCACTTGCATAGACCGCCGCGCTCTGCGCTCTGCTGTCCATGGTAACTTAATGGTTCCTTTCACTCGCTCTGTAACAATGCAGAGCCGTTCGTTCTCTGCGGTTAGTCCAACAACTTGGAATGGGCGCCCCTTGACTATGCGACACCTCCCAAATTATTCTCAATTTCACAAAGTGTTGAAGACTGCTTTTCGCTTGACCTCGGCCGGGAGCGCCTCCGAGTATGTACCTTGAAAGGTCGCTATATAAATTCTGATTGATTGATGAGCAGAATGAAAAACATGGAGAAAATGTATCTTTAATTAGATATATAGTCTGAACCAGAGAAGAGACCTGGATCGAAGTTCGTTTCTCTCTATCTCTAGAGTCTGAATAAAAACCATATGCATAGTATAGGCTTAAATCATGCACGCTGCTGCACAGCATACCTCCGCACGTGCGTGCAGCCGCATGACTAAACGCAGTGGGCGGAGGAAAGGTAACCAAGTACGGCTGATGATAAATATGCAGACAACAGTCCAGAAGGGACAATAATGGAATTGCTATTATGTTGTTATTATATTATATGTGCATGCCATGCCCCACATGCATATGCACTTGGCTTAATGCAGTTGTCATCATTAGCCATATTATCAATTAATCATAATTGACATCATCGTCATCATCATTAGCATTATGCATCCATGTATGTATCCATACTGCATACATGCATGCATGTATATATTAAATATGTACATGCATGTATGTGTGCTTAAGCCTATAACATTGTAGAAGCATCCAAATGTATACGCGTATAGCCTACGTTTACGTGTGATTGCATGTAGGTTATCATGTATGCGTGTATTCTTGACGCCTTTTAATTACCTCTCACCATCAGTACGATTGTGATAAACGTCATCAGTTGTTTCGGTGTCGTTGTCATCATCATCAGCATTGTAGTTGTGGCCTATGATTATGATTTCAACAGAGTAAACAAATGTAGGCTACTTTGTAGTCAGATATCGTATTGGAGATGACTATGGGCCTATACGAATAGTTTCCTTAGAAATTTGCTAAAAAATGAAAAATAGATATCAAAAAGTAGTTTCCTAAAGGTGCGCTATATAAGTCCATAGAATGAACGAATGAATAAATGAACGAAAATTGGGTGTCAGTTTTCAAGGGGCAGGTGCTCCTCTAGCTGCTTCTAAAGCGCCACTCGAAAGCCAATCGCAGGGTACCAGCTTTTCACATGTGCTGCATCAGAAGTCCATTCCAAAGAGTAGTCAAAAGAGGTCCGAGTCTGGTAGCCAGAGGGCCAGAGTAATTGTTGATGCGGGTGTCGTTTAGTAAGGTGGAGGATCCGAGGATCAGATGAGCGTGGATATCAATTCTTTTGAACAGATCTCTTTGTCAGTTTTGAGTGCAAATCTCGAGGTGAGATAACCAGAGTACCTTATCCAACTATCCAAGTTTATCTACAGTTTGACATCCCTGTATTCTGTAGGCTATACACTGGCAGCTTGCAAAATGGACAAAATGGAGCTTGGTTTATAGCAGACTTGGTTTATATAATTGCAATGCTGGTGAATAAGCAGATCTCCCTGAATGTAATTTCAGTGTACTTTGAGAAATTTTCAAAGTTTTGAATTAGTATTTAATTTTTTGCAGTTGTGATTATTTGGCCTACAGCTGTATTCCACTCAAGTAGCCTAGGCCATAATCGATAAACCTACTTTTTGCATGGGCGTCCACAGGAGGGTTGAAAACCAACGGTCATATACAATTTCGTATAAAATTTTCGTATACAATTTAAAGTCCTAATTTTGGTCCTCAAGTCTCAGTTGGGTCTTGCTCCGAGGTATCTGTGATCTTATATACTTCGTCCCCCTCCTGCCACTTCGCTGCGTCCTCTTAGGTCTTCTGATCGTATCGACCTCTTTGTCCCCCGAGTCAGGACCAACATGGCTCAATCCAGAGCATTTGTCTGTATCGGTCCCTCCATTTGGAATGGTCTTCCCCCCCATCAGTTCACTCTATCATTCTCTCTGGCAGTCTTTCATCATCTTTCTCTCGTCTGAAAACCTGCCTTTTCTTTCGGGGTTGAACACACTGGGAGCGCTTCAGAAAGGCTCTTGCTGTGAGAAGCGCTTTATAAATAGTCAGATACAATTGTTACAGTTTTTAGAAAGAGCTTGAACATGCAGCCAGAAAGTTATAAGAGCATGTTTACTTCTATAGAGATATCTAAACGTAGATTTATGACTTTCACGGTCTGCATGTATCATTCGTATCATTGGTGCATTAATTCAAAGAAATTTGTTAAAACTCAAAAGTAGTAGTTAAAAACATAGATGTCAATTTTCAGGGGGCAAGTGATCCCCTTGCCTCTATGTGCGGGCGCCCATGCATTCATATATAATGTGTGTTTATAGCAGCACCGTGTGTACACATTATATTGAATAGTGCAGGGAATTAGGTAACGGAGTCTGCAATGAAATGCCAACAACAGAGACGATCGACGTCACGTGATGTGTTCGATGATACAAGTACAACTCGTATTAGTAGTTGCATAATTCTTCCTAATAGGATGTTGTTTTAAATTAGTCAGTTGTTGCAAATGTCAGCAGGAAAGTTGCCTGCATGCCCTATATATACCCCAATATATACACCCTAATATATGTATACAATTTATACATATATACGTATATAGTCCCATATACATATATACATATAGCCTATATATATGTATAGACCAGAAAACATATATATTATAGCTCTGCTGCCATGCATGTATTGTCTCTGCGCATATATCTCTTGAAGAGGCGCCATATAATTACCGGAATGAATACGGGTTTTGACGTGTTTATTATGTAAGATGTATTTGCTCAATGCTCATGGTTAGATGCCCGCATTGATACATGGGTGGTTGCCATTCAAACGTTATTGCATTAAATAAATACAAAAAGGCAGGAACCAAACAATATTATCTATTCATCCTTATGTTATATGTTATGTATCTATAGAATGTTCTTTGTGAGTGTCAGTGGTTGACAAACAGCGCCATACTTATGCACACAAATATGTAATTATGTAGATGTATATATGTAATTGTGGGGCGCGGTGGGGGACTGGGGTAGGCCTATAGTGGTGGGTTTGGTCACTTCGGTGCCTTCGAGCCGTAGGGTTCCAGGTTCGAGTCCTTTACTAGCAATTGTGCATGCGCCTCGACGTGAAACTCTGATGCAGTGTCCGCGCTGTAGACGAGAGCGCTTCTGAGTAGCGAGGTTGAAGGGGCTGTAGTCTATAATATCAAATGCGAGAAATAAATAAATAAAATAGAAGTTTGTCTTTTTGACTAAAATAATCAGATAATTATATAGGTCTATGGGCAATTTCAACAGAGCAGAGGTAATATAAATTAAATTCAAGCTACAACCGGAAGCAACAGAAAACTGATTGAAGAATCTGAAGCGGGTACACATAGTAACTATAATGTATATTTCATTGAAAATTAGTTTTATGAATCCATATATGGTCTATATAAATAACCGTTTTTGACGCACTGAGTGGGAAGGCCATGGATGGTGCACCGTGGCGGAACTACAGAAGCTTTAATGACGTGACACCAATTGTCCTCTGATCTACTTGACTTCTTTGTTCCTAGCGTCAGGACTGCAATGGTTCAATCCAGATCATTCGCCTGCATTGCCCCCACCCTATGGAATGGTCTTCCCATCAGTTCTCTCTGCCATCCTCTCTGGCAGTCTTTCGTCATCTTTCTCTCGTCTCAAAACCTGCCTTTTCCCTCGGGGTTGCACGCACTGGGAGCGCTTCCGAAAGGCGTTTGCTGCGAGAAGCGCTTTATGAGTTGTCAGATACAATACAATATTAAGTTCGCACTAAACACACATGTCGAAAATTCTTTGACGATGTGTTTCTGTCTGCCGTTCATATTAAGTTATTTCTTCAGATATCTATAGACCTATACTGCGTGGATCGACGAGCAAGAGTAAGGGTAGAGTCTGCGGTAAGAGTCCTGCAAGAGAAGAATTGTGTGCATTAGACCTACATAATTATAGTCTCCTTCAGTTCATATTGTGTACGAAGGCACCTATAACACCATTGATGTTTTCGTGGGGCTACGACCCATCAGCTCCAACTCTGCCGACATCCTTAAGCACACTGCTATATGAATATGCAGTTATGCACGCATTCTCATAATTTCATGGATTTATACATATGCAATGCAGTATGCACACGTGGATGTAATGTTATGCAGATATGCATACACAATGAAGGTATGTATTGGTCGGGTTTCATACGCATGTATCTTTATTAAGTAAGCTTAAACGTACAGGGCCTATATGTGCATATATATACTGTATACATGTATATCCATATGTATAGTACGCATACATGTATATGTATGTATGAATGTATGTAGGGCTTATATGTATATAGGTATGCATTAAGGTTTTAGTATAGACAGAGGCATATTATACTTATGAATATGCATATCCTATAGAGCGATGAGTTTCCCCGCACCCCTGCCCCGACCGCCCGGGAGAAGGGGGGCGGGGGGTAGGTCGGGTGTAATAACCAACGCAAACAAGGCACCGACACAAAGCGAGCGTGCGGTGCTATGATCGCCAACCAGCATCGCTGTTTGTCAATTGTCTCCCTATGGCCACAGTCATCGCTCCCTGGCCGATCGAGCCTGCTCCCTCGCGTCCTTCCCCTCACAATACCTTCCCAACCTCTCCATTCCTCTCTGCCCTCCCTCCCTCCCTTCCTCCCTCCATACCTCCCACCCTCCCTCCTCCATTCCCTTACTTCCAGTGCGGATGCCGTCCGGCAGGCGTCATGCAGACGGACCGACGCTCTCGTCATGATGACCGACAGCGGCGTCTGCCGTATATACAAGGTGCAAGTCGTCCTGTGACGACTGCACGGCCGGAAAAACATGGCGGCCACCGATTCCCGGATGTGGCACTGGTACTGGAGCAGTACCACAAACTGTCTGTGGGAATCGTGTTGAACTGCATGGAACTGAAAAATCAGTTGTCTACAGGATTCGGATTAATCCAGAAAGCGAACGTTATATGAATTGTCCGCAGTAGGCTATACTCTAATTACGATGCAACAGTAGCAACAAGTTTGATATCGATATAGTCCTACTGTTACGCAAGTTTACAGAACCGATGTATATATAATATATAATACACGTTGTATCGTTTAGGATCATTTTCCGTAAGTACTGTTCTTATGCAGCTGGATTATATACTAGCATTGAGATGTGACCTTCCAAAAAAGGTTTTCTAACAGCTCCATCGCGTAAATCAGACTCATGCAGACATCAGTTGTAGTAGATTAATCCGGTGCAGCTGAATTTCCTGTCGTTGGAAGAGCATTGTCCTCCAGTAGATCCTTTCAACGTGCAGCTGCTCTGAAGGCGACAGATCCTTAATCTGCCAAAAAGTATACTCGTCATGAGGTCAGGGTTGCGCCGCGGAATCTGTTGGACCGGCGACAGTGTTGGCACTTCCTCTTCCGCTGCCGTCGACCCTGCTCCTCCACCAACCGACGGTGACCTTGCTCCTTCCGTCGCCCTCCTGTCCCACCACCGCCACTCCAGGTCATCCTCCCTCGGCCAACGATCGTCCTACTCTTCCACGGCAGAGGTCGTCCCTCCGCAGCCGACGGCGACCGCCCCTCGCAAGGCCGTCGCCCTCGTCGGCGTCGACCCCTTGTCCTGCATGCTCCAAGAGATCCATCAACTCAACGGAAGTGGCGTCGGCCGTAGCTCCTCGCAGACACGTAGCTCCTCGCAGACACGTGGCTACGTTCGCGAACTACCCGTCACCACCGTCACCAGCGCAACGGACACTTCCGGTGGCGGTGGCGGTGTCGTCACTTCCGCGTCCTCCGCAAACGTGGCATATCCGCTTCCGGTTCGTCCGACGACGACCACTCGCATCCGCATCAACGTGAGCGGTCAGTACTTCGACATTCGACCGGAAGTGCTTGAACGACATCCGGAGACGCTGCTGGGAAACCCTGAGAAGCGTCGGCGACACTACGACCGACGACGCGACGAGTACTTCCTCGATCGACACAGACCGAGCTTCGAGGCCATCTTCGCCTACTTCATGTACGGCGGAAAGCTGAAGCGTCCGGGGAACGTTCCGGATGAAATCTTCCTGGCCGAGGTCCGCTTCCACGAGCTGGAAAAGCCGGTCGTCGACGAGTACAAGCGCATGGAAGGCTACTCGGACGAAGAGATGTGCCTTCCGGAGAACCGGAGACTTCGGTTCCTCTGGAAACTGTTCGAGTACCCGAAGACGTCGCGGGCTGCCTTCAGCATTGCACTTATCTCCGTCAGCATGACCTTGACCGCGATCGTCTTGCTGTGCGTCGAAACCCTTCCCATCTACAAGGGAAGGGACTGTCTGAACACCGGCGGACCGAACTGGAAGAGTCCGTTTTTCGCCATTGAGTCCATGTGCAACGCATGGTTTGTTCTGGAGCTGACCGTGAGGTTCTTGGCCTGCCCCGCGAAACTCGCCTTCTTGAAGGACTTCAAGAACATCGTCGACGTCCTCTCCATACTTCCGTACATCGTGGCGCTGACGTCGATGATCTACGCCGCCAACGACTACTGCGAGCAGGGCGTGGACTCGAGCGCCGCGCTGGCCTTCCTTCGGGTCATCCGGTTGGTGAGGATCTTCAAGCTGACGAAGCACTCGATCGGACTGCAGGTCCTCATCCTTACGTTCCGTGCAAGCGTCGAGGGTCTCAGCATGTTCCTCGTCGCACTCATCGTCAGCATGCTCGTCTACTCGAGCGCCCTCTACTACGCAGAGCTCAACGTTCCAGAATCGCAGATCCAGAGCATACCCGACGCGTTCTGGTGGGCCATCATCACCATGACGACGGTCGGGTACGGAGACAAGGTGCCTGTCGGACCCGTGGGCCGGCTCATCGGGGCCGCCTGCGCCATATCGGGGATACTGACGCTGGCTATTCCGGTTCCGATCATTGCCGGTCACTTCAACAAGTTCTACACTCATAAGACAGGTCGCATCCGATTACAAGTCGTCTAGACGGTGAGGCCACGATCAAGTTCCTTGCTTCTAGGACGGCTTGAGGGCATTTGATCGAGGCTGGAGGATTTCTGCTCGAATGTCATATAGGACGGCATCTGGTCTAGATGTTCTCGAACGAATTATGGCCGCGGTCTGAATTTGTCGACACTATAGACGTGCAACGTTATATCGGGTAAAGTCAGACGCTCAATTCTCTCCGACTGGATATCACCTGCTCAACAATCCATATTATGTGTTTGTATGGTCCTGCATGCTACAAATGCTTGACGAATCTGCTCAATGCACCAGACACTTCATCAGGTGCAAGGGCATCTGCTCAAATCACGTGCAGGGCGCCTGCAAATCACTGCAAGAGAACTTCATAAGAAGACAATATGTGTGTATTACACTTCGGCAATGCAGTCTTTTAAGTAGCCTTACTGCACTCTGTTCATCATTGGTTTCCGGATATACATGTATATAGGAACATTCAAAAGAAGCCTTTTTGCCTTGATTTTGCCAGCGACTGTCCATAGTTATAATTAGTGCTATGTAGGTCTAGGTGTTCACTTACATGCATAAGCAATCACATATATGTAGTAGGCCTACACATTTCATTCCAACTTATGGCGGATCCAGGATATGAAGCAGGGAAAAGGATTCACAGAGTCTTACAGGCATAATGACAAAAAACACTTGTTAGGAAAACGAGTCCTCACCATGTCTGGAATGAGGGCAAAACCTTCTTCTCACGCGCCACTGATTGATCGAAACGAATGGAGATTTTTACACTCGAAAGGCGTTATATAAATGCACGAATTCTTAGATTGCATGTCACTAGTAGGTTCTTGCTCGACTACATCAAGACTGCATTCTTTCACTTACACTTACATCTACACTACACTCGATGCACCTATAGCTCTTCATTATAACATGATTCTGAATTCACTTTTTGTTATTCTAAAAGTTTCAATAACTTTAAATGCGCCACATAATTGTTTAACAACTTTAAAAAAACACATAAATGCATGCCCGTATACGTACATTCATACATACATTCACATTTGCATACATACCTACACAGGCTGCATACATATATACATACAATACATACAATACATACATGCATAAAGTATACATACATACAATCATAATAAATACATACATACGTACATTAGAGTGTTCAAATTTCCTATGTGGAAAAAATAATTTTGAATAATCACCTCGCATACCCTCTGGATTTGTGACATTTGGTGTCCTGAACTACTCAGTGAAATCTTTTGGCTTTGGGATCATGTTAAGTGACACCTCAAAGCTAGTGAAGTTTTCAAAAAGTGCGATTTTTTCTTAAAAATAAAAAATCACAAATTTAAGGCATCGCATCATTTACTGTCACACAATACAGACTACAGTAAAAAACAACACTTTTTGCAGTGCTGTGTAACAATACAAAGTAGTAGTGTCTGTGTTTTTTATATAAAAATAAAGTATGTATTGAATGTATGTACGTCGTACATACATTCAATACATACATACATACATACATACATACATACATACATACATACATACATACATACATACATACATACATACATACATACATACATACATACATACATAGTACATACATACATACATACATACATACATACATACATACATACATACATACATACATACATACATGCATACATACATACATACAAACATACATACATAGATACGCACATATGCACATGCATACATAGATACGCACATATGCACATACATACGCGTTTACATACATACAAAATCATACATGCATGCATGCATACATGTGTCATACATAACACATGCATATATAGATCTATGCATACACACATACATAGCACACAGATGAACAAACATACATTTATAAGTGCATACATACGTGCATCTGTGATCAATCTAGACGTCTCTGGCGGAAGTTCTCCCACCCCAGGAATGAGATTCCCTCAGAATAAAATCGCGAAGTGCTGCATACATGCAAATTCGTACCATTCTCCCCCCCACCACCAGAAAATATTCCGCAAGCCCTGTTGACATGTGCAAAATCGGGATGGTTAGATATTCATCTGGAAAATTTGAGAGCAGGACTAAAAAAGTAATCACTTTCTAAAGTAGCAAAATGGGGAATTTTTGCAATAATATTTACCGAAGCCCTAAAAAGTTCGTCATAAAAATTGATCGATGAGAGGGTATCAGAATTGCAATGCAGACATTACTTTTGGACGATCGCGTCATGCATTTGCAAGTCTTAGTGACTTCATTTTCATTTTTATCGTATACATGTGAAGGCGGACAGTCACATTGACCAGGTGATTAATCTTTCCAACAGCAGTGTGCAGTCGATTCACTCATTTTGCAGCTTGCCGCTCTCGCTAAGGGATTTAGATGACTATAGCCTACAATTTCTTTCTTGAGGCATAATGGCGGCGATTCGAACTCTTGACCTCTGATTTATTGACACGGTGGATAGTTCAACACGAGAGTCATTGGATTAGCGCTCGTGAATGAGCTGGTGCCCTTCGCTTGGCTTTCGAGTGGCGTTATAGAAATTTGGAGATTACGATTACGATCATCGGGATGTCATGGGTTCAATGAAAAACCAATGAGTAAACAGGGTTTTGAGTAGCCGGTAGCCCACCCCCAGCCCCAGTCCCCCACCACACCCCCATCTGAATGCATATCTGCCAGACTTTCGTTAGTCATAAAGCGAATAATATGCGTCTCTATCGGAATAGCTATGACGTCCGTTGCATAACGGCCTCCATCCTCAAATTGTTCGTCGTTGTTATTGCAAAGTCACATTTGTTTTTGCTCCGTCGTCACTTACGTCGTCTGCCTCAATTCTGACGTCAATTCTGTTTATCTTTGATATCACAGTGACGCCAACTTTGCATCGTCTGTAGTAATTCTGACGTCATTTAAATGCCGGACTTGTCATCATCCTAATACAGGACCTTGAAAATACTATGCTATGTAGGTCACTACGTAAACAATATGGCCCTGAACGAAATTTTTACTCCGATGCACTGGCCCTCAGTGGGATATAAGTTTTTAATTTGACGCAGAAATATTGCGGAATGCTTCATCCGGCCAATGTTCCAGTTGAGTTTTATGGACGCGCAGCACCGAATTGATTTCTCTCCAAACCGCTTCTCGCACTGAACTGCTAAAAATTAAGAGGCATAGGCTATTATTATAGGTTAGTCTCATCAAAGGCCGTATTAACAGATGTGGAGGCCCTGTTCAATAAAACTGTGGGATATATGGACCCACAGGATCACAAGCAAAAGACACAAAGTATTATATTCAATAACGGAAATTTTCAATAACGTCAAGTCGCCAACAAGTTGCGAATAAATGTAAACCTTCACAAAAGATCCATGATGCTACCGAAGAAAAGTTTCTCTGCAACAAACTAGCCTATGGTTTATCTAAATGGCATTATCTCACGAACGATAATATGCCTAATACAGGGTGGGCCAGCATAAATGTCCCGACTTTGCACGCGTATAACTTCGCCAATTTTTAACATTTATTTATACTTTATGCATCAAATTAAAGGTATTTCACTCTAGTATTAACTCTAAAAAAGTCGAACTGATACTAGTCTCGGTTTTAATTATATGCCCGGAACAGCGCTAGCTACCATATTTTGCTGTCATTTGTGACGCAACCTGGCGCCGTTGACAGACGATGATCGCGTTTCGATCTTAATTTTACGAACTGGTAAGGGATTTAATTCGTTTGAAATGATTAACGTATATTCTAACAGAGGATGGAATAAACAATACCTTGTATTATCTGCTACGGAAAATTAATAAAACAGGACTTTCTACTTGCAAACCATGGGAATCGGAGCGCACGGCGCTCACATCCGCTAACATTGCTCGTGTGTCCGCGTACATTTGCAGTCAAGACAATGACCAGGGCAGGCCCTGCATGCAAATTCAGCGCAAAACAGGCCGTCTTGGAAGCACTGAATAGCGTATTGGAAAAGATTATAGACCTAAAGTTAAAGTAATTTGTCGACGAGAAGTCCCACGAACTCTCCAGCTCTTACGCAAAGAAACGACTGGCAGCGTGCAAGCGTCTGAAGCAGCGCATGGCAGTGCACGGCTGTTGGCAAAATTGAAAGGACGCGGTTTTGCGATTAGAATATACTCATGGTAGGGACCCTACAAACACTCAAAATGATCGTGTCTACGCGCGTTTTAGCAAAAAACGATAGAATTTTCCCGGGAAACGGCGTCATAATGCGTCAGTAATGACAAAAAACGGTAGCTAGCGCTGATCCAAGTATATAATTAAAACCGAGACTAGTATCAGTTCGACTTTTTTAGAGTTAATACTAGAGTGAAATACCTTTAATTTGATGCATCAAGTATAAATAAATGTTAAAATTTGGCGAAGTTATACGCCTGCAAAGTTGGGACATTTATGCTGGCCCACCCTGTATAATCAGGGTTGTATTTCAACTTGAAGGCAGGGGCGGATTCAGGGGGCCCCCATTTAAAAGGTGCTTGAGACGTGGCCCCCATTTGGATTCAGCAAGCCATTACATCAATGCCCAGGAAGACTGATGACTAAAAAAGGTCATAAGTTATTTTGTCAGAGAAAACTGGTATATTTTCCAGACATTTCGACCAAACGACCAAAAAAAGTCATCAGATTTTTTCTGGCCAATGTCACCGAAAATTTTGGCCCCCTCTTCGAAAATGTCTGTATCCGTCCCTGCAGCTGTAGGCTTATTGGTAACATTTGAGGTCAGTAGGCTACCCGCTACGGTTGCCCAAAAATAGAACCTAGACGTGTTTTTCCCTCCAATTTTTCAGTTAGCCAGTCAACCAGTCAGTCAGCCAGTCAGTCAGCCAGTCAGTCAGTCAGTCAGCCAGTCAGTCAGTCAGTCAGACAGTCAATCAGTCAGTCAGCCAGTCAGCCAGTCAACCAGTCAGTCAGTCAGTCAGTCAGACAGTCAGACAGTCAGTCAGTCAGTCAGTCAGTCAGTCAGTCAGTCAGGCAGCCAGTCAGTCAGACAGTCAGTCAGTCAGTCAGACAGTCAGACAGTCAGTCAGCCAGTCAGCCAGTCAACCAGTCAGTCAGTCAGTCAGTCAGACAGTCAGACAGTCAGTCAGTCAGTCAGTCAGTCAGTCAGTCAGTCAGTCAGTCAGGCAGCCAGTCAGTCAGACAGTCAGTCAGCCTGCCTGCCTGTAACCGTTTGTGAAGCTCTTGACCCGTGGACACATTCTTGATATCCTATAGAAAGGTAAACTAAACATTAATCTATCCGTTTGTCCGGAGGCAAAGGTCTTATATCCCACATGAAAATTATGACGTCATGCCTTCATCTGAGTTTCCTGTGTCTAAGGTCACAGCGTGAGAATCTCCCGCTAAACTTGGAAGGTAAACAATGGAAAATAACAAAACATAAAAGCTTCGAATGACGTCATAAAACCTGGGAACAAAGTCAAGAGTCATATAAAATACGGTCGGGCACCACTTGTCCTCCATTTGGAAACACATCAGGATCCGTATCTCTGCCCGGAGATACGAAATCCCGGCAGGACTCTCACAGGTCCCGACGCCCAAGGGTTTGCCTAACTAGACTACTCGACCGTGCTAACCGATCCGTGTCGATGCTCAAGCCAGCGTGACACTTCAACGCATTGGATGCGTATCGATATTTTCATGGCGGTGGCTGATAGTAGACGCTTTTTGTTACGCCCACAATGGTCACTAATTGGACAAAGCCGACTGCAAAAAACCGGTTGCTGGATAGATTGGCTCAATTTTGGAAGAATTAGCGACGAGCCGTCATGCATGGATGGCGTCGAGTAGCGTGGCAGCGACAACAACCGTGTCAGTCATAGATCAAAAGTCAGACATCGCCGATTGTGGTACCCGTTGAAAAACACGGCCATCAGCGAAGTCAAAATACAAGAGAGGAGAATTATGGTCACCCACACCCGCACGAAGGCATACATTCACACGAAAACTTGCGATTATATTACAGCCATAGATTAGAATCATCAGGTTTTGTCAGTTAGACGTGTCCAGATCACTCTAGCCATCTGCCGAGTCGAGTCTAGACAAGATCAGGCCTGACAAAGCTCGACTAGACAAGTCTATAGACTATAGGCCTAAGCGCTAAACTAGAGACTTGAACAAACTTCACTTTACGAGACTAATTAGGCCTACGGTGTTTCATTATTAGATAACATCGAATTGAATCATTTTATTTTCAGTTTCTGTTTATTTTAGTTTTCACCTAGGCTTGCTTAGTTTATTGAACACCAAGTAGCCTATAAGAGTGGATTATAATAACGCTACATTATTACATTGCATTCTATTAGACCTGCATAGGACTGTAGGCCCTATATTATCACATTGCATTGTGCTATATTATAAATATATATATAATTTATATTAATAATATTTTGCGTCATGTCATATCATCGCATGGATATATGCTATTCATTCATTCATTAAAAAGTTGTATAGCGCCCCTTTAATAAAACTACTCAGAGGCTCTCCCAGGCTCCCAGCCCAGCCACGGCAATACGAATTAAAATCTGATATCAGCAAAATGTATCGGCACTGCAGTATTTCTATGGAATAGCCGCATCTTCAACAGAAGTCCATTCCAAGTGGATCGGCCAACAATCGAGAATGGACGATGCATCCTAGTTGAGGTGCTAGAGCGGGAACCAGAAGTTCCCCATTACCAGAAGAGCGAAGGGCTCGACGGCTGGCTGTGATGGTATGTTTGTCATGTTATATTATGGCATGTGGTGGCCTATTTATGCTGCGTTACGTCATGTGATGTCATGTTATGGCATGTTGTAGACCCTAGTCACCCTACCATGTCATACCATATACCATAGCATGTCATGTCATGTTAGGCCATATCACATCACATCACATAATTTCGTGTCACAGTATATCATATCATATCATATCATATCATATCATATCATATCATATCATATCACATCACATCATATCACATCACATCTTAACACAATCATCCTATTCTATCCTCTCATATCCTACCTTTCCTTTCCTTTCCTATCCTATCCTATCCTATCCTATCCTATCCTATCCTATCCTATCCAACATATCCTATCATACCATACCATAATCATATCACATGATCACATCACATCATAATCATCACATCATATACCGTAACGGTATACTGTATACAGTAGCGTATCTCGCCAGTTTTCTTGAATATGTTCCTTTTTTTATAGCGCATGTGGAGCTCACTTTACTTGGCCTTTCACTTAAGCTTAATTGTTGCATACTAGCACAGACTTTGACGGTGTTGCGCGTAACCTACTTTGCACTGACTGTTGCCTGAACACTAACCGATCCGATCATTGAATCTACGTAGGCCTATAAATGAGTTTCCGCTATATTTTTTTTAATTGAAATTTGGTATCGGTGTGTAGAAGCCGCTAGCCTGTAACCCATTGTGTGACACTGTGACCATGACCATGACCATGACCATGACCACGACCACGACCTCTAAATGTCACAATTGTGAATCTAGAATGCCGTGGTGTGACGTTACAACCTGTTACTGTACCGTTTAGATTTGTAGGTTCATGAATCATGAAGTGTATTTTTCGTTATGATCGAGAGTTTTAGACAGCATCACTCCCGTTTCTGCTATGTGTATAATATGAAGAGCAACAGTTCATATCATGCGCCATGTTATATGATATTATCTCGTGCAAGAGACGCATTCAATGTCCAGTTACCAGATGTCACAAATGCCAAATGCATTCGCTAGATGGCAAAGCCATCTACCGATTGACGCAAAGCTTGGTGTGAAGATCTTCGTACGACTGTTCGTAGTCCAATTTGATTTGTATTACACTAGTATTAAAGACGTTATTCGTGGTACTGTACTGGTGCATGCATTTGAGTGCAACTCGAGTACGGTCGTAAGTATTTTTTACTCGTTACTTGCACTTGAGCTCTTATACCTGTGTAATCCTACTTCAGACTTTAAATGCGTAAATCGATCTTTAATTGGAGGTCAAGAGCAGTTGGTCGGTTGTACATTATAGGCGCTCGGACAGGTCTCAACTGTCGTAATCGTAATTGTGCACCACAACTTCTAAAGCGCCACGTAATAGCCATGCACATTGCACAGGGCATATATACCTACGGTTCAGCGTCATGTCAGACAGTCAGAGGAATGTCCAGTCTTAGCCCAGAGATAGGCTATCTATCCAGAGGAGATCCGACAGACCAGAGAAAGCGAAATAATTTACAAAGCATAGGAGCAACGGCTGTTATAAGACAGTTTGCATTGAGAGCACAAGGACAATGCAACGTTTATGCTGCTATCTGATAGAAAACTGCCGCCGCTATTTCGCATCGTTCATGTCAGCTTGGGAGGCAAAGGTTTGGATGGATTATGGTAGGAATTCTTGAAAGGGGAATTTTAATTTGGGAAGGAAAGTCTGCGAGGCGACGAGAAGAGAAGCCTGTGGTATACGGGGGCTTGAAAAGCGATGTTTCAGGTTGAACTGAGATCTGGCAGGAGATCTATTGAAAGAGGCGTGTATAGGCCTATAGGCCCACAGGCTATCTGACCGAAGCAGCAAGCTATAAAAGGAGGGACATCTCCAAAAGATTTCGAGTGTAATAAACTTGACAGTTCTATAGGATCATCGCAGTGGCATCAAATTTCTTTACCGGAAGGACATTTAAAATGCGCACCATCATTCAAGTTTGCGCGACAAAGAAATTATTTTATAGTTTACCATGCAATTCAGATGATCGTTTTCTACTAGCAAGCAAAGACTATGCTATGCGACCGCATCATTCACATAGGTGGTGTAAACTTGCATCACTATAGCCTAACAGTTTCCGACAGCATCGATCGGAGGGTAATGAAATGGAGGGTGAAAGAGGGTGTGTTGGATAGTCTCTATAATAAGAAGATAAGTAGCGCTGAAAAGGTTACCTTAGTATAGCAGGCAGGACCTACGAACAAATCAGGAACCTATAGGTTATAAGCTATGCACCAAGAGGGACTTTTTAAATTTTCAGGTAGGCCTACAATACAACGTAAATACCACATAGGTTATTATCGTATAGTTGAGAACGATCAAAATCCATGGATTTTTCTGTTCAAATAAGTTAAAGCAGAAAATCATCAAAAATTTAGAAAATAATGTAGGTGTAGTTTGACAGGAGAGCTTTACGCTTGAAGCATCAAATCGAAAGATTAGCACTATTTGTCTATTTGTGCCATGAAAAGGAACGCAAGGCCGTAGCCAGGATTCTATTTGGGGCGGGGGTGCTTATTCGACCTTGAGCAAGACAACAAGCAACCGAATGAATGGACCAATTATGGGTTTCGAGGATGATTTAATCCATTGTAAAATTTCACAAAGAAATAAGAGCTTCAAAATGAAAAATGAAATCTCTTTAGTCCTTACATAATGACTGTGTTAGTAAATGCATTATTTCATGGTAGCAATATTGCATTGGGGAGGGGTATGTTCAAACACCCAAAACACCCCCCCTACGACATTGAAGGAACGGTTGGACCTACCTTCGCCGAAGTTCACATTTATCTTCTGTTCGAAACTTTCGATGATCTCCAAAGAAAGATTTCTTATAATCCTCACACGATTATTGGTCAACATATTTTAACTTCCATTGACGCAGTAATTCTTTGCATCGAAATTCATTACTTTTCTATTTCTTGTGTTCGATAAATTTAGATAAATCTCATTTTGAATGCATCGCCATGGTCTGACTTCTGCCAACTTAATTTACCAATCCAATCTCGCTCCACTCGTTCCCAAGCAACAAAAACAAACGGCTCAAACGTCAAATATTACGTCATCAGAACATAGATATAATATAACGAGACGACGTCTTTCGTACATGGACGTCTTATTATTAGTATTATCCTTGCTTTCATTTCTCTGCGTACGGACCATGATAGGGCCGCGCATAAAGCACGTAAGTAAGTAAGTATATCCTTCATTAACCAATTAAATAATTACATATCCGCATTCCGGCGTGTTCATTTATAGGCCTATGGCCCTATACGTCTTTACAACAATCAAAGTCTGTCAATACGAGTTCATTTACTATAAACTTCTTGCGCTGTAAACTATCAGCAAGAAGTAGGCAACAGTCGTGCGATCGATCGCAGGGCACATTGTTGGAGCTTTTCGGTGGAAATATAATGTATGTATTTAAGTAGGTAAGTACATTCATCGTGCATCATTTTGTTCCATCTTTCGATATAATTATTTGATAATATTTTGTTCTGCGGGTGTCCCGCTAAGACTAAGTGGAAGTTTGATCAGGTTGATAACGTTCACTAAGAGGCTTCATGACAAAGATGATCACCTCAGGAGTTCGATCACTTTTGGGCCTCCCCTTTGTAGCCAATGTCTCATCAGTCTGTTATGATGTTTGTGTGAAATTATAGTTGCAATAAAAATTACTTGACTTGATGCATGTATGTATGTATGTATGTATGTATGTATGTATGTATGTATGTATGTATGTATGTATGTATGTATGTATGTATGTATGTATGTATGTATGTATGTATGTATGTATGTATGTATGTGTGTGTGTGTGTGTATGTATTTATTGTATGTATGTATGTATGTATGTATGTATGTATGTATGTTGGACCATTGTTGGTATGTATGTATGAGCACTTTCTCTAGCGCCCTTCAAGATAACTACTCAGAGGCGCTCCCGACTATGGCGCGCGGACATTGAATCGGAGTTTCACGTCGAAGCGCACGAATTGCGTGTGATGGACTTGCTCCGGCGGCATGAGGAGGATTCGAATCCGCATCCTTCCGGCTCCAAAGCAGCGAACATACCCCTATAACACCGCGCCCATGAAAGTGACCCATCCAGAAAGTGACCCGGGTTATTCTACCCTTGCAGGACTATGATCCTGATCTGAAGCTTGCACAATGGCATTGTGAGAAACTGAACAGATTTAGAGAATAGAAATGGACGGCGGATATAATTAATGATTATGTTGTGGTCACTTGCACTGCTGTCAAAACACAGACAACGTCGTTCGTCGCATATAATCGAAACTTTGCCAATGCCCGGGGAGAGAGAGAGAGATGCAGAATCGTACGATGTGGCAGATAATTAATTATATCCATAGGGAAGAACACATTCTGGTTTAGATCCTCGACTTGCTTGAGAAACTGAACGAAATGGACAAATCGACAGCCAGCGGGGCCTCGGGCATGCACATGTCATACATACATACATACATACATACATACATACATACATACATACATACATACATACATACATACATACATACATACATACATACATACATACATACATACATACATACATACATACATACATACATACATACATACATACATACATACATACATACATACATACATATACATCATACATGTCATGCATGCATGTACATTGTACAACATTATACATGATTATATACATCTGACCAAAATAAGATTCTGTCTTCTGTGGGGGTTGCTGCACATCAATATGCTGATGACACACAGGCATATGTCCACTGTTGTCCAGGGTCCAGCTTTAGAGGCTATCTCACTTGTGGAAAAAATACTTATGACGTCGGAAACGATTGGAGCCTGGATGTCATCCAATCGCCTCAGGTTAAATCCTGGTAAAACACAATTTATTTGGGTTGGAAGTCGCGTGCAAGTTTCTAAAATTGATATGCAAAATCTGCAACATTGCTTTCCTGGCATGACTTTTTCTACCACTTTGCGTGATTTGGGTGTGACCTTGGACCAAGAATTGACCCTTTCTGATCACGGGAGGAATGTATGTCGCACTTGCTTCTACCATCTTCGTCAAATTCGCTCGGTACGTCGCTCACTTACAACCAAAGCTGCCACTACTCTGATGCATGCATTTATATGCACGAGAGTTGACTATGGTATATTGCCATCTATGAGGGTTTCTACAATATCTGGCAGTTTTGCCACAAATGTTTTTGAAAAATGTAATAACGATTTTTTTAAACTTTCAATGTTCTAATCTGTTCATGTTACTACTACTAAAGTGTGTGATGAGTAGCAATGCAGAAAATTAATTTTTTTGGTTAAAAAACTGAAAATTGTTTTTTTTTATAATTCGTCATGGAGTTGACTTGCATCACGGAGTTGATATCATATAGTTGCTGTCCACATTTGAGAGTCTTGAGACACCAATAGAACTTATATTTAATCATTTTCAGTCATACCCTTCTCAGAATACTAAGAATGGAGTCATCATTGCGAGTCATAGTCAAAATATTTGCGATCTGTCAAATTTATGCTCCATGACGTCGTCGTCGTTTCACGGAGTTGACCGTCATGGAGTTGACAAATCATTTAAATTATAGTTTTGACCAAAAAAACGCCACATGCGAAACAACATAAGGTTGATGATGATTACAAAAAAGACACGAAACTACAATTTTCACAAAGAACACATTATATTGAAAGAATAATTTAAATTTTGTCGAATATTGATGTCATGGAGTTGAATAGCGTCACGGAGTTGACCGTCATGGAGTTGACATTTTGTTCAAGGACAATTGCCATTGTTTCTTTTAAAATTCATTAAAATTTAATTGTTTGCTCAAATACAATATATTAAGCATATTTTATACAGTGCACACTCCGTTGCTAAAAATAAATAGTAAATAATCGGTGTGGCAGTATGCGGAATTGGAGATAAAGAAGCTTTCCCGACATCGACTTACCTGAGATTACATCTGGGACAACGCAGTTTGTGTGGGAAATGCTTCAACTGTGCGGTTATAAAGCTACCTAAATAATTTATTTACCTGCCATTTTAAAATTCTTTTGATTTTATTTAGGCCACCTGAAATAGACCTACGTTACGGATTATCTTAAATAATCATTTAAGCTTTTTAAGATTATTTTAAATACCGCGGACAGCAAATTGAGCACTTATTGTAGAAACACTCATATACAACTTTCCAAAAACAATATTGGATTGCTGCACAATGTTTGGAAAATTCCGCCTCCATGACAGTCTGTCACCGCCATGACACGGACATGATGCGGCCGTGTCAGGGAGGTGACTGTCAGTGAGGTGACAAATCGTTTCATTTTCAGTAAAATCTGCTAAACGCTAAATGGAGCAAGTTCGGCTATGTTAACAACACAAACAGGACTTTATCACTTCCATAAAAAACACATAACATTAAAAGTTTAACTTAAGTATTCCCGATTATTTGCGTCATTTTGTTGACTTCTATTTAACATACGCAGTGTGAAGATTATCTATTATTTTTGATAGTTTGTAAATTAAAGACAAGATTGGCCGCAATTGTTTATCAAAAGTAATGGTGGACACGAAATGACAAAATGCATGCTTTTAAATACTGTAAAGACTACTAACCGTTATAACTGACAGCGAATTCTGTTGGCGTCATGGCGGTGACAATTGCCTCTGGGACACAGAACTTTGCCTCATTAAACTTGAATTAAAATGTAACTATCAGCTGAAACATTATATTAAGCATGTTTTATACTTAAAACAATCCATAACTAATAACAAATAGCAAAGAATTGTGCATGCATAGCGCACAATTTAAAATATTTCGATTTTCCTGACTCTAGTGAGCAGGTGGGACAAAACAGGCTTAATGGGATTCTTCAACTTTGCAAGTTATAAAGTCATCGAAATAGTTAACTAACTAATTTTTTCAAAAATATTTTGATGTTAATTTGGTTGTCTGAAACACAGCTAGGTAACGGATTAAAAATATGTTGCCAGAAATCCTTTGAAGAGTATTTTAATTGATCAGGACAGCAAAATGGATATATATTGTAGAATCCCTCCTATGCGGGCTTAACCCTTTCACGCATTAATAAGTTGCAATCTGTCCCTAATGCTGCGGCCCGCCTGATTGGCGGCATACCAAAGTTTGGGCATATATCAAGTTTTATATGGGAAGAACTGCACTGGTTGCCAATGCAAAAACGTATTGAGTTTAAGATTTTAATGTTCATGCGTAATTGCCTAGCAGGCCAAGCTCCGACCTATCTTATGGAACTCTGTGTACCTGTGCTGTCCATCCCAGGCCGTAGATTCCTTCGCTCTGCTACGCATGGTGACCTGGTTGTCCCTATGGCTCGATCTTCCACAGTGCTGCATAGAAGCTTTGCTATGGTTGGTCCGTCTTTCTGGAATAAGTTACCTATTAGGCTCCGCAATGAAATTCTTTGTCTTTCTTTGCCCCTTTTCCGCAAGCGTTTGAAAACCATTCTCTTTGATTGTGGTTTGGTGTCAGGTCTGGAGCGCCTCTGAGGAGTTCTCTTGAAGTGGCGCTATATAAATGTACGATTACACTTGCAATTACACATAGGCCTACATATAAACATGCATGTAGGCTATAGTTGTATGCATGCATTGCCTACGGCCGAGCATGCTCTACCCGATGCGGTCTATCTGTTTTTCTTCAGTCGATAGCTCGTCGCATCTCGTTTCATGATCTCGACTGCGAGATTACAGACCGGAAGTTGATAAGAGCAGCTTTAATTCTTCTCATGACATGGATTGGGAAGAGCGTATATATATATGTATAGATCTATATGTATACGTCGTGGAGAGGGATGACGAATGGACGCAAAGACCAGCTTAGGGGAGAGTGGGAGAGAGAGAGAGAGAGAGAGAGAGAGAGAGAGAGAGAGAGAGAGAGAGAGACAGACAGACAGACAGACAGACAGAGACAGAGACAGAAAGAGGGGGAGGGAGGAAGGGAGGGAGGGAGAGAGAGAGGGAGAGGGAGAGGGGAATGGTCACGTGGGAGGGACAGATTGACTGGAGAAAGTTATGACAACGTGGAGGAAGTGTTCTTCCGAAATTCGTCGATGATTCTGCCAGGTCACGTGGTAACTGAAACGAGTCACGTGGTCGATTAATGAGTCCTCTCGACCGACGCGCGGTCAATATGGATTAGGTGAGAGAAGGGCAAATTGCACGGAGTGACATGTGAAATGAACGAGTGTTTTCGATGAACGTGTACCGTAGTAATGACTTGATCACTGATTATAGTTATGCTGTGTGCTGTCATTACACGTCTTCCCAGAGAGGTAGGGATAACTCAAACGCAATGAATGATGCAGTCCTTGGTTACGGTGGCTTTGCTAGAATTATCCACTCTAGCCAACGTGGTAATTTAACGAATAGTTTTGATAATGCCTGAAGTATGAAGATCAAAACACGTAGGTAGGGTTGCCAACTCTTGATTTTGTAATTCCGGGACGCCCACAGTCACTAGATACGACGACATATGATTGCACTATCGGGGATCGTGTGTGTCGGTTAGGGTCAGGTCAGGCATCGTGATGGTCGTTTATGTCAGATTAAGCGTCGTGAGAGTCGGTTAGGGTTGGTGTTAAGGTTATGGTCACCACTAGATCCTATCCAAAGATATTGCATATTCTTCTGACCCCGATACTGCAATTACGCCGATTTGACATTTATACCAATTTACACATAATCATATTGCATAGGCATTAGGCACGAAGTCGCGAAAATCAGCACGTCATCTTTCAAAAAGCATTAGAACCGAGTAGCAGTAGACCTACATAAGACACAACATGCTACTGAGTGTCAGTGGTTTGTAAAGTTTTCAAGACTTGAACCCTGCGCTGTCCAAAATTCGATGTTCAGCCAACGACGTTAGGTTTAATAGAGCATAGAACGCAAAATCGTCACACAACTTGCTGAGTTTAGAATGCAAAATAGCAACATTTTGTCAAGTGCATCTCTACCACAAATTCCAGGATCAATCCGGGACACGGGAGGTAGCGCCGATTCCGGGACTGTCTCGGCGAATCCGGGACGGTTGGCATGGCGACCCAACAAAAGCGCGCAGGACAAAAAAGCGCGCGGACAAATGCGCACAGACAAATGCGCGCAGTAATAAAAGCGTGCAGGACAAATGCGCGCAGACAATAGTGTCATCACTAATTGAAACAGCTGCCAGTAGTAGACCTATACATAAACGCGTAGAAAAACGTTACGATCCCAGTGAAAGGCTTGAGATGTAACAAAGTTAGAAAGGCCTACAAAAGTTCAAAGCAGTTGTGACGAACAAACGTATAATAACCTTTGACCAGAGGGCGATGACTGAAGCGAGACTCGGCGAATATGACGACACAGATGACGACACATATGACGACGGCTTGACGAATGAGCGACACGAGGAGGGATCATGGGAGTCCTTTGTCTGTAGGACCGTGGAGAAGGCAACGTCCATTCGGAATTCACGAGACGGATCTTTACTCATCATGCTCCTTCTTCCTGAATAATAGTCGCAACACTACACTAATTTTAGCTAGTTAGAGCTTATAAGGCTAGATGTCCTTTCCACGCTGTGATTTGCCCTTCTTTTGGTCTAGAGGCAGGCCAGAGGTCAAGAGGTTAAGAGGTTAGCATCAGCAATAACTTAATATATCGCATTAGGACCTCGATCACACATACTCGAAACTTTCTCTGTCTGTCTGTCTGTCTGTCTCTCTGTCTCTGTCTCTGTCTCTCCCTCTCCCTCTTCCTCTCCCTCTTCCTCTCCCTCTCCCTCTCTCTCTCTCTCTCTCTCTCTCCCTCTCCCTCCCTCCCTCTCTCTCTCTCTCTCTCTCTCTCTCTCTCTCTCTCTCTCTCTCTCTCTCTCTCTCAATCTCTGCTTAGCTTAGTCTCTCTCTCTCTCTCTCTCTCTCTCTCTCTCTCTCTCTCTCTCTCTCTCTCTCTCTCTCTCTCTCTCTCCATCTCCCTCTCCCTCTCCCCCCCCCTCTCTCTCTCTCTCTCTCTCTCAATCTCTGCTTAGCTTAGTCTCTCTCCCTCTCCCTCTCCCTCTCCCTCTCCCTCTCCCTCTCCCTCTCCCTCTCCCTCTCCCTCTCCCTCTCCCCCTCTCCCTCAACCTCTCTCTCTCTCCCTCTCCCTCCCTCTCCCTCCCTCTCTCTTTCTCTCCCTCTCTCTCTCTCTCTCTCTCTCTCTCTCTCTCTCTCTCTCTCTCTCTCTCTCTCTCTCTCTCTCTCTCTCTCTTTCTCTCCCTCTCTCTCTCTCTCTCTCTCTCTCTCTCTCTTCCTCTCTCTCTCTCATCGCGCTCTTCCGTTCCCTTTTATCCCAGCGGCACCCCTCGACCACGTGCAATCTACCCTGTACCCGCTAATGCGAAGATCTCGCCAACTCGACGAGATCTCGTAGCGTTGCCAGGCAACGGAAACTTTATTTCGGCGTCCTTTCGTCGGCACTACCGACAGGAAATGGACCATCGCATTACGTGCTGTAAGACGTGTCGCTAGTGCCAGCGTTTCCTCCGTGTCCATCGCACAGGTTCCTACCATACCCGTTGCGGTTTATCCGCGGTCAAAGTCAAGACTGCAGTATTTGTCTAGCGCCAGATCATTCGCCGTCGCAACTGAAGTACACTCAACTTCGTCGGATACAGTTGTCAGTTCGACTTGGAGTGGAGGAGGGGGAGGGGAGACAAGTCATGGCACGACGGCGGCAGCTATATAACATCTGGATGAATGGTAGAGGGGCAACTACGAAGGTCTCTGCCATTGTTCATGTCCATGTCTCTGTGACTCTCTTCCTTTGTCACTGTCCTTTTGTCCCTCGTTCCCAATCGATCATTGGCTGGCTGGCTAGTTAATAAGAGGGACAGGGAGGGAAGTCCTGACCGTGGTTCTCTAGCTCTTGTTCCTCTGAAAAGAATACCGCCATGCAGGGTCAAGAAAGGAGGGACTAGAGACAAGGAAGAAGTGAGAATGGGATGTATAGTAAAGACACATGGAAAGATGGTAGCAGGAATAAATTTGTGCATTGAGAGTGACAGGAAAGAGGAAAAGAAAATGGCGAGAGAAAGATAAAAATGGTCAGAAACAGAGAGACAGACCGAGACAGAGAGACAGAGAAGAGAGAGGGAGGAAGAGAAACAGAGTGAGAGGAAGAGAGCCAGAGAGTGAGAGAGACAGAGAGAAACAGAAAGCGAGGGACAGAAAGAGAGAGACACACAGAGACACATAGAGAGACACAGAGACAAACACACCGACAGATAGGGAGCCAGACAGAAGCAGAAAGAGAGACAGAGAGAAGCGGGCATGACAGAACGGAGCGGAAACATCATCATCACCATCATCACCATCATCACCATCATCACCATCATCATCATCATCATCATCATCATCATCATCATCATCATCATCATCATCATCATCATCATCATCATCATCATCATCATCATCATCATCATCATCATCATCATCATCATCATCATCATCATCATCATCATCATCATCAACAACAACAACATCATCATCATCGTCGTCGTCGTCGTCATCATCATCATCATCATCATCATCATCATCATCATCATCATCATCAACAACAACAACATCATCATCATCATCATCGTCGTCGTCATCATCATCATCATCATCATCATCATCATCATCATCATCATCATCATCATCATCATCATCGTCGCCGTCGTCGTCGTCGTCGTCGTCGTCATCGTCGACGTCATCATCATCATCATCATCACCGTGATCATTATGCTGACAATAGTCAGCATCAAACGATAGTAATTTCCTCCAACTTCCGCCTTTCTTTCCGCTCACCGGAAATTCCCATTCCGATCTCATCTTCATTTGCAGATCATTGTCGGGCACTTCTTAAAGCGCTACATAAATCGACTCAGATAATTACCGTAGCGCCATCGCACAAAGGACCACGCCTCTGTTCGGCTCCCTTCGGTTCCATTCGGTTCTTTTCGGCTCCATTCGGTTCTTACTTTGACGCCTCCCTTTAGCGAGATCGCCAGGCTAAAATCTGGGGATGGAGACATCGATATGCAGTTCACTATATATATACACAACAGGGAATTGCCAGACAATAGCTCACCGTCCATTGACAGACAAAATCATTTAAAATATTCTAGTATGTAAAGATGATAATAATAACCGACTGTGTGTGATTACATACATAAACCGACTGTTATCGGTTAGTTTTTATTGCGTATACAATGTACATTTATGCCGAACATAAAATCAAATTCAATTGTACAATGTACACGTCCAGTTAATACCGGTACACTTGTAACTGCACATTATCTTATTGTTATCGGGGGATAGGTTGGTGGTCGGTGGCGCATTGGATAATACGCTGCATGGTGGGTCGTGGTGTATTAAGGTAACTCACTGGCATGGAAATCAGTGGAGCTGAGTTTTATTCCCGAAGCCCCCTCTCCCCCCGAAGAATAGTCGTGCTTTGTAGGTTGTTGTTAGCACTCTTGTATTGCAGGCTGTCCGTTCTGTTAGAAGTTAGGATTGATTTTAATCAAGATAACTGTAAAACTGTATTCTGCTACAGGTTGCGGTCTGTCAATTGCGAATTGTTCAATAAACTTTTATTAACTTTCTCTTATATTGACCTATATAATATTTGAAAGCCTATCATTACAGTCGGTTTTCATTTGAATAAATTTGCAACACAGAAGAAAGTGAGGCTTGCATAATAGCAGTATATGATTATTTCGAGTCCTTTTTAAATTCACACACACACACACATGCATCCACTGCCAACTGTTGACCATCACGAATCGTTTCGTCATCAAGACAAACTTCCAGAAGTGCGTGTCCGACTTTTAAAACTTTAAGTGCGCAACCACAAATAAAGAGAGGGTAGGAAAACGAGTAAGAAGGGAAGGAAAAAGGAAGATGAGTATGAGAAGTAGAAGAAAAACGAGGATGTGGAAGAAAGAAAGAGGCAGAGTAAGGAGGGAAGGAAAAAGGAAGATGAGTATTAGTAGTAGAATAAAAACGAGGATGAGTAAGAAAGAGAGAGGCAGAGTAGGGAGGGAAGGAAGAAGAAAGATGAGTATGAGAAGTGGAAGGAAAACGAGGATGAGGAAGAGAGAGAGAGGCAGATGTAGGAACAAGAGTATCTGGTATACGACGCCATCTGAGTCTCTTGAGACGTCGTCAACATATTTTCCGCATGGAACCAGCGTACACCATTACCTAACTCTGACACGCATATATTAGTCGCATATATTAGTCGCATATATTAGTCGCATATATTAGTCGAAAACTGCAGCAGACGATTGATATAATTATTATGGCGCCATGTGTCTTCGATAATTAATTAGCTAAATAGCGCGTGAAAATGTTGCGCAATGCGTTCGTCCTGGTCCGTTCAAATTCGAATATAATTACCGTCGCCCCTTCCGGAATTAAGCGGAAAGATCCGAAGACACCTGCGATGTTGGCTGCAGCGGAGGATCCCCGCTGGACGTAAATCAAACGCCCGTTGGTCTGGCAGTCCGGCCGTAATTGCCATGGTGACAAATCGACGCTTTCTATACGATGAAAATAATTGGTCTTTCAGAGCAGCGCTTTGCCCCATCGTTTTCAGTCTGGGCAGGAGGTCCACTGCACTCGGAATAACTCAAATGTGTGGCTACTAAACGGACAACCAGTCAGTCAACTGGCAAGTCAGACAGACAGACAGACAGACAAGCAGACAGACAGGCAGACAGACAGACAGACAGACAGACAGAAGGACAGACAGACGGACAGGCAGGTAGGCAGACATAAAGAAAGGCAGACAGACAGATAGACAAACAGACAAACAAACACACAGACAGACAGACATACATACACAAAGACGGACATACAGACGGATAGACGAACAGGCAGGTAGGCAGACATAAAGACAGGCAGACAGACAGAGCACCAAAATCCGACGATTGTCATCATTTACGCCTCTGAGTAGTTTCCTTGAAGAGACGCTATATAAATACTCGAATGAATGAATGAATGAATGAATGAATGAATACTTTGGAATTATTTCTATCGCATCCTTTCGTTAATTGGTTTCGTTTCGTTTTATCAGTCTTGCTTTGCTTTGATTCACTGCAATCGAAATTTTCACTTTCTCAGTTCATCAACTTTTGCGGGTATAATTTGGCCATTCGTCCTTTGTCCGGATTTGAGCTGCGAGTATAGTAGGGGTCAAAAGATACTGACCAACTGACCTTGTGTGTTGGTCGCCTCCTTGAAGGTCAGTTGGAGGATTCATTAAAGTGTCCTCGGAAACAGTCACCATGGTAACTTGTCGTCCGACATTATATAGAGCATTTGCAACACTATATAGTTCTCCACCTTCCATGGTATGTTCTACAAAACGGTGCTTTCTGTCAGTCATGGCTATTTATCACTTCTTCAATAAATTCTAACCAATCTGTTTACCTCCGTTGGATCTGAGACTGCAGGAAGGAATATACGGACATGATGGTAGAAATGATTGCATCCAATTATTAGAGACTTTAGTCCAAACTAATGAGGAGGAATTCACACGCTCCCTGTACAGCAATATAGAACCGCATTCTTATTATACCCAGTCTCATTTTACAGTCGGCTGACTCTAATCGTGGCAGACGGTTCATTGAAAGCCCGCATACATGTATACATGTATACATGTATACATGTATAGAAGGCTATAGGAGCGCAGTGAGGTCTCTTTTATGCTGTCATGTTCCATGGTTGAAAGACAGAATAACGACGGAACATTTGTGCATGATCGATTTATATATTGCCCGCAGAGAAATTAGTGGAAACGTATTATATCATGCCATGTTTTATCATGTCATATGTTTATATATATATATATTCATGTATAATTATTTATGTATATAATATATACATAAATATAAGTATAATTATATTATAATATAAACACATTATGTAGATAGGACAAACATACATGTAACAAGACGGTGGTAAGTGCACCATGGACATCGACGCGCATTATTGTCTGTTGATGAATTGATGACGACATTGCAATGCTGACCACAGTCTTTGCAGTGGTGACTGCGATGACGACGACAATGACAACAGATGTTGACCATGATGTCGATGACATGGAAAACGATGATGATTATGATGATGATAATGATGATGATGATGACGATGACGATTATTATTACGATGATGATGACGATGATGATGATGACGACGACGATGATGATGACCCTGATGTTGTTGTCGCTGCTGATAAGCCTAGTATGATAAAGACAAAGTCACGTAGGCGATGATAACGATGTCGATGACGTAAGCGATAATGATAACACTCAATGTGGTGGTGATGGCGGTGGTGGTGAAGACTGCAGCTGTAGAATGTCTTGACCACCGTTGGTCCATCCCCCATGCATCTGCCATTGACGGTGCCATCCATGGATGGTATACTCTTTAAGACTGACATTTCGAGACGATGCTTCAATGCTTTCATTGCATCAATTTGCAACAACGACGACGACGACATACATAGGAGAGAGTGCGTGCACGACGGTCACTAAGTTCATCCGTCTGTCCCTCGGTCAGTTTCCAACGGTCACTTTTCATGGCGATGTAACTGCACTGAATATATACAGATCGATAAATAACCTTTAAAATTATGATGTAATACTACAAATAAATATATTTATAAACGCTGAGGGCTCATATATAAAAAATTAAATTAAGAGTGTACCACTGTACCACACCTCTGCAAACCTATACTCACTGGCCTATGACTAACTGCGATGTGTAAAGCCACTGACTAATTCAAGAAATCTGTAGATGTAGACGCCACTGTTTGATGGTCCGGTCGATGATCACGTGGTCAAACAGCCGCCATGCACTCGTCAATCAGACGTGCCTTACCTAAGGTTATCGACGTCATGAATACGGATTACGGGAACGAAAAGCGCGCTCCTCCAGTACACTTTGGGTTGAGGTATATATATGGGCCGGGAGACACAGCTTCAGGATACACAAAGTTTTGACCGAATAATGACACTTTTTGTGGGTGTCTACTTTTCATCTGGGCACCGTGTATATATAATTCCACCTTTTTCTCTATTATTGCTTGACTTTCTATAGCGCCTTTTCTTCAATGCGATAGTGCAATCATAATAATATAAAAAAACTTTATGTCACTCTGCATTGCCTTTTATATGCGTGGCATACAAATTTTACTGGGTCATGTCACGATTGTCATATGTTTATTGCGGTCACGAGGTCGTCGTGGCTCTTTGCTATGAGTCAGCTTCATTGGCCGATTGTAACCTACATTGAACATCGATTGACATGTTACAGCATGGATTTGTGCTGCTCGCTCTTTTCGTGGTCAGGCAGCGAATCGGCGCCCGACCTGGATGCGCATGATTCTGGAAGGAGTAGGAAGAGGAGGAGGAGGAGGAGAAGAAGAGGAGGAGGGGAGGGGAAGGAGGATGAGGAGGAAGAGGAGGAGGAGAAGGAAGAAGAAGAGGAGGAGAAGAAGAAGAGAGGACTGATTAGGAGGAGAAAGAGGAAACGGAGGAGGAAGACGAGGAGAGAGGAGGAGGAAACGGAGGAGGAAGAGGGGAGGAGAAGGACGAGGAGGAGGGAAGGTGGTGAAGGCAGAGGAGGAGGTAAATTGCCACCTCGTCGATTCCATCACCGCCGCATATTGTGTGTAGGACGAAAGCAGATCCGGTGTCATTAATTTAATCGATGGATTAATTCAAGAACGTTTCACAAGGCTTCAGGCAATCCATCAACTGAACATTCCAAGTGTGGCGTCATTGTATTAAACGTCGACGCTGATTGGCTGATTTCCGCAGCAGTTCGTCGAACTACAACGCTGATTGGCTGATTTTCAAGGTCGTTTATCAGGCATTGACACCGCGATTGTCTGCTTCCATGTTTGTGCACGGTCCTTGACCGGACGAGACTCAGAGCGACAACGCAACGCATGAAGAAATCATTTCTTGCACAGACTGTATATGAGTGCAGAACACGATATACGGTAATACCACAGTAACCACACCTTTCTAGGAAATTCCACGCCTTCTAGGAAACTCATCAAGCATGACTTATGCTGACATTTCCTTTGTTTAAAGTTGTAGATTCTCAAAGTTCAGACGCATGCATTAATGCATTGATGCATTAATAATAACTATCTAACAGATATTATAGTTTACTGTATACGCTATACAGTTTACTGTATATATAGACAATAGCTGTCCAAATATGTCGGCAAATTAAGGCATGGTTTGCTACAAAAAATAGGTCCTGCTATTAAACATGTATTTTTAAAGAAAGTCTAAGTGTTCGACTTCACAAATTTTATAACATGTTGGTGTCTTAATTTCAGGATAATGCACACAGTCTGCCCTCTCTCTGATGTCCGTGTGTAAAGGCCTATCGAAGCCCTGCAGTCGACAAGACTCGACATTCAGGACGTTGCTTGTTTCGACTATAAAAACAACGCTTGTCATATTTATAAGAACTCGCATCATACATGTAAAGATGCTGTTTAGCTTAACTGCTTGTCTTGGCGCCAGTTTCAACAGAAGATTCTCAAACTGATTCTGGATGTATAGGTTTGCATATATATATATATATATATATATATATATATATATATATATATATATATATATAATGTGCATTGTGCAAGTCCTATATATAATTACATATACATTACATATATATATATGCACATTTTGATATACATAATGTATAGGTATATATATATAATGTGTAGGCTTTATATATAATTACATATACGTATGCACATCTTATACATAATATACTGTAGCGATCGTAGAACTACGCTACGGGTTTTCGGTCGATAATATTATTATATTATTATTTTATTTTATTTTTGATCGGTTTCAGAGATCTGATATATATATATAGGGTTTTCTTTCGGTGCGTCGTGTGACCTAGATTTTAATATTGATTTGCGCTTGACACGGGTCACAGTGACCGCTGATGTAGGCCCTGCAGCTGCCGTTTCATATTCGTGTATTTTTCGCACGCTTTAGTCGACGGCCTTCAAAGACGTCGCCGCCCGCTCGGCCAATTATCACACGGTTCGCCCGAGGTGGTCTGATGAACAGAGTGAGCGAGGAATACAGCCAGCCAGACAAGCACAGACAGAGACACGGATTGAGAAGGATACACTGTAGGTGTGTGGGCCTGTGTACGTGTTAAAATATGTGTGTTTTCGCAAGGTTAAACTGGTGCACTTGTGGTCTACGTGACTGACGGCAGATGACGCTTTTCAGAAGGAGAGATAGAAGGAGAAAGACAGATCACTTCAGAATGACAGGAGAGGGCGCACGTGGCAGCTGATTTTTGCCGCCTTGCGACAGCTGCGTTGCTGCTGGGTTGGCGCGTGCAGCTCTCTAGCTGCGCATGCGTAGTAAAGGGGACGCTCTGCAGACCAGGCAGTTATAAAAGCGAGAGCGGGCAGCTAAAGCGCAGACGTGACCAGAATTTCAAGAGAATTGGATGTATTGCGGCTTTTGGTAGTCTTAGGCACGATCGAGTTAGTGAAGTGTGGCCAAGATAAAGCGCTCGCTTGCACTAGTCTTCTTCGTCGTTGCGCATACAAGAATTCTGTTGGCGATTCATTCTCTCTCGACATGGAGTCGAATTATTAAGAGAGTTAGTTTGTTGCGAGAAATATATCAGCGTTGTTGCGAGTTTTGCCTTCGCTTTCGCATTGGATCTACTCCTGGATTAATCGGTCAAGGCCTCTCTTCGCCCTGTCACATGGAGTGATTTATCGTGGGCTTCGAATCGTCAGCGCTCTGTTCTCGTTCTTCGGAATTGTGTTGCGAAGCGTTTGTTCGTATTATTTGCCTAAGGGCGTCTTTCTCAAACGGCTTGGATACATAGCCGAAATTGTTGTTCATTGCGTGAAATCAGCGACGGATTTAGCTGATCTTTTCGGGCGTTTCAAACTCGACGCCTTGCTTGTGCCTTCGTCGCCTCTCTTGGAATTCGACTTCGTCGATGTTCTTCGCACACGATCGGCTTTGTCCCTTGTCTTCGGACATAAGGTACGCTTTATTGGGGAATTAATATGATCGGTTATTTAGATATTTTGGGCTGAACCGAAATTGGCTGTGGGACTTGAGAGTCACTCGGGATTTAATTTAGGCATACTCCGGTTGATAGGTGTTTGCATTGAATTGTTGCATTTGCTTTTCATTGAATGTCTTTACAAAGGATAGGAACTGATAATTAAACTTACTGACTTTTATGTTTGATTGCTTTGAACATAATTGATGTCAGTTGAAGATTCAATTGATTGTGAATAAAAAGAAATATTAAATAAAACAACTGGCTTTGATCATTGATGGCTTTGAATGTGACGGATGTGGATTGAATGCTTGATTTGTTAATAAGAATAACTACTTCGTTCATTGCTAGCGATATTGACTGTGAGCTATAAAGATAGGAGTAATTTATTTAGCGCTATGGATAGTTCAAGGGCTAGCACCCCGGCCTAGCCGTCTAGGCCTTCCTCATCATTGGAGGGAGTCAAGGAGGCGATAACCTCTATGCACTCGTCGATGCAGACCAATGCTAGGTCTACTCATGAAGCCATTCAGACTAATGCTAGGTCTACTCATGAAGCCATCCAGACTAATGCCAGAGACACACAAGAGGCGATTGCCTTGGTTGAGTTAAATGTCTTGACGGTGCAATCAAATGTTAGCGATGCTATTTCCTCAGTGCAATCAAATGTAAGAGAAGAGATCTCGGCTGTAAGAGATAATGTCAGGGAAGCGCTGACGGAAGTTGTATCACGATTGGAAAGGCTGGAGGCATCGCCGGTACCCAAGCCTGCTGTGGATTTGAACCCTGGTTACCTCACCGCTATTACCACTGCGGACGCGCCATACCACTCGACCATCGGCCTGGAAGAAACTTTGGGTGCTAGGCATAAAGATTTCGCACACCCTGGTATATTGCGAAGAAGTGATAGATTGGCTAGTAGGCCGCCAATTTCATATAGGGATTTCGGCAGTCGAAATAACTGGCCGCCTTTCCATCGTTGGGATTCGAACCCGGAAGTCACCTCCTCCTGTCCTCCCTCTATCTCTAGAGCTCGTCCACAGCAGCACGCGGCCATATCGAGCGAGGATCCGGAAGTGGCGACTCCGGGGAGGCCGATAGGGGCGGGCGTTACAATACACTATAATATGTGTTGGACTTGTCTTCGAAGAAATATACTGTCGAATTTTTTGGAGCAACGCTGCATTGGTGGCACCATTGACATGTAAGATGTCAGACAAACCAGACTAAAACAATGAACGGCAGATAGCGGATTGGCGTCACTACAATTATAGTCTACGGAAGTGACTGCAAGGTTTATATCACTGCACCCATAGGCAAAATGGATTTATCAGGACCCTACAGGCTGCGAATAGATTTTGAAGATCGCCCGAGGTCGAAAAATAGCTTCTGTGTTATTCTCGCGTGCAAACATCGTCTTCACAACTTCCATCGTTATCAGTATTCGCTTAACAGAAGTAGGCATATACTCTAGATATCAAGTCCTCTTCATTGTTATTTGACGTTACTTTGCCCCGAGGTTTAAGGATCCATCTGCAGGCACTTCAACATTACATGCGTTATAGGCGCCGAATTGTTTGGAATGGGCCATAGTAGTCTGTATAAGTTATCCAAGAGTAGAAATTAAGAGCCTTAGTTCCTAATCTGACCCAGGGTTTCAAATGTCAAGGGAACAAAGAGATGTACAGTGTGGGCAAAAAAACTCCCATGGGTTTTTTGCCAATATCTTGACCAAAAGAAAGAATTTTCAAATGAAAGTTTGTAGGCTTATAGACAATTCATATTTAGGCCTACACATGATGGCCAGATTTCATCAAACTATTCCAAACAGAAAAAAAGTTATATCACTTTAAGTGAGACCACCCACCGTTTTTGGACGATTTGAAAACGTAACGCAACAAAAAGTAACAAAAACGTGATTTTATCAAGTCATGTCTCAAATAATTGTTATCAAATAGCCTTGATATTGATAGATGATCATTATTACTACTATTTTTTAAAAACAGGGTACCAGCGTAGCTGCACGTCACTGTGAAATCACTTAGCAAGATGACAATCAATCAAGTTGGTAAATAAGGAATCTGTCAGATTCATAATTTTGCTATTAAAGCAATGAAATTCAAATTTCTAAAGAAATGAAAATGGCCAAGGTGTCAATGACAGACAAAATGTTTATTCAGACACCTCTTGACCAAGATTCTGGAGATATAAGGCTATGAGCAACGTTTTCTCTGATAAAAAGTGAGAGCGCAAAAATTGCGAGTTAAGCTGAGATTTAAGAGATTTTCCTTAAATGAATGGAGATAGGCTCAATGTGGATTGTTCTGGTTTCATTGACAAAGCCAATGGCCCCCAAATAAGTTTTAGCTCTGGTGGTGGGCACATTGAACACAAGTTGTGAATCTCTATCAAGTTAATTTTCAAACAGTTACTTGAGATATGACTTGATAAAATCACGTTTTTGTTACTTTTTGTTGCGTTACGTTTTTGAATCGTCAAAAACCGGTGGGTGGCCTCACTAAAAGTGGTATGACTTTTGTTCTGTTTGAAATATATTGAAGAATTCTGGCCATCATGTGTAAATATGAATTGTCTATAAGCCTGTAAAATTTCAGTTCAAGATTCTTACTTTAGGTCAAGATATTGTCAAAAAACCTAGGGGAGGGTATTTTTGGCCCACCCTGTATTATAGTCAGTTGTTGAAATCTGCAGGGTTTTGTCTAGTCCGTTCCTCTGGGAAATCAATGAACGTCCGGCGGACAATGTTTGTTTGTATGTTTGTATGTGCACTTGTTATAGCGCCCCTTCAAGGTCTCTCTACTCAGAGGCGCTTCCGAATGCAGAGTCACTAATGCCACACAAACCAAGCAAAACTGCAAAACTGCAAAAAATGGGTCACCATGTACTAATGATGTTGTTTTAGTGTGTTCAGGGAACAAAACCATTTCTAAATTTGACTGTCTGAAATTTGAAAGCTATAGATACCGGAGAGAAGTCATTCAACTGTACAAAAATAGTATCTGTAGCCTACAAATATTAACAGCATTTGATAATCATTATAATATATAAATATATATTATGAGAGCATCATGCATTTGATAGTGAATAATATCATTATAATCATAAATATAATAGTAAATATTGTCACGGTATATTATAACAGTTCATGTAATACAGCAATGTGAACAGCAACTAGCACCAAATCATCATTTTGTGAAAATTTTATGGGGAAAGGTTATTTATGGAAAACGTTTCCCTCTTGAGATGCCTATAGATTAAACACTGGCTGTCTGTCGTGTTTGTCGACCGCCAACCTCTCGACCATCCTAGATGTATCGGACAGATGAGAAGCGGACAAGGTATCGGTCACAGCCGCATCATAAATGAAGTTGCCAGGATATAAAGGTACAAGTTCTTTAGTGAAGGGGAGACCATGGCAGCGTGGGTCAGAATGTGAAAAGGATAAGATCGTTGTCATCGCCGCCACCGCTGCTCCATCTACCACCCTAGCAGTATAGTAGCAGGAGCAGCGACGACGACAACGATCTGCCACCAATACTGTCATGATCATTACTACTACTGCTACCACTGCTATTACCGCTACTGCTGCTACAACAGCTATAGTGTTACCACTGCTACTACTGCTATTACTGGTATACCATTGATACTACTGCTGCTACGACTGCTACCACTGCTACTACTGCTACTACTGCTACTGCTACTGCTACTGCTGCTGCTACAACAGCTACCGTAGTGTTACCAGTGCTATTACTGCTACCATTGCTACCAATGCTACTACTGCTACCACAACAATACTTCGGCTACCATTGCTACTACTGCTTCGACGGCTACTACTGCTACTACTATAGGCTACTATCGATGATTTGATGTTCCGGATATACGAAAAGCCGCTGGCTCTTGACTCTAGCGGATGTGCAGTCCGGACTCCGGACATGGTGCCGAGGTATAGGTGTCATGACCGCGCTGTAGCGTTGAACCGTCGCTTTGCAATCTGAGGAATCGTGTCTCTCGCGGGATTCTCCTGCATAGACCTTCGAGTGCTCGACAGCCGGCGACCGACCTACTCAGACATTGGCGCAGCAATGGACGACGCATCATTCTAATTATTATTCATCACTCACGAAAGGGAAAGGGGTTCGCCGTCACGGAAGTTTTACCCCTCCCATACCCCACCTCCAAACGCAGTCAGTACGAAAAATCTGGATATGGTATCTTTTCCCCATCGACAGAAGACATTGTAGCTCGTTGATGCATCGAGTAGCGGAGTATATAGCGTTCTTTGTAGTAGTGCGTGTAGTACCTGCAGTGACAGACTCTACTTGTAGTGTGACACACAGACGTTAGGACCCCGTCGGGTCATGGCCCCAAAATGTGTTCGTCCTAGAAGATCCTTAGTCTCCCCACTTTACATATCAAAGACTATGTTTTCGAGTTGTACTGATATCTTGGCATGTAGGTTTCGTTATAGGAAGGAAGGACAAAGGTTTGCCAATCACTCAAATGTGGGGTGAAACAATTATCCATTATTTTAGGCTATATGCTATAATTTATTAGCCTCTTTGCAATGAGAATAATTAATTATTATATTCGGCTGCAAGCTGTTCTGTCATGTTCTGTTCGTCTGTAAAACTTGTGTGTCGAAATCCTTTTGCTACTTTCAAAACTTTTTCGCACCTACGTCATGTATATGTCAGTATGATCATCGCCAAAACATTATCTTCCGGTCCATCCTTCTTTAAGAGAACGAAGTCGTGGCATTTCTCCGGGCACGAAAGCATGCGGCACAAATACATTCTTATAGCGCAAGGAAGAACACGCACGCATACACGCACGCACACGCACGCACACGCACGCACGCAAGCACACGCAAGCATACACCTATATATTCGAAGTGGCACATAAGCATCGCACACGCCTTCAGATGTTAGAAGCCAGCGTGCTATGTCTGGCTTCCGATGGCTAAACGGGTCGTATAGCTTCATGAAGGTCAGCTGGTCAGACTGATAACAAGATTAGTCGTCGTCGTCGTCGTCGTCGTCGTCGTCGTCGTCTTAATCAGCCGAGGGAGGAGGAGGAGAGTGAAGCCAACGTTGTTGTCGTCATCTGAACGGATTGATGACTGTCTCTCATCTGCTTTCTTCTTCTCTTCATCTTTCATTTCGGTTCCTATCGCCTGCTGTCCAATCGACCATTCCAACGAACAGAGACACACGTTGAATGAGGAAGGTATGCGGATGGGAGGGCGTTGGGGGGGGAGGGGTGATGCGAGAGGACTTCACTGATTTCCATCGCAGCAAAAATTATTATCTGGTCTCGGTTTCATCTGTTGCCGCAAAACCAGAGGAGGAGGCGTTGCTATGAATAATTGACAATTACGGTCTTAATTAACTCGGTTGATCTTACGCGACAGTCGCAATAACACTGAAGACGACGTGTAATCCTACTATATGGCTGTTGAGAGGCCAATAATTCCAGGTCCGGCATTCTTCCAGCCACTCAACCGTGCAGTTAGGAATGCAGACGGATTTAGTTTACCTGCTCTCCTTGCATTCTTCTCCGCAACTTCCTCTCCTTTCTTATCCCACTCCTCCTGTTTCTTGTCATCTTCCACCACCACCTCCTCCTCCTTCTCCTTATCAAGTTATCATCTTCCACCACCTCCTCCTCCTCCTAATCCATATCTTTCTTCTCCCCCTTCCCCCATCCATTTCCTTATTTTCGTTTAGAACGTGATCTTAAACTACACTCTATAGTCTAAGCTTGAACCAAGAGAACCTGGTAAGTCACGAGCGCTGCGATGTATCAGAGAGAGAGAGAGAGAGAGAGAGAGAGAGAGAGAGAGAGAGAGAGAGAGAGAGAGAGAGAGAGAGAGAGAGAGAGAGAGAGAGCGGGAGAGAGAGAGAGAGCGGGGGAGAGAGAGAGAGTGACACAGAAAGAGAGAGTGACAGAGAGAGAGAGAGATAACAGACAGACATAGATGGAGACAGAGACAAAGACAAGTAGATAGATAGAGACAGAGCGAGAGAAACAGACAGCTAATGCAGGTTTCGTTTCGGACAAGACATCTTGGAAGTCGCAGAATCATCGGATGGAATGAGGAAGAAAATTAGGAATCATTGTTGAGACGAGACTCCAATTTGGAGTAGAAAACGTGTGGAGTGATAAGTAGATGCCGATAACGCTAAAGGTCAATAACAATGACCTTTTTCCTCTTCCTACTCCACCTCTTAATCTGTGTCTATCTCCGCTTCTGATTCTCCATCCTTTTCTTTTAGTCATCCTCTCATTCGACTGCAATGACATCTGCATGCCTATCAGCTGCCGTGCGGATCCGTCTCGCAGAAAACAAAGTGTATTGTTTAATGTAGGCATCTCTTGGGGAGGCGAGGGAGGTCCCTCAATAAATAAAACTTTCCCCCGATTTTTTTTAATATCATAATAGTTTTTAGCTGCCGTTTACATTATCACATTACGTAAAATGTTATAATATCAATCAAACGATCAGAATTTAGTTAGCGCCCCTTAGATCTCTGATTCCCTGCTCAGAGGAGTGATAGTAGTGATAATAGGACAGGGACGCTCCAGTTAGTATTAATACTAACTAGTAATTAATTAGTAATTAGTTAGCTATTATTAATAATTAGTTAAGTAATTAGGTCAACTAGTTAAGTAATTAGGTCAATTAGATTAATTAGGTCAATTAGATTATCTTAATCCTTTTAATTATACTAATTAGCTATTAGTATTAGTTAGTATTAATACTAACTGGAGCGTCCCTGTCCTATTATCACTACTAGTGATATCATTTACAAAATATATTATAATAATGATATTGCTTAATATCGTGATATTATCGATTTTTTTCATTATCGACTTTTAATTATCGACTTTTAATTCTTGACTTATTTATCAACGACTTATTTTTCATTGATTTTGCTATTATGTTTAGAAAATAAAGACATTTGAATAAAAATGCATGTAATATGCAAATAAATTACTTGATAAGTCGCAGTAGCCTACTGTTTTGATATTTTGAGGCATGATGGTATTAGGATAAGCAGTTAGCGGAATTGTTTTTCCTTTGGTTCTACCCATTGTCGTATTTATGTATTTATGTATTTATGCATTAGCCTACTGCTCTTTTGCCCGAACAGTGAAGTTGATACATAACGTGCTAACTTGATAGGTCTTCTTCCCGCGACGGTCCTAGATTTTTTCACCCAAAAAAACGGCGTTTGGTCCGTACGACCCAGACAGTGAACCGCCATTTGCCTGGCAGAAGAGACTCAGAATGTAATAAATTATTTTCGCTTTAGGTCAAAATTTAGTCAGAGACTTGAATTGTAGCCAGATGATATAAGTATTCGTTTGCTAAATTAACCTGAGCTAAGGCGAAAAAGACTGGATGATGAAAGATGGTAATTATCAGAGGATGAAAATGAAAGCGCAGAACAGAGATGAATGGAGACGTCAAACATTCGAACCTGCCTAATGGCAGAGCACGGAAAAGAAGAAGAAGGCGAAAAAACTGAAACACGTGCACTTTATCTGCAGATTAAAGGATGACCATTGGAGTAAAATAAGCGAAGACTCGCGCGCATAAATGGGTCTAACAGAACCACAAGTTTACTCCATTATTATGTCCACAACTAAAACTGGTTCATAAAGTGTCCAAAAACGAACGGCTCTCTACGAACAGATAAAACTGACATCATTACTGCACTGTGCATGTCAGACTGTTATTGCGTCCAACAGGTCTGCTGTAACACTTGAGTGGCGACAGTGCACTAAAGCGGACTAGGAATAACCATTGCAACTCGTTTTCAAAGTGTCGATTAGTTTCAGAAACCAAGTCTTACACTCAACAGCTGATGATGTCATCGGTTAAGGCTTAAGCAATGTCTGTTTAGTTTTTCGGTGTATTTTGTTGTTGGATAAAGCGAAGACTAGATGAGAAAAAAAGATTTATTAGAGGAGAAAATAATAAGTCGGCTATTACATGGAAGATCGCGTGGATCTGCTGATGACTAAAAAAAATAAGAAACGATGACATAGGACGGTCGTTAGACATTCCGACAACTCAGCTGGACAAGTCGCTTAACGTATACTTCAACCATTTCGACATGCAGAGAGAGAGAGAGAGAGAGAGAGAGAGAGAGAGAGAGAGGAGAGAGAGAGAGAGAGAGAGAGAGAGAGACAGACAGACAGACAGACAGACAGACAGACAGACAGACAGACAGAGAGACAGACAGACAGCCAGACAGACAGAGACAGACAGAGAGACAGAGAGACCAGAGAGACCAGACAGACAGACAGACAGACATACAGACAGAGAGAGAGAGAGAGAGAAAGAGAAAGAGAGAGAGAAACCAAGAGAGAGAGAGAGAGAGAGAGAGAGAGAGAGAGAGAGAGAGAGAGAGAGAGAGAGAGAGAGAGAGAGAGAGAGAGAGAGAGAGAGAGAGAGAGAGAGAGAGAGAGAGAGAGAGAGAGAGAGGGAATGGCAATTTACCGAATTCTATGCAATGCGCAACATGCAAGATTCGAAGAAAACAGCAACATAACGTATGCAGATCAAGACTACTTTGCATAGATGACATAAATGAGGACATAACTTCACTTGGGGCATATTCATCGCCGTCAGAAACTGATTATGACGACGATGACGATGATTATGATGATGATCTTGATGATGATAATGCTCATCATCATCGTCGTTGATTACTGCTAGTATCTGCTCCTATAGCATCCAGCATCTGCCAGTGAGACTTTGGTTCATCAAGGGTTTCTCTCTCTCTCTCTTTCTCTCTCTTTCTCTCTCTCCTTCTCTCTCTTTCTCTCTCTTTCTCTGTCTGTCTGCCCGTCTGTCTCTCTCCCTTTGCTTCGTGTCCAATTGTAAAGCAACGAATGTTTTGACTTCGTTTGTCATTTTATTTTGTGTGATTCAAGAAGCAATAAAATTTTCATCCCACATTTTGCGAGTATTAGAAATATATCGTGTGGGATGACGGGAGTCAGGGACTGCATTAAACCCTTGGATCCTTCGTATATAATAGTTGCCACTGTCACGAATTAATTCGAGGCACCTAAAGTGGTTCGCAGACTGACCAAGTGCATATGCACCGAACGAAATCACTTGATTGACAGCGTGGGCGGAGTCGATTATTTGCCTGACTGGAGTCACGGACACACACCAATGTCACCTTCATCTGTCCCTGCATACCTACGTCATCCACGCTCCATCCTCCATTCCTTCCATCCTTATCCAGCGTTCCATGCCACCTCAATCCACTAACTTCAATTCGTTCCTTTGTCCGATGTCCGGGATGTCCGTTTCTCCGATCGTCCTCCCCTCATCTCCCACTTTCCATTCCTTTTTTCCTCCCTCCTTCTTTCCGTCCGTACGCATTTCCATAACTCATCTGCTGGAGTAATAGATAGAATGCGTGGGGTCGCACGTTGGATCATTCCATGGACGACACGTACTTTTCCAGAGCACTTAAGACATATTTATGCTTCTCTTCGGATTATGCTTAGACTTCGTTCTTCCGTCTCTCTCTCCGTTTCTCTCCACTTCTCCAACTTTTTATCCTCACTCTTAAATCGACCAATAATTCTCTCAATGCAATCCTTTCTCCTCGTTTTCCAGTTACTCCGTATACTCGTCATTTTTCTCATTCTTACTTTCCGTGTTCTTCATTTTCGCAGTTTTTACTCTATACTTGCTCTTTGTTCATGCAATTTGGTCATCATCATCGTCGTCGTCATCATCATCATCATCATCATCATCATCATCATCATCATCATCATCATCATCATCATCATCATCATCATCATCATCATCATCATCATCATCATCATCATCATCATCATCATCATCATCATCATCATCATCATCATCATCATCATCGTCATCATCATCATCATCATCATCATCATCATCATCATCATCATCGTCGTCGTCGTCGTCGTCATCATCATCAATCATTCTTTCTTTCTTTCTTTCTTTCTTCTTCTTCTTCTTCTTCTTCTTCTTCATTCGTGTCTTTTCTTCTGCCGTATTCTCTGATTGTGTTTTCGTCTTCGCCTCCGCTTTATTCGCTCTAATTGTCTTCGTGCCTTCCATATAACATCCTTTATTCTTCTCTCCTTCCTCATTTGCTGTTTCCTGCGGCGTCGTTCATCTGCTCTTCTTTTCTTCTCCTACCTTTCTCTCATCCTTTATTCCTCCACTTATTCCTCCCGTTCATCCACTTTGTACCACTCACCTCTTCCACCTTTTCCACTTCCATCGCCTTTTGATCCAATTTGTTTTATCAATGCTTCCACTTCTTCTTTTTCGGATTCTCCGCCTACATTATCTGCTGACCTGTTTTCTTCACAGTCCATTCGTCGTTTGTACTTCATAACCTTCACCACCCATATCTCCATCATTCAATCTCATCCATCTATCCATCCATCTATCCATCCATCCATCCGTCCGTCCATCCGTCCTTCCGTCCGTCCGTCCGTCCGTCCATCCGTCCGTCCGTCCATCCATCCATCCATCCATCTATCCATCCATCTATCTATCCATCCATCCTTCCATTTCTCTTCCTTCAATTTCTTCTCTTTCCGTTCCACAGTTTATTCATTCCGAAATTCATCCGTTCTTTCTCCATCGATTCCTCCATTTTCCATTCATCACCTCCAGACCTATATATCTTACCTTCCCCCTTTAACTCATCCATCCATCAATTCCGCAACATACCACCCAGTCTTCCCTATCCTCCCACTCCACTTCCAGATTTATCGACCGATGTCAATCTTTAGATTGATGTGACATGCTTTCAAGAAGATCTCGGGTCTTCCTGCTGCGTCTCTCAGCAGCGATCAATTGGCCGTCGAGCGGAAAATATCACCAACAGCCGAGGTCGAGGTGTATGGACCACTTTGTCTGCACCAACCCAAGATACCAGGTTGCATGGATGTCAAGATGCCTGGATGCCAGGATGCCATGCAGGATGTCAGGATGCACCGGGGGGGTTCTCCAGACGCCGTTCGTGTTAGTACGGTGCTGGCTGAAGACTTCAGTTTTCCCGAAATCACACAAGACGAGAGAAACTTACAGCAGCATGCGAAAAACTAGAGAAACAATCTCACAGCGACAGCGTTAAGCATCAGCTGAAAAGCCTAGAGAAACAATCTCACAGTGTCGGTGTTGAGAATCATGCAAGATGTCAGGATGCACGTGGGTCTTCGTGTTGGTACTATCAGAGAAGACGCGTCTCTGGACTGGCAACGATTGAAAGTAGATCGGTTCTTTATCAAAGTCGGATGATGGCTGCGCTTCGAGGTCATTATCCTCTGGATAATAATAATCTTCGTCTTCCTCTGCGACAGAAACATTTTAATGAAGAAGATTTCTGTTCTATACTCAGACGACGAAGCGAAACGAACGAGAGATCGGAAGCAGAACTTGTAGTTTGAAATCCGATGTTATTGAGCTCATGCTGTCCATATGCAATGCAATTTTCCTTTAGCTTCTAATTCAGCTGAAACTTAATTTGGGTGGTATGGAGCATTTTGCCGAACTATCTAAGTAACGGAGCCAGAGATGTCAACCAGTCTGCCATAAAACCAAGGAAATTAAGGACCCCATGAATAAATGAGTCTTTAGATCTAGCTAATTGCTAAACATTGTTTTTGTAGACTGTGTGCTTCAGTCGAGAAATCGTTAAAGCCGACAGCCTTTGAGCAGTTGATATAGTGACGTGCAAGAGTATATGGGTGTTACCTTGTCGCTTTTGTTATATAAAACAGGAGCATCATGAGGGTTTAGGACAACGATATATTGTTTTGTATGAGATTTCGCAATGAGCCAAACTCGATTAAGTTCGTATAGGCCTACTCTTGAGTTCAGATAAAATGTTGGCATATCTATGCAAGCAACAGCGGAATATGTCAGAGATAAGAGATGTCGTTCGTGAAAACAAAACAAATGAGCGCCTTGTTTTTTAACGTCAAAAGTCACGCGGAGTAAACAAGCAGTAGTCGAGACAGAAATTAATAGCAGCCAGACAGACAGACAGACAGACAGACAGACAGACAGACAGATAGACATGCGGTCACTCAGACAGACCAGACGAGATAAAAGAGAAAGACAGATAGGTATACAGCGAGAATATGCAGACATGTAGAGTTGTAGACTTGCATAAGTAGACAAATTCAATGGTAAACAGGCGACGTGCAGACATACAAAGCATATAGAAATAGAAACGCAGGTAGACAAACAGACAACCGGATCGGCACGAGGAAAGAAGGACAGAATTAAAGAAAGAAAGAAAGAAAGAAAGAAGAGAGATACAAACATAGACATATAGACACTTAGAGGGGCTGACTGATGGATGCGAATACCATCTGGCGTCATCCGTGGACACACAGCGTAATTGAGAGAATCGCAGTATAGCACATAATCTATATGTTTAATGTCTGACGCGAGTATACACATCAAATGTGGCCAGTGAGTATGTAGATGTGGTATTAACCATGCACTTCATGTCTAGTATGTTCAGTAGACTATGAAGCAGGACACCTCCTGATCTTGCCTCCGACAGTATATATGCAGTCGGTGTACTCAGGAAAGTATAGTTAGTAGTGCGCAAGTGGAGAAAACATCCGAATATAACTTATCGTCCAATCTATGAGTCGAACCCACTGACCCTTCGGTCGATAATCCAGCCTGCTAAGCGTTGGTTGTAGCCATTGTATATATGTAGGCCTATCTGAACGCCATTTTATTATCACAAAAGCTGCAGCTATAGATAGCGAGTTAGCGACTAGAACTATAATAATAGACCTATCGTAATCGTAAGCTAACTGGCCTAAATTATGACAGAGTTACAATTAGTATGATTGGCTATGCCTGAAGGTTACATATAGATCTAAGCAGGCCTATGATGACCAGACTCATTCTTGTATACTCCCAAATCACTCTCTGCATCTCTATAAGCCCTGAAGGAAGGTGAATTTAACTCGTTGCATGTAGAAGGTGTACGAGCCAATGAATAATAGACGTAATGCAATAATATCAGCAATTTATGTGTCGTCTGCATTGACCACAGCACCCGGATGTACAGTGTGCTTTGCAGTGTCAACTGCATGCACGCACTAGACATGAATCATCTCGAGACGTGGCTGTGTATCGAATCAGATAGAAAAAACGACAACAAAACTCAATTATCCGCTGTTCAAGGCTGCAGTCTAAGAGACATTGCAGCATAGATTTAATTAACTATCCGACGGACTCGGCTTGCATATACGCCTAAAATCTGTTACATCTCAAGAGATGACCTTTTCCAGCGCATGACCTTTTGCCCTTCTCTCCATCCATCGATCCTTTCTTCCACCCAGACGCTGGAGATCGCAACGGAAAATATCCATACGCGCGATGACCAAACGTCACATTCGGTAAATGTCAATAATGAAGCACTCAACCTAAATACCGATAGCAACGATACGGAGTCACGAACGCTATTATAAATGGTCACATACACGCATCATTCACATTATGCAAAAAATAATAAATCACTGGCAAATACACACACGAATTTGCAGCGTATACATTTATACATATGCATGCACATTCACATGCATGTCATTCATAGATGTTTATACATGTGGGGTGCGGTGGAGTAGTGGTGGGTTCGGTGCCTTGGAGCCGGAGGGTTCCAGGTTCGAAACCACCTCAAGCCGTAACGACTTTGAGCAAGTCGTTCACTCACAATTGCTCATGCGCATCGGCATAAAACTCCGATGCAGTGATGTGGCTGTGTATCGAATCAGCTTTAGGCGGGAGTGAGTATAGAAAGCTTGAAGGTTGATATCCATTTGTATGTATGCAATGCTATGCATGTATGTATGTATGTGCAATTGATATCTATTTGCATGTATGTATGTGCAGTGTATGCTTGATATCCATTTGCATGTATGCATGTACAATGTACATGTATTGTATGTATGTATGTGCAGTGTATGATTGATATCCATTTGTATGTATGTATATGTATGTGCATTGTATAGGCTACAATCCTATTAGAACTATAAGTGCTGACCTTCTCGGATTAGCGTCGTATTTTTGTTGGCATTTCAGCTGAGTCGGTCTGTGTGGCGAGATGCGATTCCTGCGACAATCTGATGACCCTTTCACGTTTGTTTTGACATACTTATACTGACCAGTATTCTGGCATCTCTACGACGACTCTTTAAGGGAGGAGGGAACTACGCAGAATCGCTCCCGACTCCAGCACGGTAAATAGTGCAGTTTTGAGTTGAATGGAAATGCTTCAGTAAGTGTCCCAGGAAGCAGGCGCAGCACCTGTGAGAGCCCATTCCAGACCACTGCATGGGTCCACCACGGAAAAGACTCGATTTATATATAATTTATATATTATGTCCATAATGTTATGTTCTCAATTGTACGTAGGCCCTATAACAAAACAGAGAGCGCATACGATGCACCACCTATCGATAATAAAAAACGAAATATTAAAATCGAAATATTATGCGCCATTGAGCTGCATGCATAGACTACATCATGCTGTTAAACGTGATAATTATCGGCGGAATTCACTGCTTCCTTCGTGCGCTATATAAATTGTGTTTATCGGTGAAGAATGCACGACGACCACGGAGTTTATTCATTTCCACGAGGAGACATAGAAGAACGTAAAAGCAATAACGAAGCACGAAGCAAAGTCATTATGTTACTTATTACATTTCATAGCAGACAACTGTTTAATGTTTATGACGAAGCTTACCATAGGCAAAGTTTCAGTGGCCAATGTAAGAACTAATCGAAATTAGAATCTTAATCGTCTGCACGGAAACGTAATAATTGCCGACCCCGCGTGCACGTCTTAAGTCTGCAATAACGATCCTACACAACAGTAGCCTACTACATGACTGCTTATACATGTAGATGCAATAAAAATAGCCTACTACACTTAGATCTTCTGCCTAGATCCGCAGCAAGATGGTTTTATTGTAACGGACGAGACGAGATACGGAGGAGGAGGAAGATGAGGAGAAGGACGAGGAGGAGGAGGAGAAGGACGAGGATGAGGAGGAGAGTCACTACTGTTCTGATTACGGATCAAGAAGTTTCCACGAAACTTATCCATCTACGCATTTATCAATCTGTCTGTCTGGCTGAATGTACGTGTACGTATGCGTGTATGTCCGTCTATCAGTCTGGGTTGAAGACTGTCTTATCAGGTTTATCGGAATGGCTGCTTGTCTGACTATTATCTGTCTGATTGGTGTGTACCTACATGTATATTGAATCTGGATGGATGAATTGATGCACTGATGGATGGATGGATGGATGGATGGATGGATGGATGGATGGATGGATGGATGGATGGATCGACTGATAACTGGTATGAGAGCCGGATGGATGGATGGATTAATGGATGGATGAGGTGGAAGGTTGGAAGAATGGATGAATGAATGCGCTAACGGATGGATGAACGAACTCATGGAGAGATCCTCGATGGATGGATGGATGGATGGATGGATAGATGGACTGATAACTGGTATGACGACAGTTCTTATCAGACTGTCTTACCAGGTTTATCAGAATGCGGTCTGATTGGTGTGTACCTACATGTATATTGAATCTGGATGGATGTATTGATGGATGGATGGATGGAAAGAAGGAATGACTCATAGTTGATGGATATATTAAACTGATGAATAAATAGATGGATGGATAGATGGATATAGAGATAGATGGATGGATGGATGTACTGAACACATGAATGAATATTTAAATGGATGGATGAAGAAGGCGAATTGTGGGATGTAAGCTGATAGCTGGTGATGCCTCAGCTGAAGATGGAAGGCAGAACTCATGCTAACGACGTTCATGACATCGAAGACACGGTAAACGAAAATTTGATAAGCAAACCGTTAGCGCAACGCAAGAGCATCCTCTTCTCTTGCCTCCTCCTTCTCATCCTCCTCCTCCTTGTCCTCCTCCTCCTCCTCTTTGTCCTCATCTTCCTTTTCCTCCTCCTCCTCCTCCTCCTCCTCCTCCTCCTCTTCGTCGTCGTCGTCGTCGTCCTCCCCGTCCTCGTCCTCTTCTTCCTCATCCTTCTCATCCTTCTCCTCCTGCTCCTCATCCTTCTCTTCGTCCTCCTCCTCCTCTATCTCCACCTCCTTTTATCTTCATATTCCTCTGCTTCTTCATTTTCGTCTCATTTCGCAACCATAGCTTTCTTCCATCTACGATTCATTCTGCTTCTCCATACTGTTTTCTTCTGCTTCTACTACAACAACAACTTCTTCTTTTCCTCCCCATCTTCTTGGCCTTTTCTTTTGCTACTCCTCTTTCTTACTGGTCTCTGTCCTTTCCTTCTCTTCTACATCCCCATACCACTCTTCCTCCTTCTACAACCTCCCTCCATAAAAGGTTTTCTTATTTTCCTCCTCCTTCTCACCATTCTCCTATTCATCCTCCTCCTCCTCCTTCTCCTCACCTTTCTCCTCCTCCTCCTCCTCCTCCTCCTTCTATTCCTTCTCTTCCTTCCTCTCCTCCACTCTTTCTCTATCTCCTTCTTATCTTTCTCGTCTTCGTCATCCTCCTCATCTTCTCCTTATTTTAATTCCTATACTCTTCCTTCTCCGTTTTCTTTTCCTCCGGAGGAATGTCCAGATATAGTTATCATACCGTGCACGTATTCTCATCTGCACACACACTCACACATTCACACACACTCACACGCACACACACGCACACTCACGCACACACACACACACACACACACACACGTCCACCTACCGCCGTACAACCCAACGCACAGCCACACACGAGCAGCATTCACCGCAACATCAGCAGCAGCAGCATCATCATCATCAGCAGCAGCAGCAGGTCTGAAGTGAGCGCCTGAAGACTGCTGCACGGGCATTGTCCCGCTCATCGACCGACGCAGCAGCAGCAGCCGACAATTTTCTCAGCAGCAGCAGCATCGGTGGCATGGCATCGCTGGATCATCCAATACATCTGCAAAACTTTTCCACGTCGCCCGGATTCGTTCTGGAATGATTTTGTGGAAATCGGGCGACGTCTGGAGGTCGTAAAACATCGACGATTATTATTATTATTATCGGCGGAGGCGATCACCACTTCTCCTTCTTCTTAGAACTTCTTCTTCATCTCGGCATTCGATACATATTCTTCCAAAGCGTGTCGTCATCACTCATCGGTCGAAAGTGAACGGCGTCAGATCTGTCTAAAATGCGAAACTCGACTTCTGGGTAGTTTTCGGTCGTATCCACTGTTCACCTGTTGCTAGGTGAGCCTTATGAATCGGAGGTTAACCTAACCAGTTGCTGGAAGCAATGTGCTGCTTGTTGTTCCAAAGAAACACAGTGTCTCTGGTTTGATGCAGCATAGTTGGATACTTGCCGCTCTTTCTCTTGTATTATCTGTTCGACACCCTTTGACTCGCGTTCTGCTATAGACCAATTTCCATACAGCTTCCTTTTGTAGCAACCGTTTGCATAGCTACTCCGTTCACCAGCAGTTAATATAATTGTCGTTGAACGACGATTGCGTCGTTATTCGTTGCATATTCTAGGAACGATAAAACTTCGGCAATAGGGGCCTAATATAATCATAGGCCTATACTGTGCGTTCGTTGAAGCGTCCAAGTAGCATCAACATTAAACAGAATCAGTCGAACACCGCAAGTAGACGACGTGTTTACTGTTTACAATATTATTCCGTGCACTATACAGAAAACATGCACATCTTCTGTAAGTAGCGTTTACCTCTGACTGCAGGCGTTCTTTCCGACGCATATAAATACAAACCGATGATTGAAATTTAACAGAGTTGCGAAATTTCCCCGATTTATGAACTGCATCTCGACGACTAGAGAAGCGCTACAAAAAACTGACAGCGTTGGTTGGTCTGTTGGAAACAAAGCAGCCGTTCTTCCCGTCCCCCGAGGGGGTGCTGCTGGAAAATGCCTTCCGAATTCCACATCAACATCTTTGGACATTTCGACGTAACAGACGCGTACAGCATCGTGGCTGAACAACATCACGACTGGACGTCTAACGTTTCTTCGAACGTCACCTCTGCCCCGGCTGACGAAAAAACCCATGCACTTGCCTATCTGTTTACCTTCAACAAGTGGTACCAAGGTGTGCACGGATATCTAAGCATCGTCGTCTGCGTCTTCGGCATCCTGTCGAACATCATCAACATCGTCGTGTTGACGAGAAAGACGATGTTGACGCCGACGAACTGCATCCTGACTGCGATTGCCGTCGCAGATATGATGACGATGCTTTCATATCTTCCGTTTGCAGCCTACTTCTACTGCGTTACGGTGCTTGAAAAAGGATATGGTCATCCCAGGTAGGAAAGATCAGTCAGCAGTCTAAACTGTTGTTTTGTATGCATAGTAAACAAACTACGGTTTCATACATGCATGCAGCATAGCAAGGTTTAGCATGATTTCCTAATAACCGTCTTGCCTCCTTTACTTCCATTACCAGTCTGAAAGGTTCTTGCTGAAGAGAAGCGTCGTATATACAGTAAATGGTCAAATACAATATAATGCTGCGTAGCAATTCTTGAACGAGGGTATACGACAATCCAAAGAACGTATAGCTGTAGAGCAGTGGTTCCCAACCTTTTTTGACTTGAGGGCCACTTTTTCTTAGTTGAAGGACATTAGGGGGCAACAAGGTTAAAATCGTATTAACTAAAAGCATATATAAAATTGTTATAATTGATTCAAAATATAATGTTTTATGTTATTTATCGACATTTACATAAAATAATTTGTAATAGAAAATAACAATGTGTTCTATCATGTCCAAATTGCTAATTTTTTCATATATTTTTGATAATTCTTTGAGAGATGAACAGAGTGGAATGGAGAAACTGCTTTGCCCGATGTGCAGAGCTGCACGGGACGGACTAAGGTCTAAGGTAAGGTCTAAGGTTTGAGAGATGAGGGTCATTTTCTGAGGCTGCGGGCCATTTTCTGAGGCCTGGCGGGTCGCTTTTGGCCCACGGGCCACGGGTTGGGAACCGCTGCTGTAGAGAATAGGCGTATAGACATCCGTGGTATTTAAGCGTCTTTCCTTTATGGAGCATTTCCTAATATAAAATTAATAAATTTATGGCCAGGACCTTGGGACGTATATTGACATTCATTCATTCTTTCTTTCCGAGAATTTATGTGTCACCCTTAAAGAAGTCTACTCAGAGGCGTTCTCAGCCCAGCCCAGCCAAGCCACGGCCACGGCCAAATAGAAAGGTTTCTATCGAGGTGTCGATCGATGGAGAAATATTTTTGCATTGTGCCTTCTTATCTACATCGTGTCGCTCACTTCCCAAACAGGACTCCACAGGGCCCCACAGGACCCCACAGGACCCCACAGGACCCCACAGGGCCCAACAGGGCTCTACAGTCATTCCAGGCGGGCAACACTGCATAGCTCTGTTTGGTTCAACGTCATATAGACCTACATGCATAGGCGCAACTACCATATGGGACCCACGGGACGCGTCCCCCCCAACTTTTAAGTGGTCCCCTAACTTTATTATTATGGCCCCCCAACTTTTAGGACGTGATTGCACCTATGCCTACATGGTACCGTATCGTATGTATAAAAGGACAACATTCCATGTATGCATGCACATGTATACACTACACTTTTCTGTATATATATAGATGTGTATTGCGACCGCATTATATATATAATTATATATATATATATATATAACCTCGGCCTTGCTTACTTTGCGGCGATGATTTTACGGGACGAGAACCTCCTTTCCCATCGCATCCCTTTGAGTCCTTTGAGTGGTGTCTGCTGTCGCACCAATTCACGTTCGCAAGTAGATAATTATAGGAAGTAAAACAGATAATTATCTTAAATATACAGTCGTATTGACCGAAAAGAAAAACCGGTTGGTGGTCTGTCGTCGCATCGTATAGTGTGCTTTCCAAACTACAGAGACGATGATGACGACAGCGACGATGATGATGATGATGATGACGACGACGATGACGATGACGACGACGACGATGATGATGGCGATGACGACGATGATGATGATGACGACGACGACGACGATGATGATGATGACGATGATGATGACGACGATGATGATGATGATGATGATGACGATGACGACGACAACGACGATGACGACGACGACGATGATGATGATTGAGGTGACGAGACGAGTGAAAAAAAGGTTTCGGAAGACTTGTAAAAACGACAAACGCGTCCAGATAGTGGATATGTATTTACAAGATCTGAAATGATGTGCAAACAACTAGAAGAAGCCAAACTATCATAAAATTCATACATGCACTATAGCAGCCAAAGTTCTCGGTTTTCACAACACTCTTGCAATATCCTAAAATAGCAAAACAACCAAGATAGCCAAGGTGTCTGAGGCAGTGAGAAGGCTCATACAACCATAAAATTGTCCAATGATGTATAGGCGCAGATCTCGAGGCATCAAGGAGGTTGAAAGCGAAGAGGACAAGGAAGACAGCCTGATCATAATTGTCTCATTTTCCATCATTCACCGCTTCATCCCACTCTTCCGTTTTAACGGCCGGATTCTGCTGCTGAAGCTGTGAACTGCGGTCCCGAAAAATCCCGCCAAAGATATATCGTCTGGCGATCACATCACGTACTGCCTGCGCTTAAGCCTCTGCCGCTGTTGCTGTTGCTGCTGCTGCTGTTGCTGCTGCTGCTGCTGGTGATGGGTGACGTGTTGATGGCGGTGATGACGACGATGATGATCGTGTTGCCGTCACGGATGTTGACCGCATCGTATTATATGCGACAATTCACTGTCACGTCGTGCAATGTTTATGTAAGTTATAAGTTAACGTAAGGCAAAGCGATGCAATTATAAAATAATGTGAAGTAGATTTAACAGGCAAGAGCTAAAAATCTCTGCTTCAAAAGTAAAATGAGATCGCTTTTTAGAGCTACTTAAAATGCTTGATAGCAATCGTAGAAATTGTATCATCTCAGCAGTTATAGTAACTTGAAATTCATTTTGGCGCTTCTTCAACAGAAACTATTTCATGCACAATAGGCCTATTTTATGGCCTACAGAGTGGTCAAAAAGGGCCCGTCTAAGGTTTTTGCCCATATCTTGGCCAAAAGTATATTCGATATTCTTACTTCTTGCCAAGATATTGGCAAAAAACCTTGGGAGTCTTTTTTGCCTACCTTGTAGGTAAACGGTGCTAAAAAATAACCAGATAAAGAAAGCTCATCGGATAGAAACGAGCTCCAGATTACTACATGTAGAATGCCATAGACGGTGCTCCATTTGTAGTGTAACGGTGCGTACAGAACTCTCGTGGGTCCTCGTACATTTGACCCCAATATCCAGAGAAATGGAACCGTCAATATTAGTCTATCTTCGAAGTTTAATATCTGTTTCTTTTCTTCACGATACGTCTTTTGAAATACTATATTTTCAGTGATTTGAGAATTTTGTTAACTTATTGCACTGCAAGCTGTCGACTTAACACCAGCTGACACCAGTAGCCTACCCCAGTTTCACATTTCTGTTTCACCCAGTGGTTGGTGGTTTTCGTAAGAATAGCAATCGTCGTAAGCGTGACTTTTTGCGACGGTGATGTCAATTAAGTAACCACCACTTTTAGAAGTGTTGGTGGCAGTCACCGCCAGTTTTTGGTTGTGTGCTGAAGCATCTGGTGTGAGTATATAGGCAGCGCTAGTTTGGCGTGAGGCAAATTCAAGCAACGATAATTATTATCTGAGGAGGAAATGGGTCGACGTCACTTAACCGGGGCAAAGTTACATTCCTGGTAAAAGTAAGAGTGATAGCAATTAGGCTAAGATAACATGAGGAAGATAACTTTGCTAACATGAGACTTTAGTCTAACAAAATTGTTTGCGATGGCACGCATGTATACGTGCGCAGTCTTGATAATAAAACAAGTATTTTATGATTTATCTCAGACGCACGACTCGGCCATCTTGTCTCTCTGAGTCCCATTTGATATAGCACTGCAAATTGCATCAGGTGCAGTAGGTTTTTTGACGACAATAATTGTCGCTAAGTTCGTGAAATTTGTGGCCTTTATCGTTGAGGAAACGATGGAGCGCAGCTGTTATCGCAGGGTCGGAAATGTCTAAGGCTAAAAGCTAAACGTATAATGGCACAATCTTCACACTAAATGCTGTGTCAAGATTTCAGAGAGGTTGTCGAGAGAGGCCAGACAACGAGGAACAACATCCGGTTGCCATGAGTGCGACGAGAGTCGCTTGAGGCATATGATAAACGATCGAGAGAAACGCAAATAATTGTAGATATTATTGTAGATGAGATCGTTCCAGAATCAACGTCCATTGCGGTCGGCCTATATATACATGGATTATTTGAAATAAGTCTAGGTTTATTTAGTATCGCTAGTTGATCGGGTATATGTGTGTGAATAAAGTGGAAGAATAATCGGATAAAAGACGAGAAGAGTTCGAGAAGACACTAGTGTCGAATATGCCACACGGGAAGAACATGACTGCAGAGAGTAGGCTGATAGGCTTAAGAGATTTTTGAAATTCAGAAATAGTATATAGGCTATAGCCTATAAACTATATGACTGTGATTTGAAGATGACATTGGTACGGCGATGATTGGGGATTCTGTTAATTTTGTATAAGTTGAAAACGCTTTTTTTTATAGGTTTAATGATTTTGGAAGAAGAATTATATAGCAGTAAAGATTGGTATTGACAAAGAAGGTTGCAACGATAGAGATGAAGTTGATTTAAAGTCGAGAGCACGGGTCGAATGTGGTCAAGATCCAGAACATATATTATATATATATATGTATATATATATATATACATATATATATATATATATATATATATATATATATATATATATATAGGCCTTCCTGATGCAGTTGCGCGATAGTTTGAACATTAATTTTGATTGAGTTGTGAGCGAAAGTTGATATGCGAAGATTGGTCACATGTAGGCGAATGAAAAATAAAGGTCATCAGAAGTCAGTTTATAGGTGGATGAAAAACTCAACGATTTTCTTTAATCTGAGCTGATCTATGAAGAATGGTATAATAATTCTATTTGGCAGAGTTGAAGCCACGGACGTTAAAGGTTAAATGCATTTTTAAACCTGGTAGATTACATAAAAAAATTGATTGATGAACAGGAAATCGAACGCAGAGAAAGGGTAGCCTATACGGAGAAGAGCGGAGCGTCATCTGCATATAGATGGTCGACCAAAGTGGATTCCGTGCGATGACCTTAAGGGTTCAGAGCAAAACGCAAAGGTAAATAAATGACCGTAGGACTGAAGCTTGATGGACTCTACAATACAGCGCGTGAGTGACTTGCATCCATTCTAGAAATGGGAAGAGGAATAACACAGATCAGAGCCAAAGAATGAAATTCTCATATATGTTAGATCAGCTCACTGTTTGAGAAATAGCTCATGATCGTTGGTGCCAAAAGCAACAGAAATGTCGAAACGACTGAGGCAAGAGACTTTCGGATAACCAGAAAAATATTGATTCAGCCGGGCAGAGGGGGCAATGTTCTCAGTTAGCTTCGGTCAGTTGTTCGAAAACTGTAAAAAAATGGTCCGCCAGCTGACTCTTGGTGGTCGGCCAAACCATTCTCACCGCTGAAAAATATTAAATTGACAGCCTGACTTCTAAACATCAATAATTTCTGGCCGTCCTATTACATTGTACATGTAGGTGCCGTTTACTGAGTTCAAAACGGTGCACTGCAGTTTTTAAAGTTTATGTGAATATTTCCACCAAGCACGTGCAAACTTTTATAAGTGCAGGCCAGATGGGAATGTATGCAGGCCTAATTAATTTAAAACTGCTCATTAAGTAGTTTAGTAATTAATCATTACGGTACAGTGCCTACTATAGGTATAATTTTATGAATTAGACTATAATTATGCGTAAATGCTTAGTTATATGCATACAATATATAGTTTCGATACTAAGTACAAACTGAACATATACGACAGTATACAGTAAAATATGCTTTCTTCGTCAGTCTTAGCTTTCCAGAGGAAGATTGACAGGAGAATATTTTAAATCCATGGATCCAAGGGCAAATAATCTGTTTAGAGAACGGTTGATTACTTCTGCGATAATTCGAAGAACAGAAGCAAGTCTATGACAAGCAGAGGCACATGAATCATGGACTAAATTAGCTTTTTGCTTTTTTGCTTGTTCTGAAGAGCATTTAGAAGACGTGATGCATGTTTAGCATTCAAAGGCTGGAACGAAACTGAGATGATTGCAAATCAGAGGGAGGCATATTGAAACCGGGATCAGCACTTGATTCGAAACATGTGAGAAAGAAGCAGAAAAGGAATATGAGCTCAGAAGGGAATGCAGTCAGAAGCGAAGGGATGAGATTTTATCAGTGCGGACGGCATCCTGCAGTAGGCCTTAGAGGAGGAATGAGGAGAGATGTTCAGAGTAGCGATCGAGGGAGACTAACAGTGAAACATGAAGCTGACAGCTTTCCACAGACGTCACGGATGTGATGAGCTGAAATGAATACGAGAATAAAAATCTCATTCTTGGAGGAGGCAATGCGTTGTTTGGATTTGTCACTGACAGATTTCACAATATAGTTATGCTTTTGCCAGATATAATGGACGAAAAATGTGTTTTCAGTTAATGGATTTCAATGACTGGAGGTGAGAAGTGAGCCAAAAGTCATCCGGTGTGTGCTAGAGTCTATATGTGTGACGCAAAGTAACATATCCAGGAGATTGGAAAGTGTGGAAACTAAAACAGGGTAGGAGATGGTCAAAGAATGAGGATGGGTCTGGAATAAAGAAAGAGGGAGAGTCTAGAATAAAAACAGAGGGAGGTTTTAGAATAAAGAAAGGGTAGGATTTAGAATAAAGACAGAGGGAGAGTTTAGAATAAAGAAAGAGGGAGAGTTTCGAAAAAAGAAGGAGGGAGAGTTTAGAATAAAGAAAGAGGGAGGGCTTAGAATAAAGAAAGAGTGAGAGTTTAGAATAAAGATAGAGGGAGAGTTTAGAATAAATAAAGAGGGACAGTCTAGAATAAAGAAAGAGGGAGGGTTTAGAAGAAAGGAAAAGGGGAAGTTTAGATTAAAGAAAGAGGGATAGTTTAGAATAAAGATAGTTGAAGAGTCTAGAATAAAGAAGAGGGAGTGCTTAGAATAACGAGAGAGGGAGAGTGTAGAATAAAGAAAGAGAAGATAGTTCAGAATAAAGAAAAAGGGATTGTTTAGAATAAAGAAAGAGGTAGGGTTTAGAATAGAGAAAGAGGGATCGTTTAGAATAAAGAAAGAGGGAGGGTTCAGAATAAAGAAAGAGGGAGAGTTTAGACTCATCAGTCGGATTCAGTGAATCTTTCGTGAAAGTTTGACGGTCAAGGAACAAAATGTGGTGAATAAGAAAGCGCTGGAAGGCGAGGATGTCTCCTGATTTTCAGGTCAGAACTGATCTCGTCTAACTACATGAACGTACTTAGGATTAATTGATTATTTAGAAATTAATGAATGATCTTTGATGCTAAAAACAGAGTGATGCTGGATACGAGCGAAAAGAGAAGTACAGGAAGTGAGAGTATAGGATCATGATCGCGGTTTCGCTTTGAGTTGTGATGTTGATGAGAATTGGATGATGTCGGTTGATGTGAGAAGATTCAGCAAATCAGAGGCAGGTGGGTCAGATAGATTGTCAAGGTCAAAAAGCAGCGGTTGCAACTGAAAAGAGCAGGGACATTTCATCAACAAAGAGACACGCAGGGTTTGGAGGAATAGGCATAGTATGAAAACTATAGGGTCGAATCGGTTTCAAGTTGAAATCAAACTGAAGGGCTTCCACGAGTAAGGTATGAGTAATATGAGTATGTCGTGAGTATGGCATGAGTATGTCGTGAGTATGGCACGAGTATGACTTGAATATGGCATGAGTATGACATGAGTATGTCATGAGTATGACACGAGTATGGCATGAGTATGGCATGAGTATGGCATAGTATGTAATGAGTATGGCATAGTATGGCATGAGTATGGCATGAGTATTGCACGGTTGTTCGACGTTCAAAGAAGTTCTTTTCCCATCGTCTTAATCTCAAAGACACCGGCTGCATAATTAGTAGGTGGTGTTATGCATGAACTCCCGATGGTTCTGCAGGAACAAAACTCCTCGTAATTTTTTTTAGCTGAAGTCTGAAAACACTGATGCCGTGATGCCGACCACACTGAACGAGGATTATGCAACACGCACATAATGGCAAAGCGTTGTAAGTGTTGTAATACACTGTGACATTCCTGTAACAGCTTCATTCCATCTTGTTACATTCGGTCATGCAATGCTTCTCTGTGCATTAAGTCTGATATCGGCTACGATATACAATGTCATGCAGACCTGTATGAAGCCACCAGTGTAGGCTACGATACTTATAGGACTCGGTGCGATCGGTTTGTTTCGTTCTTGATTAGTTTGCCAGCCGACAGCGTTCTCGGGTGCAATCAACGTCATTTTATACGGCGGTCAGCTTAAGTGAAATACTGGATCTCGTCAAAGGACAAACGCATTTTGAGAACCCGTTCCTTTGTCAAATATACAATCTTTAGTCGGCTGGGTCTGTAGAGAAAAGGCGCCAATACCAACGGAAGCGTAAACAGGACCTTGTGCAAATAGGCTACTAATCTATCTGACGTCAGAGATATTTTTGATGGAATAAGTACTCACGGACGTATGCGTTCTCATGACAAAGTAGCTTTGTTCAGTTATAGACCAAAGGTTATGGAGAGAAAGATAAATGACTTACGTACGAGTACGTTTGGCAGGACTATACATGAAACGAGGTGACCTATTGTCATTGGCTGCAATTGGTCGGTTTCCAGCAGTATACACACGTTGATTGGTTGGCGTAAAACATAACAGCCAAAGTCGAAGTATTGTAGAGGTTATTACATTCATAACAGTTGGTTTTTGACTTCAGTCTTACTTTTTAGAACCAAGACTCCTACAAGAACGCTATCGCTCAATTTTTTCGATCGAGTTATTTCCCTTTCACTCCGCGGCAAATATTATGTGTAAAGCGAGCTAAATAAATCACACAGATGGAAATAGAACCAGGGCAGAGTTGTAGGTCCTATTTGACGCAAAAAATTGAGGAATTGTGCCACAGTAATTACTGCAATAAATAACGGTGACACTCAGTTTCCTGCTACTCGTCAAAGTTTTTGCGAAGGCTTTATGTCTTATATACACAGTACTTTAGAATGTTGGCGTAGTTCAGTCGTAAATATGACACAGGAGCAATATATTCTTGTCTCTTACTGGCGCGGTTGTTCATTTTAAGATTTGTTGATGGATGACGGCTATATATTATAGATTATATAGTCGGCTAATTCGTTGCCTTTCAACTCTGAATGTCCGTGATTCGAATACAATCGCGTTGAGGAAGTTATTGAAGGTCAATCTGGATTGAAAACATTATGTGTTGGACAGGCTTGACTATGATTGAACTGATGAGGACGATAGAGGAAATATAGGCTACAGTTGGAGATGGTGCGGTTAACCTTCGGATCGGGGACGGCTAAAGGCAAGAAAACAAGGCAAGATCTATATGAAAGATTAGGGTTCGAACTTTAAAATAAGCTGTAGTTTGCAGCAATCCATCCAGAATGATTAGTATGTCGCTCCAGAATGATTAGATTAGTATGTCGCTCCAGAATGATTAGTATGTCCCTCCAGAATGATTAGTATGTCGCTCCAGAATGATTAATAGGTCGCTCCATGCAGAATGATTAGTATGTCCCTCCAGAATGATTAATATGTCGCTCCAGAATGATTAGTATGTCGGTGACACTTTCTAATTCAGTGAACGTAACGTGTAAATTGTTTGATATGCATGGCTTCTCAACAGTGGTGGGGTTACATGGTTTTAGGCAGCCGTTTGTATTGCCAACAAGAGCATTATTTTGCTATATTGTTAAGCAAATCATGAGAGGATTTTGTAACTGGAGTCCAATGGACACTTCAGGTTCTCATTTCGGCTGCACAATTCAGTTAATGTTAAGATGAGAATTAATAATCGGTTAATAGCCTTAGTTGTTATGTCGTGCGTATATAGCCTAGAGAAGCTCATGTCGCTGCCTTATGAGGCCTGCCGTTTCTGGTTAACTGCTAAATAATTAATACAATATAAGAGAGATTGTGTTTTTTCTCTGATTAGCGTCATCCACTAAAAATTGAACAGCTCCTTGCCAGGCTGATTGGCATCCTGCGTGGGGGGGAGGTCATCGACTGCTACATTGAATGACCACTGACGTACCTCTTTCGTACTTTTCATATACTTGAATGTATAGTTAGCCTTACCGTGCCTTGTCGTGTCACATCTTATCTTAACTAACTCCCTTTGCTTCCTCGTATACCATTATATATATACACAAGTACACAAATATACATGTGCCTAATCTGACTTTGCCATCCGTAGGCCTACCGGTACTTTACCTGATCAGTCCTTAAGGTCCGTCAACTGATTTTATGGTCTTACTGTATTTACAGTGTTTTTTGGTCTTGTCTCATAAATCTTCATTAGCTGTCGTTCAACTCTTCTCAATCTGCATCTGATTGTGCATAATTATCTGCACATCAGCATCTTGCATCAGCATCTTGCAGTCATTTATAATACGATATAACGCATGTGATTACATGAGTATGGATATTTACACATGTGCTTTTACTGCAGTGAGCTTCACCTCGCAAAACTCACCGTTCTGCCTCGGATGGCAATCATCGGCTGCAGCTATCATCCAAAAAGACTTCTTGTATAAGCCGCAGCTTCCGCGCATCTACATGTATCGTCGACGTATCCTTGTTGGAATATGCTATATATCTATACATTGTAGGTGCGGCATTGCATGGACGAGGATGGGCATAAAAATGTGACCATGAACACACAACATTGTATGAATGTAACGATGCATATTTGTATATATTTTGTATTCATGTGTATTGACACATCTGAGTGTGTGCTAATAGGTGAATAATTACTTGATATATATTGAACGTTTTTCATAATCTTCGCAAAAATCCGCATTATAAACATTGGTCCATACATATACGTATAGGCAAAAGGTTACAGGTGTTTAAAATGCACATGTATACGCAGCGGCATAATATTATAGTAAATTATGTCTGTATAGGCTACATATAGACTACATATGTGTGTATATAGCCTATTTATAATGGCTACACACCGGAGTTGCAAAGTATACAATAGAGTTGAATACAGGGCCGTAGCTACAGTATATAGGTGGTGTTTTGGTGTTTGATCACCTCCGAAATGAAATTAATTAAAAATGAAATAGGCCTAATGCGTTTACTAGCACACGATGTAAGGACTATTGGGGGATTTCACATAGAGACTCTTGTTGTGTGATAGTTTACAGTAGATTTGATCCAACACCCGATATGAAAGCTCCTCTAATCCCCTTAGTCAGTTGGTTTGGTTCCTTGTCGATTTGCTCAAGGATTGGATAAACAGCAGACACTCCCCGAAACAAAATCCTGGCTACGGACTTGGACTTGAACAGACTTCTGTCAGATTTACCTCTTTATGCCTCGCAAACCAACTTCTGCAAGTTAAACAGGACCAACACGTGGTCCAAATTTCTGTTTTCCTTCCTCGTCGTATATTCAACTACATTGTAAATAACTATATAGAAAATTGAAAACGAAACGAAAG
>OX457036.1:51127211-51141360 GCA_949752735.1 Lumbricus terrestris | reverse complement strand
AACCGGGGAACTTTATTTCAGTGGCGAGTTAAATCTATTCTCTCTCCCCACCCGATACATTATTTAAGAACATAGTCTTCAGCGGGCGAATTTATTCTGACAGATCTGCTGAAGGAGAATCTGTTTCGAAATATATGCATATATATTATATAGGCTATACACACACAGGTGGGGCCATAAAAGACCCTCCTCCTGCTCCTACTCCTATTCCTCACTTACTGTACTACCACTACACTTACTACTAGTATTATTATCACCACACTACTGCTGCTGCTGATGATGATGACGATGATGAAGAGGAGGAGGAGGACGACGACGACGACGATGATAACAATCTATATAAATAAAAATGTAAAACGTTACCGTTTGTAACCAATGAACTCGGAAAGTTCTTGACCGATAGTTTTGAAAATTTTTGCAAGACGTTCCATTCGAACATGAACTGGTTAGTAGTTGAATGTACAAGCGTACCTAGCCACCTTCCCCCAGTAATGAGTAAGAGTTCTCAGCCACCTCCCCCCTCCTCGGTTCTACGCCACCTAAAAATAGATCTATGACGTCACTGGCTGAGTAGCACGGCCACGCCCATGACCACTGGCAAGTCTTCCATTTGTCACTTGACCTGTCAATCAACTCTAACGCAGTCACCCCCATATACAAAATGGTATACTCCAAAAGGTGGGGTGGCATGCAGCGCGGGTCTAGCCCACAACCAATCAGAATCCAAGGCTGTGGGCGGCGGCAGCCCCAGGGCTAACATGGACTAACCCATGTGCTGCGGCGGCAGCTCCTGGCTAACATGGACTAACCCATGTGCGGCGGCCGCCCCGCATCGAACCCATAACCAATCAAAATCTTCACAACGAATTCGGGCGCATGCGCCAAGCTGTCAATCAGATTTTGTGTTTGTTTCTTTGTATGTGTCCATATGTGTAGCGGTAGAATGCTATTCTTATCAAACAAACCTATTAAATGATGCATTGTATAAGTATTAAATAGGTAAGAATTAAGCTAGACAATATGTGGCGTATTGTAGATTATAATTAATATTACTTGTGGCATTAAGTTAGATAATAATAATAGCGCTATAACAATTCTTGAATACGCGCTACATCAATTATTGAAATACAACGAAGGGCGGAAAGCAGCGTTAAACTTGAGCAGACGACAACAACGGCAGACGATAAAGCGAGACAGCGAAAAGATGGCGAAGGAAGAAGACGTAGATTTCTGAGCAAGGGCGGCCATTGACGATTGTGGCGTTCCTTGTCGGTAATTCAGAAGATCTGACGGTGAATTGGGTGTGGAAGGCGACACGTTGTCGGCCTGTCCCACTGGTGAGACTATAAGTCCTTGGGAATTGAGATACCAGGGCTTGTCGTACGGAAACTTTGCGAAGTTTGGTGAGACACTTGCGAGTGCACTGCGATCGACATCGGAGAAGATCGAATTCGAACTACAATTGCGATTGGAGTTCGACGGCAGAAGAAAGGGGCGAAACTACAACAAGACGAGCAAGCGACGAGAAGCTACCGTTGCTTGTGGAGAAACAACGAGGCGGACGAAACTACAGAGTGCTGTGCCAGCTACAGCATTCTCCGTCTACGCAGCTACAGAAGAGAATTGGAAACGACGGCAAGCAAGAAGAAGGTGACCTTCCTTCCTCTTCGAACCTTCATTCCAATCCATACGAACTGAAGAACTTCTACATCTACGCTGGAAAAGTCCAACGTGGAAGATAAGAAACAAGCTATAATATTATTAGATAATACGCCACAAATAAGTAGATAGGATTATTGATTGTATTTTACTATTTGATATTGTTTTATTATAATATAATCTTTAAACGAATCTCAGCTACATTTGTTTTAGGTCCTAGCTCATTCTAATATTGATCACCCAATGGCCTCTGAGCATAAAGTTCCCTATTAAAACTAGATTTTAAAACCTAGATTTCAATGTACGGTGACACGAGTGGGTGCCCATGCCCGGGATAAAAGTCAGTAAAGATTTAATTCAGTAAGGATTTAATTCAGTAAAGATTTAAGTCAGTAAAGATTACTGTCTTTCGAACAGTATTAGAAAAGCTTTGAACAATTATAGCTAGGAGATTGTTAGAGACTAAATCTGAAATTGTAGATTGAAGATACTGCAATAGGTTGTATGAACTATTAGAGATTAGTTGTTGTTGTGGAACTGAATTGACACTTTGCAGAGTTGAACAATTTCTATTTGTTAGAAATTTAAATAGCGCACATTGTTGCCAATAATTTTGTCATAAGTTGCTAGTGAGCAAGTAAGACAGTAAGTATGTCTGTCAGCGATTTTGAAGCTTGGTTAGAAATTGCCAAACGGATGAACATGGAAGGGGACGAGACACGTGCCTTTGTCAAAGAAAGACAGGCACACTGTTAGAAATCTCACCGTATTTTTACGGGCATTTCCTGGCAGCTTTGTACACAGGAAACGACCGTAAAATTACGGCGGACAGTACTTCATTATAGACTGTAATAGTTACGTTCATATGACCGTAAAGGTTTACGGTAAAAGAAAGTATTCTGACCGTAATTCACCGTAATTTTTAACGGTCACGTCTCGTATTTTTGATGTTTGTGAATGTATTTTACCGTAATGTCTACGGTCAGGTTTCGTACTTTTATGGGTTTTGAATGTATTTCACCTTAATTTATACGGTCATATCTCGTATTTTTCTGTATTTTAAAATGTATTTCACCGTAATTTCTACGGTCACGAATCTCATTTTTGATGTCCTGAATGTATTTTACCGTAATTTCTACGATCTTGTCTCGTACTTTTAGGATTTTTTAATGTATGTTACCTTAATTTATACGGTTATATCTCGTATTGTTTATTATACTCGAATGTATTTTACCGTAATTTATACGGTCACGACTCTCATTTTTTATATTTTGAATGTATTTTACCGTAATTTATACAGTCATATCTCGTATTTTTAAATATCTTCTAATGTATTTCACCGTAGTCCATACGGTCATGTCTCGTATCTATAGTGCTTCTTATTGTATTTCACAGTGATATCTACAGTCATGTATTGTATTTTTACTGTTTTTCACCGCATAACGCGGCCAGTTATACGGTCATGCATGGTATTTTAAATGTTGTAAAATGCGTTCACATAAACTTTTATTCTTGCAAAGGGAACCTTGGCTCAAAAATATTCTAAAAGTTTGAGGTTCAAAACTTGCATAGGTGAATGCCTTACATCTCTTCCATGATCTAACTTGACGTTAGGAAGGATGCAGCTGCAAACTATTCCTTCGATATACTACAATAGAAAGGATCTTGACAAACCCAAAACAAATAATTATTGAAAGCCATGAACATTGAATATTCCTTTACACTTCACCTAAGATAAGCTCTTTTTATAATCTAAAATTTCTACACAATCCAGCTTTAAGTAATTTTATTTACAAAACAGCATCTTAAAGTAAAATAATCACCTTAAAATTCTATAATAGACAGCACAAACACTTGCAATCAATACATAAGCACAAACACAAAATTACAAACTCTAACGTCTTACTGTTAAAAAATAGTAAAATGTTTTAAGAATCGTGCTTCTGCACCCCAAAAAGCAATTTAACTGAAATCAATTTTAATAATGATCCATTTTAACCAAATTAATATACAACAACAGCATCTGAAAGTAGACAATCACCTTAAAATCGTTGAAGTAAAACACACCCAATCCCCAAGCAAAAACACAACATTATAATTTAAGCCGAAATCATTTTTGTTATTAACTATTTAATAGCAGGAGAAATCTTTACTAACTCAGAGCAAGTATTTTAGTGAAAGCTCTGAATATTGAATATTCCGTTAAACCTTATCTAACAGAGGCTCTGTTTTAAATGTAGAATTATTGCTACGCTATCCATTTTTCAATACTTTTATTTCCAAAACAGCATGTTAAAGTAAAGCGATCACTTTAAAATCATACGATAAACAGCATAAATACTTGCAATCAATGACTAAGCATAGCACGCGAAATAACAAACTCGTAATGTTTATAATGGAGTCTTCCATTACTCCTTATTCCACACCATAATTTTTACCAAAGCATATTACTGTGACTATCCATTACTCCTGAGTAAAAAAATTAGTCAATCTTCTGCAAATAAATCTTCAATTCATAAAATACAACGCAAACAACACTTAAGTAAAAACACAAAATTATAATCTAAGCTTAAGTCATATTTATTATATCATGCTTAAAATAAAACAATAATGTGCACATCCTCAAAAGTAGCAACCCATCAAAACTCAGTGTTCTGCAAAAACTATGGGAAGGATTTTTTAAATCTCAATCACCGGTTGAATATTTGATAATGCATTTGTAAAAATTACAATATATAAGTAAATGAACGCTTCAAATCCCAATGAGAAACCGCAATAACTTGTAGATAATCCCCAAGCACCAAACTAAATCCCTAAATATGTTTAAAAGAAAACATTAATATACACAAATATACAAGTAAACACATTCTAGCTGTCCCAGATGATAGATTGAAAGCAGAACTGTATAGGCCTACTGACATTCATTTTGTACTCTTGAGGATTAATGGGTGCCTTGAGGCAAAATAATAAATGTCACTTGGCCAATTACACTGTTCAAAATTCATATTCTGCTTCACAAACATTAACAACTATAGCATGATTAACACCTTATGCAACAAAACAAATCTGTTATATGATTTATTATGTGATATACATTTGGTGTAGCCTACACTGCAAGAGGCCTCAACATTTGGGTACAGTGGAACCTAATGCAATACACTATTCCACACCATAATCTTTACTAAAGCATATTACTGTGACTATCCAAAATCTGCAATAGTCGGAAATCAAGTCTTTTCTATTTGATTCTATTTTCTGATTTATAAAGTTCGCCTCACAGTACAATCTAATCAGAGGCGCTCCCAGTGCGAAGGACCCATGGAAAAGAAAAGTCTTAAGACTACGGGCAAAAAAGTAATGCCTTCAGGTAAAATCTGAACACGGGTTATGGAAGGAAAGCCATTCCACAGCCAAGGGTCGACAGAGGGGAAGACACGATGCTGGACTGTAGCAGACCGTGACCGTGGTACAAGATGGTCATGATGGTTTAAAAAGCGGAGAGGACGTCCAGTGGTAGCTGAGATATGCCGAGTAGTAAGGCCACATGGGGAACTTTACCCATAAACGTCTTATAGGGAAAAAATTTGGGGGGATCCGGGCAGTTAAGAGAAGTCAGTGAGGGTGTCATAACAGTGAAAGTGCGATATAAACGAAGGAGGCGGGCAATCAAACTAGGAGAAGCATTATGTACCGATTGGAGTGGAGCTAGGCGCAGTTTAGGTAGACCGATGAGTAACGAGTTACAATAATCAATGCGAGAACAGATGAAGGCATGAGCAAAAGAAAGAAATTAGACAAGGCCAGATCCTTGAATGGCACGTAAACGTCGCAAATGATGGAAAGTGGACCGAGAAATATTATTTATGTGTAGAGAAGTAGTAATACCCAAGTCACTGACATTTGTCAAGAAAGTAAAACGAGGAAATCACTTGGTAAGTAAAGCGTTATCAAGCTTATTTGGCTATTGATGAGCGCCCAGCCAGGTCAACTGAGTCTTGGAAGAGTTGGGCAACGACGATTTGAGGAAAACCAACAATTGAGATCAGCAGAAAGAGATTCAATAGACTGGCAAATAGCAAGTTGTTGGGAAGGGGAGTCATGTCTGGACGCCATCAGCATAGAGGTGACCAGATGCTGAATGTTTAGCAAAGAGAAGAGGAAGCTCAGAAGCTAACAAGATACGAAGAAGTGGACCCAGTACGGATCCTTAAGAAATTCCAAATTTAACAGGAACCTATGAGGTGCGAGGGTCATCTGGAATAACCATTTGAGTACGGTCAATAAGTTGAGAACGAAATCAAAGAAGTGGAATTCCATTAAGACGAAAAGAAGTTTTAAGACTATGGTATAGAATATTGTGGTCTACGATATCGAATGATGAAGATGCATCAATAAAGAGAATGATCGAAAACTCTGAGTTAATCTTGCATACTACCCAGTTTGAACTTGCGGACCAGAGCAAGGACTTTCTGACTATGAGTTGCGGGTAGGGACACGAAGTAAATGTAGTTGATTGACTATTAAAAAACGATATGAGAGTATTTATGAAGACACAGAGCAAATCAGTCACAAAATAATTTAAGAACTGCTTTAATAAGAGATATATACGGACCATGGGAAGATCAATAGGAATGGAATTGTAATCAATTCTGGATCAGACAAATGTGTGGACAATGGATGTCCTGGTAGAATGGGAGACGGACCTGCAGTGGAAACAAATGGAATAGTAACATTTATAGCACTATGTTTTTGAGGGCGGTGTGGCTTCTAAGGGCATGAGTCAGTCCCATGTCAAAAAGCAACCAAGCTCCATCGCCGTATTCTTAATTATTCGTCATCGCCGTTTAAGCCGAAGTCATCCAACTCATCATCGTCGGCATCTGTCATGAACCCCAAGATGGAAAGGTCGATATCGTCCTCCTCGACCTTGTATGCATTGACCCAGTCTGTGAATATAAACAGAACAGCGTTCAATTAACATTCATCCTACAACTTTAAAATCAAGCATGCAAAGGAAAACTATACTTATGAAGTTTTTTCTACTACATAAAGCAGGTATATAAATATAATATCCCAAAGACACGAATAACCATTTTGGTACACTGCCAGCACCTCATGTTTTGATTTTGCTAATGCTGATGGACTAACCACCTCAAATGAATCTTCATGCAAATACAGTAATGTTTTAAATCTGCAGTGTTCTCGATGTAAAATTCATTCACTTTCAGGACAGTTTTAGAGCAAGAAGTAAAGATTGTTTACGTGAGACTTATGCAGGTTGCTTGGAGAGAGAACAAAGCTTTTGCCTCAAGACAGTTTAAAAAAGTTCAGAAGTGGCCGCGAGACCAAGCCTTAGACGAAGACAACAGGCCCAATATCGAGACTGAGACATAAAAAACCTGTCTCGAGTTTCCACTGGTTTACTTTGTTAGGAAAATAACGGCATTTTCCATTGATCCCATTCAGTGACACTGAAACAGTTCATGGCACTTGACTTATTACATGTTTAACCCTTATAGGGTCACGATTTTTCCCAACCGATTTTGGTCACCGGGGGGGGGGGGGGAGTAAAAAAATACCCCCACTGTGATTTGCATGATTCCTAAGATAAGCTCCGATTTTCAAGTATAAAACTAAAAGAAGTTATTTATAGAAGGTCCGCGGAATGCACTGGAACCAAAGCAACATATGCAGCACTGCAGGAAAATGAAAATGGCGGACAAAATGGCAGCCAGAACCTTAAATGGCTATAAGTGAAGTTATGTATGCAATGGAAACATGATTTCAGAGTCTAAATCAACATTTTCGAGGTCAAGGAATGCAATGGAACCAATGTCACATATGTGGCACTGCACGAAAATCAAAATGGCGGACAAAATGGCGGCCAGAATATTAAAATGGCTATTAGTGAAGTCATATGTGCAATGGAAACATGATCGCAGGGTCTAAATCAGCATATTCGAGTTCAAGGAATGCGATGGAACCAATTTCACTTATTTGGCACTGCAAGGAAACCACAATTGGGATAAAATGGCGGCCAGATTTTTGAATTGGCTATCAGTAAAGTTCTGTATCTAATGAAAATATGATTTGATAATTTCTTGGTCAAATAATTTCTTGAAAGCCACATTCTATATGCAGCATTTGAGCCTATTATGCAATGAAATTATCATATCTAGTCGAAATTTTTAGTAGCCTATGATTACACTGCAGTTTAACTATTGCTGGCACTATAATTTTATATGTGCCATATTCATACTTCAATGTTTCATAACTTGATCTATCAATAGTTTCAATGCTTCATGACTTGACAGATAAAGGGTGAACAGTATATGCAGGCCTTGTTGCTGTCAACGCAATTGCGTTCAAGTGTAGGCCCTATGTGGCAAGATCGCACTTCGACAGCAGTAGGGCTTGATGCTACACTTGTTAACTTCGCGTGATTTGCTGTAAACAATTTCATGTATTCATCCTAATTTTATGAAACCAAAACGATTTCTATTATAATGTCCAGATACTGATAAGGAGACATTTTAACAGCAAGACAGTCATGTGTAAGGCATGCATAATGCTATGTTTTAAAAATCCTGAGTAAAATAGCTAGGACGTGGTACATTTTCGTACTTTATAGCTGATTTGGGTGCATGAATAAACTAATGAAACTGGATGCATTCTGTGCATGAAACATATTTAGGAAAAGTCATAGAAGCGATTTCTTCAACTATTTTCAGGGATTAAAATTTCGGTGAAAAACCGAGATGGGGTATTTTTTACCCCCTCCCCCGGTGACCCTATAAGGGTTAACGACACTGCCATATCAAAGATCATCAATGTCACCCTCCTCCTTTATCCAGGCTTGGAACTGGCACTGACAGAGAACAACCAGTGGCGTCCGCTGTTTAGATGGGCGATATTTCCGGATAGAGCCATGTCGAGGCGGTCAAGCCAGTCACAACAATCAACAGAGCGGATTAGTAAAGCAAGTGGCGTGTGCAGTCGATGTCTGGCGATTCGGCAGCTGCATCTTCGGGATGGCACAATCCATATTCACGGTCCACGGAATAACCCATGTCCCGGTTCTCATCAGCCTCCCTTGTCTGCGGTGCAGGCAGTGACGGGAGCTGAAGTTCAAGCCAGCGGTCGGAGTGAGAGCCAATCAGGGACCGGTACAGGATGCAACAGTCAAACAAAGGCGGCGGAGATAAATGTGTGTGCTGGCAGCAGAGATGGGGGGATGGAAATGTCTCACCATCCTGGACAACAAAAAGGCAAGTTGCTGAAATACATCCCTCAGGGTGCTCGCTTCCTCCTTTCTCGGACACTGGCAACAATTCTGCAGACCATTACTGACAACCCAGATTGCATTGAGTCATGGCGTCAACTCCTATGGTTCGCTCCTACCATCTTGGCGCAACCTCCACGCGCTGGACGAAGACTACCCCGTTCTGGGATGACCCACTACTGGAGAAAATGGACAAACAGCTGAGGTGCGGGCTGGAACAAATCCTCAATGTTGAACTGGATGACATACAGTGGACACAGGCTACTCTTCCAATCAGAGATGGAGGTCTGGGGGTGAGACAGGTGTCGATGCTGGCTTCTTCTGCAAATTTAGCATCAGCTGCATCCACCAGGTCACTCGGGTCGACCATTCTCGGGAGGGAGGACTGGACTGACTACTACAAGAACCAGATCCTGGAAGCACGCAGTCTGACCCTGCCCGTGGGTGAACTGGCGGCAATAACCAAGCAGAGTGCTTGGGACAGACCTCTGATCGAGCAGGACAAGGCAGTGGTCTGGATGGCATACACCGATCCATGTAGCAGGGCAAGACTAGTGGCAGTGTCCTCACCTCATTCTGGAGACTGGTTGCTGACCCTGCCAATTTCATCTTGTGGCCTGTGTCTCGACAATGAGGCCTTCCGTGTAGCAGTCGGCATTCGTCTCGGCCTTGAGCTTTGTGCGCCACACCAATGCCAGTGTTGTGAAACAGTTGATCCGGGAGGACACCATGGGTTGGTATGAAAACTGTCAAGTGGTCGTGCAACTCGACACTCCGCAATCAATGATATAGTATGGAGAGCTATGCTAAAGGCAGAGATTCCCAGTTCAAAGGAACCATCTGGGCTTCTTCGCAGCGATGGAAAGCGACCAGATGGGGCCACGCTGGTTCCATGGGCAGCAGGAAAATACATCACCTGGGATGTGACCAATGTCCTACGTGTGCAGCTTCATATCTCCATCGGACTTCGGCAATGGCCGGGGGAGCGGCTGAGATGGCCGCTGTTCGCAAACAGGCAAAATACTCGGGCCTCCCTTCATCGCACACATTTGTGCCCATTGCCATTGAGTCACTGGGACAAATCAATCGGTCAGGTCTTGATTTTATCGCCGAGGTGGGCAACAGCAATTTCTGGTGACCCACTCGAGACAAACCACCTTTTCCAACGATTTTCCATTTGCACCCAACGTTTTAATGCCGTGGCCTTCAGAGGCACATTTGTGGACTTCAGTGGGGACGAGGCTCGGTAGTTCCAGAATTTTAATCTTAGGATAGCTTTTAAAAACCTGAGGGATCATATGTACCTCGGGTAAAAAAATAAAATGATGATAATAATAATAATAATAATAATAATAATAATAATAATAATAATTAATAATAATAATAATAATGTGACCATTGTCGATACCTTAGCACCTTCGTACCTGACTGAGACTGCTGCGATGGCGGGCGGAGCTGCCGAAATAGCCGCTGCTAGGAAAAAGCTTAAATACTCGGAGCTCCAGACAAGATACAGTTTCACTCCGGTTGCGATAGAAACGCTTGGACCTATGGACCAGGAGGACCTGGCCTTCATCACAGAACTCGGTCGACGGTTGCCACGTGTTTCAGAAGACCCACAAGAAACCTTCTTCCTGTTCCAGAAGATATGGGGGCCCGGTAGAGTAATGGTTAACACGCTGGCCAAGAGTGCGAGAGGTAGCAGGTTCGAGCCCCCGTTGGGCGGATATGCTTTGTAGGCTGCTATTAGCGCCGTTGTAATTGCAAAGCTGTCTGTTCAGTTAGTAGTTAAGTTTAATTAAGATTACTGCATAACTTGTAAATGTAAAGCGCAGTGCGTTTGCAGGCGCTCAATTAAAGAAAAGATTATTATTATTATTATTATTATTATTATTATTATTATTATTATTATTATTATTATTATTATTATTATTATTATTATTATTATTATATCAGCCACAGTACAGCGATTCAACGCCATCGCATGCCTGGGCACGACGAGGCCGTAGTACTCTGTTTTTAGATGAATAATAATAATAATAATAATGATAATGATAATAATAATAATAATTAGCTGAGCAGGATCCAGAGGAGACATAATAATAATAATAATAATAATAATAATAATAATAATAATAATAATAATAATAATAATAATAATAATAATAACAACAATAATAATAATAATAATAATAATAATTATTATTATAATTATAATTATCAGACTCTCATCCTTAGCTCTCTCAATCTCGAACCGGACATACACTTTCAAGCCATGTCGTCCGAGTGGCGCTCCAAGTCGGAATTTGACGAGGCAGGAATCATTCCAACAAGTCAGCAAGCATCATGGGATAAACCATTGTTGGAGAAAACTGCGAAATCACTGCTTGAAAGTACAGTGGATGTATATAACATCGCGCGACTAAAAGCAGTCTCATCGCCCCACGCTAGCGACTGGCTCCACGCGTTACCGATAACTGCATGTGGACTACGACTAGACAACGAGGACATTCGAGTGGCCGTCGGATTGCGACTTGGAGCCGCAATATGTCAACCCCACACTTGCCCTTGCGGAGCCTAAATTGACGCCAGAGGCAATCACGGTCTTTCCTGCTCTCTCGGCTTCGGTCGAATCGCTCGCCATAGCACCGTCAATGACATCATACACCGCTCCCTTGCAAAAGCAGGGATCCCATCCATAAAGGAACCGCCAGGACTACTACGCACGGATGGCAGACGACCAGACGGTCTGACTATGATTCCATGGCGTGCGGGTCGCCATCTTGTGTGGGATGCAACTGTAATTGACACTCTTGCACCTTCATATATCCAGGCCACGGCAACGACGGCGGGTGCGGCAGCCGAGATAGCAGCGGAGAGGAAAAATAACAAATATGTCGATCTTACAAACACACATTTCTTTGTCCCTCTAGCCCTTGAGACCTTAGGTCCAATTTGTTCTGATGGCCTAAACTTCTTGTCAGATTTAGGCCGCATCCTAACTTTGTCTTCCGGCGAGCTGAGAGAGACCTGTTTTTTGCTGCAACGTCTCTCTATAACCGTTCAGCGTTACAACTCGGTGGCCTTTCGAGGCACTTTAGCTGACCGGGTTCTAGAGGCGATGTAACAATAGCCACTGACTGCTTCCATAGTTTTTTGTGTAATTCCTGTTATACTAATGTTGTTTTTTTGAAGATATTAAAAGGAATAAATAATAATAATAATAATAATAATAATAATAATAATAATAAAAATAATAATAATAATAATAATAATAATAATAATAATAATAATAATAATAATAATAATAATAATAATAATAATAATAATAGCATTCAGGCGCACGTTCACACAACTAACTGGGATCGAGAACGACCAACAATACTAACAATAAATGCGTAATACATTAGTTTTAGTATACAATTGTGGGAAAACAATTAGCACACTATGCTAGTGTTTTGCCAGGCGTTCACTGTTCATCAGGCACAGCCACTTGGTATTGCACAGTTTGAATTGGAAATAAATAAATAAATAAATAAATAATAATAATAATAATAATAATAATAATTAATAATAATTAATAATAATAATAATAATAATATTTTCTATAATTATTGAGCGCCTGAAAATTAACGCGCTGCGCTTTACATGTACAAGCTATGCAGTAATCTTAATTAACATCAAACTCAAACTACTAGCTGAACAGACAACCTGCAATACACGGCGCTAATAGCAGCCTGTGGATCAGTGTGCTTTATAATGGACTTCCCTCCCCCATCTCCTTCCCCTTCTCCCCTCGAATACAACCTGCGTCCAGTACCTACACCCATGGCTGTATGTATAATTGTATATACCCCGCCTTGCGTCTATGTGTGCTCAGCGCCTCTATTCGTAACCATTTGTACACATCGCCAAAATCCACTTTGTAGCCCCATAAACATGAACTCATTTATACGTATATGAAAGTGCAGTTTTGCCTATATGGAGACAAACTCTGCCATTGTCCGGTCATCTCCTGACTGCTCTAAAATTTAATATAGCCTACTCAAATTATGGTGGTTACGTTTTCAGTAGCAGATGTTAAGTTGCACTTATCTCCTTAAAATTTAGAAATAAGAATGTCAAATCATTAAAAATGTTATAATTTTGAGAAACATTGAATCGCACTCAGGAATGCCCTGAGTTTTGAGATCACAAAGACGATATAACACTTATAGGCACCATAAAGAAGGCATACGTGTAGATGCTGCAAACAGCTTCTAAACAGATATTGTTACTTAAATTCACCGAGCTCAAGAACCTGACTGCTGGCCGAGCAGCGGTACTGCATGTCTAGACATCAAACAGCCACAGCTAATATGTTCAGATTATTTATCATTATTGTCATCAGCATGATCATCATCATGACCATAATAGTCAGTAATAACCTAGAACGGGCGCTGTATAATTCTTCATGATGAGAATATATACCAGATCTATTTGTATATTCATGGTCGGTGGGTTATGGCGTGAGAGTAATCTGTTCCCCGTACATACATACTTACATACACACATGATCATATGATCATGATCAAGATCATCGTCATCGTAGTCAATCATCATCATCGCCACCATTATATTATCATCCTCATCATCACTTTCCCCACCACTACCCAACCATCAACACCACTCCCTCCTCCACCCACCACCACAACCACCCCACCACCCAGATGATGGCGATGATGGTGACCGCAACGACGTCAACGACTAAGTGCTGATGATGACAATTTTGATGACGATGATTTTGATTATGACGATAATGATGATGAAGAAGATGATAATGATGATGATGACAATGATGATAATGATGACGACGGCGACGACGACGATGATGATGTCGACGATAACGACCACGACGACGACGATAACGATGATGACAATGGAGATGAAGAGAAGATGACGACGACGACGACGACGATGATGATAATGATAATGATTATGATGACGACGACGATGATGATGACGATGATGACGATGATGACGATGATGACGATGATGACGATGATGACGATGACGATGACGATGACGATGACGATGACGATGACGATGACGATGACGATGACGATGACGATGATGATGATGATGATGATGATGATGATGATGATGATGATGATGATGATGATGATGATGATGATGATGATGATGATGATAATGATGTTTAGTGGTGTG
>OX457036.1:51054711-51117211 GCA_949752735.1 Lumbricus terrestris | reverse complement strand
ATGTGTGTTCTTGTTTGTCTTCTTTATCCAGATTTGCCTTCTCGTATATATTTGATAACAACAACACGGTGTACCGTATAAGTCGGTGGTGGTGGATGCACGCACTAACTCGATATGGCGCTCTATAAGAAGAGTCCACAGTGGATTCGTTGTTCCAGGAATACACGCGAAAATAATGGAGTATTATTTCAGCACCTGGTCCAAATTTCTCTTTCCGTTCCATTATAAACGAATCTGGAATCCCGAGCAGGATCGTTTTTGCCATTTCTTTTCTCCCTCAATTCATCCGGCAGTTCAACCACACCCGAGTCGGCGACACACAGAGTGCGTATTCTTATCCAGCACTGCTTCGGGCTCCTCTCTTGCTTCTCTCTTGAGTAATACTCGTTAAGAAGATTGAGACGTCGTGTGCGCATGCGTTGAATTTACTTCGGTCTCAAGTCGCGATAAGATAGTGACCTCCCTGCAGTTCCAATCTTTCTATAACTTTATAAGGTACGTTGAGCCTTAATTGCTTGCAACGGGTCTGCAGGCAATGGTAGAAAAACCATTACTTTATCGCCAAGATGGCATTCTAGGCCGGTACACTTCGTCTCAATATCGTTCGTATAACCTTTCTGCGTCTGTATGTTTTTTGATGCTCACCAGCTTCATTTGCCAATGTCATTACAGTTGAGTTCAGCATGAATTCATTCGCACAATTTCAAGTCAACGTCCTTCACTTTACGACTCACAACCGCGATATATTGTTTTTATTCAACCAGGAATCTTGCATTAGACTATTATAGATAGAAGGTCCTCTCAAATGGCGTCAAAAATATCAGATCGAGCGGACTAAAGTCGGAATCCAAGTATCTCAACTGAGAGTCTGAGACCTCTTTGAAACTAAAAATAACCGATGCAGAGCAAACAAAAGTAAACAAGAATATTCTTTATTGAACCGGTCGCAGCAGAGTCGCGTTCCGTTAAACAGACATCTTAAGAAAAATAAAAAATTAACATTTCTTCGCGGATTCTTTTCATCGTGTCGATATAAAAGCCAGAACCGTTATGTGACTGTTGACGACGCAGGTCAAATGTTGTCGATTTCAAAGCTGGGAGCTTGCAGTTCATCACAGTGATCGTAATATTGCTGAACTATAGTCTACACCAGGGGTCTCAAACTCAAGTCAGCATGTGGGCCGCATTTGGAAATTTGTATTGACTCGCGGGCCGCAACATAAAAATATAATCGTGCACGTGAAACTATGGAATTAGTTATGTGTCATTGCCATAGGCGTAGGAGACGGGGGTCCAGGGGGGGCATTTGCCCCCCCCCCAAATTTCGGGCAAGTCTGCTTTTTCGGGCAAGTAGACCCGGGAAAATATAAACCAAATTTCTTGAAGTTCAACGTTCATTAGTATACCACATTATCTCCCAGTTCCATCTTGCCCGAATAGAGTTAGATATTAGCTCACAACAACCATGGTTAGCAGAAATTCCCGAAAAAGTTCTGAATTCACGGTAGCATTTTATAAATAAGCTTAGGCCTAATGGCGAGAATCGCAGCAAATTCAAGAGCCGAAATTTGCCCGAAAATCTTGCCCGAATCGAGTTAGATATTAACTCACAACCATTGATAGCAGAAATTCCCGAAAAGTTCTGAAGTCACGGTAAATAATGGCTAGAGTCGCAGCAAATTCAAGAGCCGAAATTTGAACGAAAATTGCGACTATTCGTGGCATTATTTTGGGGAAATTCACAGCATGCAAGCTATAGGTGCAACAGAACACGGAATTCACTGCCTGAATGACATCGGAATTTCTACTGGTCATGAGGCAAAATAGACACGATAATCTTGCGATCATCAACATTGAGTGTGCAGATCTTGGTCTGTTGTCTGAAAATGTACAATCTTTTCCTTCTTGTCAAGTGTGCGGGATCAGGGTGTTACACTTGATAGCTCACTTATATTACGGGAAGGATAATACCTTAACTGAGCACATTTCGAAAAGCACACGACGTTCCTCTTACTTTCATTTAAGGTGTCTCATGATCTTTCGCCGTTCTGTCTCCACTCATTGGCTTCCTATGTGTGCTCACACATGCAATCTAAATTTCTCACTCTTATCTTCAAGGTTCAGCGAGGTTTTGCTCCAAATATCTGACCTACGTTATCAGGGGCGCCGTTAGGCGTATGCACTTACGCAAGTGCGTACAGCGCGGAAAGGCAAAAAAATAACAAATTGTAAACTAAAGCGTGAAATATTATAAGCGATGAAATTCTATTGAATCTACTTTAGTAGTGGACCACGTACACTTCTCACTCACTGCATGCCCATTAAAGATCGTCATAACAGTTCATAACTTCATTTCGCGTATTCTTATTTTGTGCAAGTTGTGCGTACAAAAAAAAGTGCGTACAGAAGTTGTGCGTACAGAAAAAAAGTGCGTACAGAAAAGAAATCCTGGCGGCGCCGCTGTACGTTATAGCCTACTAAGGCCTCACTCAGCTTCCTCCAACCGTCCACTTTGTTCGTCCAACAGACTTGACTCTTGCTTCCGCCTTCTAGAACTGCAATGGCTCAGTCTTGATCATTTGCCTCAATTGGTCCTTCTCTTTGAAATGAGCTTTCTCCTTGCGATCGCTCTATAGGTCTACACTTTCTGTGGCAGTCTTTCCTCTTCATTCTCTCGTCTTAAAACCTGCCTCTTCGCGTGTGGTCTTGCGCACTAGGATCGCCTCTGAACGGCTCACCCTACTATAGAGGCTCTTTGTACATGTAGATGGTTAAATACAATACAATACAAAACAATATTCAATTATGAATTTAATAAGTTGCTCGTGTGAAGTTTGAACTGGTTGAGCGTCAGGAATTTATACATAGGCTACATAATAAATTTGCATATATGCCTAAAATTACCCAGCCTGGTCCCTATAATATGGCCGGGCCCCGCTGTATTTGCCCCTTGTCCCTGGGTGTGGGTGCAAGAACAGAGATAGCTATGTGTGCACGACGTCAATTATTCCGGGTTTAATTTTCGGGCAAAAGTAAAAATTGTGCCCCCCCACTGCTGAAATGTCCCCTACGCCTATGGTCATTGCAGCATACAATACTGTAATGATGATATGACCCTGTAAAACTCACATAATATTATGTTTTAAGTCTACCGGTAACCATAATACTAGTACTACAAAGAAACTTGAAAACCATGCTATCCCAATAATGCGTAGGCGCTATAATTGAAAAATTTATGCTGTAATAAAAATCTAAAATTAATTGACTCTAATTGTTTTAAGTATCTATCCTAAGCAATGTTCAGAGCAAGGCAACTCGAATTTAGTTAGAGACTCTGAGTGTTCTTAAGTATTCTAAATTTTCTAATTGCCCTAAACCAAAGCTCCAAAGTGATCTAGTAGGACTAAATATACCTAGGCGTTAGTGTCATTGTTGAAAACAAAGCAAATGGAAGTTAATTTGCAAAACAAAAAATACGCAGAAATGACATTTTTCAACTTCTCATCATCTCGGGAGATACGATTGTAACCGGGATACTCTATTTTTCGAAACCGGCACACAAACTTCGCTGTAGCCTACTTCAGTAGGCCTACTTCTGCTTCGGCGTTGCATCGCACTGAAGGGCCACTAAATCCTAACCCTGCACTTGTCTATATCTGCTGTTATGAATTCTATGTCCACAGCAAAAGGAGTATATAGAAAGCAATTTAAATCTTGGTTCAGACCGTAAAAGAACTGCAAAATTCTGCTAAACCGATTTCTTTCTTTGAAAAACTAAAAAAACAGGTGGCTGACTGGCTGTTCGCGGGCCGCATTGATCGGGTTCGCGGGCCGCATGCGGCCCGCGGGCCGCGTGTTTGAGACCTCTGGTCTACACTATAACAGACCAATCGTCATCACGTATACGTCGTGTTTTTAAAGTGTTCGCAGCTTTCATTTATATATAATGTGAATGATAGACAAGTCCTAATCTGAGCGATGTCTACTTGCATCGTTCAGACATTAACTCGGTGCCATGCAGACCCAGTCTTCCTGGCTACCTCCACTGCAGCTGCATGCTGACGAAGAGATATCGCCTTGCATTCTGTAGCAATACCTCTGGGTAATTAGTACACACGGCGAGGTCGAATACAACGAAAATCGGTTTATTTACGCAACTGCTGGATCTAGGCAACTCTCCAACGTCATCGATAGCTATAGTCAGACTGTCAGACGCTCTAAACACAGAGATCACGATGTATTATTATAGTGGCAATCATTCTAGATAATCATTATAGTCCTAGTTTGGGACTCCTACAGGAGTTTTAGCTTGTTTGACTTTGTAATAGCAACAAGAAGCGAGTGACAGCAATCATTGATAATGTGAGTGATAAGCGGATATCAAATCCGAGTATAGGCTACTTCTGACCTTCATGCTGCAGCGTGTTGCCGTGTTACCATCCTTGCAGGTAGCCTAGTTTGAATATCATCAGACAGAAATGATAATCCAGTAAATGATTGTCAAGAATGCAGTCGGGAGCGCCTCTGATTAGTGAGCTTGAAGGGTCGCTAAAACAAGTGCACATACAAACAAACAACTAAACAAGAGGGCTGAAGTCATGAGGAACAGCATCTCACACGTCAACAAGACAATAGAGTAATAGACAAAGCGTCACCATTAAAACTGACTGTTTTAGAGCGTGCACATAATTAATTATAATCGATGATCTGATTGAACTGATTTGGTGCGGGACCAGAAACCAACGAGCGCTTAAGAGGCTGCTGCTGCTGACTTTGTATACGAGGGTCGTCCAGAGCAGATAAAAGCAGCAGCAGAAATGTCCAGAAAACAGATTATATATCAATTCACTCTCATCCAAAGAGAAGAGAAGAGAATTCTTTTCTCTTCATAATAATATCATACTATTCTGAACAGCAAAATTTACAGATTATGCTGAAAGAAAATTACGGAATGTGGACTGAAATGAGAATTAATGTGGTAGGTTGAACGATGAGTGAGTTTGCAAGCGATTGATAAGCATCTGATGAATTCCTTACGATAACAAGTTAGCTGTCTGTGTGAGTCAGAGTTTTGGAACCAAGGTTCAACGTTTGAGATGCATCATATATATGATTTAAGTCTGTATCTCTGGAAAGAACGATTAGTTTTTGAAAGTCCTTCTGACTTTGGAGACCATTACCATAAATCAAATAAAACGAATTGGCTTCGAACGAAGCAAAACCAATTTAAACGAATCGCACCGACGTCGGTTTATATCAGCCATCTATCTCCTTGAGACTCCTTCATATACGATATGGATCAGCACAATATTATGAAGCTCAAAAGCACGTCGTATAGGCCTATATATACGCATAATGCATTGGGGGCTGCCCGGGCTGCTATAATCTGTGCGACAGAAATCTAAATCACGAAAGCGGGCAAAGCAAGCCAAGCCGTTACTTCGTCTTCATAAAAAAGAACAGTTCTTCCGTTCCGTTGTCGACTCAAGAACGCAGATAGCTAAAAGTGGACAAGCGATATATAAAAGTAGAAATATACCGGATTGTGGTATGAACCTGTTGTGGCCGCAAGATCCATGAAACGTCGATGCAAAAAGTAAGTGTTTATTTGGTTGGGTTGGCAAAAAAAACCAAGCAAAGTGTTTCAGAGCAAAACTACGCCTCGTTGATAATTAAATTCTCGAATCTCCCGTCGCTGCCCTAAATGAGCTCTTAAGCCTTTGTTGCGCCTTCAGCGGCGGCTCAATGGAATGTGCGTCTGACCTCGTAAAGAAATCTGCGTTGCAGTAACGACATCAGTTCGGCCGGGAGAAAAGAATTGCGTTGTGACCGTGCGCTTAATGAAAGGTAATGGGAGAATTTATTCCGGCTGTCAATTCATTTCGCACTCTGCAGACACATGAACACAACGACAGCAACCAACGACTATTCTCCAAGCTCAACGTTCAATTCTCATGTATGGATGCATGCATGCATGTATGTACTAGCTGGGGTACCCGGCGTTTCCAGGGAATTTTAGGATTCGCCCCGCTCCCGGCCAATTCCTAACTTCCTCACTCTCACTTCACTTCATTCCATATCCTCGCTCCTACTCCCGAACCCCACTTATTTTTCTCATCCAACTCAGCCACTGACCCCCTAATCCGCCGGCCCACCTTGCCTCCACCTGTCTAGGGTACTGTGCATTGGCCGATAAATAATTCGCTTTTGGCCCATTCGAACCGCCCCAACCGCAAGTTCCCCAACCGCCCGTCCCCACCCCACCCACTCCACCCAACCCAACCCAAACCTCATCGCACTCCGACCTCCTAACCGGTATACCTCTCGTAATATTTGCGTTTACCGGCAAATATTTTTTCCACCCCAACAATACCCTGCCTTCACCCGGCCTGTATTTTACTCATGACCTGAAAAATTATTTTGAAAATTTCAATTTCTTCCTTAGGTTCAATTTCTTCTACCTGCCGAATAGCGCCTCATAATTATATGACTCTGACGCGAATTTTATGCATCTGGCGGCGCCACTTATCGCAACTTCCAACCAAAAACATGCAATAATCCAATATTATTCGTCTCTACAAAAAGAATCTCGTTTCCGCAGTTCATTAAAACTTATGAAAATCTTAAATTAGCTCTATATTTATTTTATGGTATTAGCTTTGAAAGCCCTACAAGTCCGAAATCTGAGACCTATTCGTGCGCATAATATGATTTGGAGCCGAGTCCCAGAGGTGAAAATAAGCTGATGAGTTATCGGCTCAACCCTCGTGCCGCCGACACCACCGATTTCTGTCGACGCATGACTCGTGTGTGTAAAGCCGGACGGGCGATTGGACGAGGTGTCCGTTTCCCGATTGGGATTCATTTCCACTCTTCCAATCACCTCAATCATTCAGTCAACAAAGACGAGGGGAGACTCCTCCTGGTGAAGAGAGCGAAAGGACGGATGAGGAAGAGGTGGAGAAGGTGGATGAGGCGTCGTTTAATCTGCCTTCGTCCATTAACACCCATCGTGACGACTCTAGATTTCTCCACTTCCTCAAGAAGACAGCAGCTCCTACACGTCATCAATAATTCCAACGGAATTCTACCCATGCATCTGCGTCGGTCGAAACTGTAGCGCCTCATCAGTCGAAAGACCGAACTGCAGACCACGTCTGCATGCTATATAATACTCGCTAGAAATCGTCTTTTACGACCGGAAGATCCTTCAGGTTGCTCGGCAGATCTCGGTGGTAAATTCTCGTTCAGACACGTTACTTCGACCCAGTTCTCGAGTTCGCTTTCGACGAACTGGCTCTAGAATCCCGCATTCTGTCTGTTGCTCCGTCCGAAAGAATGCGAAACATCGAAAACAACGACTAACACCTGGATTGATAATCTGTTCCTGATGTTGAATCTCGGCTTCCTAACGAATTGCCGATTTCCTCTCGGCCTCGAGAAAGTTTTAGGATGGAACTTTTGTAGCGCTCTTTTGAGAACATACTTTACGATGCTTATTGCGTATACTCAAAACGTCATGCACGAAGGACTCTTGAAGTACATGTATGTATAGCCTACGCTTCGTAGTCTATTATATATGAGGCCGTGCTGCAACAGGCGTATAACTCGGCTTTGATTCTCTGCCGCGCGATACAATTGCTGAGGCACCCATGCACAGCGATTGCCTCTCTCGCTCCCTCCCCCACGTACCAGATATGCGCTGCATAAAATGACCGAACGTCCTGGGCCCACATTTAAATTAGAACCGAGGTCGTAATATAGAGTCTGTGTTCTAAAATATGGCGGTTAAGTAGGGTAGTGACGGGTACTATAATACAGCGAAGGCTGTTCGTTTCCGATATAGTCAGACGGTCAATTGAAGGCACTCGAGTCGGCTGAGGGCGTTTACATTTTCTCCGCCTGCAGTATTATCTGGCGAAAAAGAACTGGTCATTTGGTCGGCCATTATTTCGGTCAGTAATGGTTCGCTGACCGAGTATATATATATATATATATATATATATATATATATATATATATATCATCATCATCATCATCATCATCATCATCATATATATATATATATAGTTTAATTAGAATATATATAAACATCATCATCTATATATATATATATATATATATATATATAGGGTAAGCGTCACGTATCTGTATATGCTACGTCATGAGTGACACAGGAGAAGTGCATGGGCGTCGCTTGCGCATTGTTAATGTCGGGCATAAATAGAAGACGGGGCCGCAGTATATGATGGAGTGCGTAGGTTATAATAGGGCTGCAGCTATAGTCGTTAAAGAAGTCCTCACTCCATTCAGTCACCTCTTCTTCTTCTATGGTTATAACTGCGTCTTCTTGGTGCACGAACCACGAAATGCTAATCTGAGAAAAGGCGATAGACGAACTCCATCCGTGCGCATGCGTATAGGACGCGTCAGCCAGGCCCGCCGACAGAAATTCCGGGCCCCTGGGCTGAGCAGTTACGGGCCCCAAACTATGTTTAGACTTATGGAGCAAATTTACACAAAACAAGAAGAACAATAGTGTAGGTGTGAACAGTGGCGGATCCAGAACGTTTCGAAGGGGGGGCCAAAATTTTCGGTCTTGTTGGTGGAACATGGGGAAACATTTTCCGGGAAAAAAGTTGATGACCTTTTTTTAGTCATCGACCAATTTTCCGGCAAAAAGATACCAACTTATCCGCCAAAAAAGTTGATGACCTTTTTTTAGTCATCCATTAATTTTTAAGTCCCGTACGATTTTCTAATAGGGGGGCCAAATGTCCTGTTTTTTTCTCCCACTACATGTGTTTAAAACCAAATGGGGGGGCACATTCCATGCAATTTTTAAATGGGGGGGCATGGCCGGATTGGCCCCCCCCTGGATCCACCCCTGGGTATGAATGTATGCTGTTGCATATACATGTACATTAAATGTAAGCATCAGCGTAGGCCTACATTCATACCCACACTATTGTTATCTTTACTTCATAAATTTTATGATTTTAATAAGTTCTTAATGTTAAGAATTTAATTTTCAAATAATATGGTAGGCCTATAGTCAACAAGCAACCTTTCTGGATTTAACTGCAACAATATCTTTTATAATAAACTGGCAGTTCTCCATCTTTGTCTGCGAACCTAAAAAATGCACTTCGGAAATGCTCGTTTTCATCGCCTGGAAAAATTGTCCGAATGTCTTGGAGGATCGTTTATTTTAAGCTTTATAGCAGCAAATAGGGCCTATCGTCTCAATCGTTTGTGTAGCATATAGGCCTAAACGCGGACATGCCATGGCGGCAGAGTGCCAACATCAAAACAAAGCCTTTTTACAGTTTCCATAAATTCAGAATTTTCTTAATTCTTATTTATAACGTCTTCATTTGAAATTAAGATATTAACACCACAAACTTCATTTTCATCCATTCAGTGTATAGCCTAGGATCATCATGCAGGCAAGTTTAACTCACTAGAATTAACCGATGGAGGAGTAGGCCTAATTACTGGCTCTGATTGCCCTCTTTTGAGATTCTGAGTTGAAATAGTGTGCGACTGTATAAGCTTACCAACTTTTGCCTTTTCAAACTTATTAGCTTTTTCTTTTTGTCTCTGTGCTCCAGATCTGTGTTTATAAAATGCTCCATCGGTGCGGGAGAAATTTATGATTTAGATTTTTTTTCCACTTGTGATTGAAATCTGACCACGCACAATTTTAGCAAAAGAACGTTCTGAGACGGAAGTGAGCGTGTTCTTTGGCAAAACACTGACAACTAAGGTAATGGACAATAGCAACAGTAGTGAAGGAGTACGTCTGACAGGACTGATTGCTTTTTAATTACCCCACTGACGGGACTAATTGCTTTTTAATTGCTTTTACGACTACCACTGACGGGACTAATTGCTTTTTAATTGCTTTTACGACTACCACTGACGGGACTAATTGCTTTTTAGTTACCCCACTGACGGGACTAATCGCTTTTACGACTACCACTGACGGGACTAATTGCTTTTTAATTACCCCACTGACGGGACTAATCGCTTTTACGACTACCACTGACGGGACTAATTGCTTTTTATTGCTGACTAATGACTTCTTTGATGTGCTGACTAATGACTTTTTATGATCGGCTGTCCCAGGAACGGGGTCCTTTGATGTGCTGACTAATGACTTATTTGATGTGCTTACTAATGACTTTTTATGATCGGCTGTCCCAGGAACGGGGTCCTTTGATGTGCTGACTAATGACTTATTTGATGTGCTTACTAATGACTTTTTATGATCGGCTGGTCCAGAAACGAAGTCCTTTGATGTATAATAGCTAATGACTTTATTTACATCCAACGGAGCCCTTTGATGTCCAACGGCTGCCTTTAATGACTTCTTTGATGTCCAAGGAATTCCTTTTATGCATAGTAGCTAATGACTTCTTTTGATGTCCAACAGATTTCTTGCATGCTATTGCACCATTTCCAACACTTAAGCTATATTGGCATGATTCCTTTGACATATAATGACAGATTTTTGTTGATAATAACATGCACATGCACAGATATTTCCGCCATCCTTTGTAAATGAAATTTATAATATTCTTTAAAATATAGCAGTCTTAGTAAACGGCACACAACGATAATATTATAACGTTTATATCCTACTCCAATCCAATCTCTCACACAGAAAAAAAATCTTTATGTAATAGCTAACACATGATTTTGATCTACAGGGGTCTCCTTTGATGAATTCTTTTGGCATAACGGATTTCCTGCTCACCCTTCCATTCTCTAATTGGAAATAATTTCTTATATTTAAAGCTTGTAGAACTTAGAAACATGCGAGCTGCTCATCCTTCCATTCTCTAGGTGGAGATAATTCCTTATATTTTAGACTTGTAGAAATTAGAAACACACAATCTGTAGTAACATTTCGAACTTTCCCGCACACAAACTCAAAAACCGACGAATACTTCAACCTTCCACTCCCAAGATGGTACCATTTCTAACTTTCTTGCACACACGAACTCAAAAACCGACGAATACCTCAACCTTCTAACTTTCTTGCACACACGAACTCAAAAACCGACGGATACTTCAACCTTCCACTCCCAAGATGGTGCCATTTCTAAATTTCTTGCACACACGAACTCAAAAACCGACGAATACTTCAACCTTCTAACTTTCTTGCACACACGAACTCAAAAACCGACGAATACTTCAAACTTCTAACTTTCTTGCACACACGAACTCAAAAACCGACGAATACTTCAACCTTCCACTCCCAAGATGGTACCATCTCTAACTTTCTTGCACACACGATGTCAAAAACCGACGAATACCTCAACCTTCTAACTTTCTTGCACACACAAACTCAAAAACCGACGAATACTTCAGCCTTCCAATCCCATGATGGGACCATTTCTAACTTTCTTATACCAACGAACCCAAAAACCGACGAATACTTCAACCTTCCAATCCCAAGATGGGACCATTTCTAACTTTCTTATACCAACGAACTCAAAAACCGACGAAATCCTCAACCTTCCACGCCAAGATGGTACCAGTTCTAACTTTCATATACACAGAAACTCAAAAATCGAACAGCAGCACTATCAGCCATTTGCAACATGGTCCCTTTCTACATCACACACACATACACAAACACACGCACACACAATCATCCTTTCTCGCAAGGCTATGTGCAAATATCCCATGTATGAATCTTTCAATTCACAAGGTGTCGCATCTTCAGACTTTCACACACACACACAAATCCAAAAGACATGGAAACATACAATCTTCAAATCTCTAGGTGGCGCATTTGCAGCATTTATCAATAGCTTAAGATCACAAATAAAATGAACAAAGGTCTGCTCCCAAGATGGTGCCCAAGCAACTTTTCCTGCCCAGACATGACCAAATATCGAACACATGCAGCATTTCTCATACACATAAGATCATCTAGCACACACAGGCAACTTTGCCACTACAAGGGAATACATAGTCAATATTTTACACACACACACACACACACACACGAGAACTTTTAAAATTTATAAGTTACAGATATATACTTTGACCAATTTTTTTCTAAATTAAGGTAACAAGGATACACGAAACTGTGAAGAACGTAATATACATAAGACAAAGACTTGAACTTCATAGTTGCAAAGTAGCAGTAATGAACATTGACACAGTCAAAATGATAAGTATGGTAGTTGTGCGAGCGAATAGGACTTGTACTTTTCGAACTATTTCAAAGTAAGGCATGAGATATTACCAATGTACAAAGTCAAACTTCTAAATTTGCTAAGTATGAAATGTAGATATTGAATGGCGAACGAAGTACTAAGCATGAAATGCAGGGATTACATTGATAAGTATGATAGTTGTGCGAGCGAATAGGACTTGTACTTTTCGAATTATTTCAAAGTAAGGCATGATATATTACCAATGTGCAAAATCAAACTTGTAAATTTGCTAAGTATGAAATGTAGATATTGCATGGAGAACGAAGTACTAAGCATGAAATGCAGGGATTGCATTGATAAGTATGATAGTTGTGCAAGCGAATAGGACTTGTACTTTTCGAATTATTACAAAGTAAGGCATGAGATATGACCAATGTGCAAAGTCAAACTTGTAAATTTGCTAAGTATGAAATGTAGATATTGCATGGCGAACGAAGTACTAAGCATGAAATGCAGGGATTGCATTGATAAGTATGATAGTTGTGCAAGCGAATAGGACTTGTACTTTTCGAATTATTACAAAGTAAGGCATGAGATATGACCAATGTGCAAAGTCAAACTTGTAAATTTGCTAAGTATGAAATGTAGATATTGCATGGCGAACGAGGTACTAAGCATGAAATGCAGGGACTGCATTGATAAGTATGATAGTTGTGCAAGCGAATAAGACTTGTACTTTTCGAATTATTACAAAGTAAGGCATGTAAGTAAGACACCTCACACTTCGCATCTTACATCGTTCCCCATGCAATCCGTGCATTTCATACTTAGTACTTCGTTCGCCATGCAATATGTACATTTCATACTTAGCAAATTTACAAGTTTGATTTTGCACATTGGTCATATCTCATGCCTTACTTTGTAATAATTCGAAAAGTACAAGTCCTATTCGCTTGCACAACTATCATACTTATCAATGCAGTCCCTGCATTTCATGCTTAGTACTTCGTTCGCCATGCAATATCTACATTTCATACTTAGCAAATTTACAAGTTTGACTTTGCACATTGGTCATATCTCATGCCTTACTTTGTAATAATTCGAAAAGTACAAGTCCTATTCGCTTGCACAACTATCATACTTATCAATGCAATCCCTGCATTTCATGCTTAGTACTTCGTTCTCCATGCAATATCTACATTTCATACTTAGCAAATTTACAAGTTTGATTTTGCACATTGGTAATATATCATGCCTTACTTTGAAATAATTCGAAAAGTACAAGTCCTATTCGCTCGCACAACTATCATACTTATCAATGTAATCCCTGCATTTCATGCTTAGTACTTCGTTCGCCATTCAATATCTACATTTCATACTTAGCAAATTTAGAAGTTTGACTTTGTACATTGGTAATATCTCATGCCTTACTTTGAAATAGTTCGAAAAGTACAAGTCCTATTCGCTCGCACAACTACCATACTTATCATTTTGACTGTGTCAATGTTCATTACTGCTACTTTGCAACTATGAAGTTCAAGTCTTTGTCTTATGTATATTACGTTCTTCACAGTTTCGTGTATCCTTGTTACCTTAATTTAGAAAAAAATTGGTCAAAGTATATATCTGTAACTTATAAATTTTAAAAGTTCTCGTGTGTGTGTGTGTGTAAAATATTGACTATGTATTCCCTTGTAGTGGCAAAGTTGCCTGTGTGTGCTAGATGATCTTATGTGTATGAGAAATGCTGCATGTGTTCGATATTTGGTCATGTCTGGGCAGGAAAAGTTGCTTGGGCACCATCTTGGGAGCAGACCTTTGTTCATTTTATTTGTGATCTTAAGCTATTGATAAATGCTGCAAATGCGCCACCTAGAGATTTGAAGATTGTATGTTTCCATGTCTTTTGGATTTGTGTGTGTGTGTGAAAGTCTGAAGATGCGACACCTTGTGAATTGAAAGATTCATACATGGGATATTTGCACATAGCCTTGCGAGAAAGGATGATTGTGTGTGCGTGTGTTTGTGTATGTGTGTGTGATGTAGAAAGGGACCATGTTGCAAACGGCTGATAGTGCTGCTGTTCGATTTTTGAGTTTCTGTGTATATGAAAGTTAGAACTGGTACCATCTTGGCGTGGAAGGTTGAGGATTTCGTCGGTTTTTGAGTTCGTTGGTATAAGAAAGTTAGAAATGGTCCCATCTTGGGATTGGAAGGTTGAAGTATTCGTCGGTTTTTGGGTTCGTTGGTATAAGAAAGTTAGAAATGGTCCCATCATGGGATTGGAAGGCTGAAGTATTCGTCGGGTTTTGAGTTCGTGTGTGCAAGAAAGTTAGAAGGTTGAGGTATTCGTCGGTTTTTGACATCGTGTGTGCAAGAAAGTTAGAGATGGTACCATCTTGGGAGTGGAAGGTTGAAGTATTCGTCGGTTTTTGAGTTCGTGTGTGCAAGAAAGTTAGAAGTTTGAAGTATTCGTCGGTTTTTGAGTTCGTGTGTGCAAGAAAGTTAGAAGGTTGAAGTATTCGTCGGTTTTTGAGTTCGTGTGTGCAAGAAATTTAGAAATGGCACCATCTTGGGAGTGGAAGGTTGAAGTATCCGTCGGTTTTTGAGTTCGTGTGTGCAAGAAAGTTAGAAGGTTGAGGTATTCGTCGGTTTTTGAGTTCGTGTGTGCAAGAAAGTTAGAAATGGTACCATCTTGGGAGTGGAAGGTTGAAGTAGGCCTATTCGTCGGTTTTTGAGTTTGTGTGCGGGAAAGTTCGAAATGTTACTACAGATTGTGTGTTTCTAATTTCTACAAGTCTAAAATATAAGGAATTATCTCCACCTAGAGAATGGAAGGATGAGCAGCTCGCATGTTTCTAAGTTCTACAAGCTTTAAATATAAGAAATTATTTCCAATTAGAGAATGGAAGGGTGAGCAGGAAATCCGTTATGCCAAAAGAATTCATCAAAGGAGACCCCTGTAGATCAAAATCATGTGTTAGCTATTACATAAAGATTTTTTTCTGTGTGAGAGATTGGATTGGAGTAGGATATAAACGTTATAATATTATCGTTGTGTGCCGTTTACTAAGACTGCTATATTTTAAAGAATATTATAAATTTCATTTACAAAGGATGGCGGAAATATCTGTGCATGTGCATGTTATTATCAACAAAAATCTGTCATTATATGTCAAAGGAATCATGCCAATATAGCTTAAGTGTTGGAAATGGTGCAATAGCATGCAAGAAATCTGTTGGACATCAAAAGAAGTCATTAGCTACTATGCATAAAAGGAATTCCTTGGACATCAAAGAAGTCATTAAAGGCAGCCGTTGGACATCAAAGGGCTCCGTTGGATGTAAATAAAGTCATTAGCTATTATACATCAAAGGACTTCGTTTCTGGACCAGCCGATCATAAAAAGTCATTAGTAAGCACATCAAATAAGTCATTAGTCAGCACATCAAAGGACCCCGTTCCTGGGACAGCCGATCATAAAAAGTCATTAGTAAGCACATCAAATAAGTCATTAGTCAGCACATCAAAGGACCCCGTTCCTGGGACAGCCGATCATAAAAAGTCATTAGTCAGCACATCAAAGAAGTCATTAGTCAGCAATAAAAAGCAATTAGTCCCGTCAGTGGTAGTCGTAAAAGCGATTAGTCCCGTCAGTGGGGTAATTAAAAAGCAATTAGTCCCGTCAGTGGTAGTCGTAAAAGCGATTAGTCCCGTCAGTGGGGTAACTAAAAAGCAATTAGTCCCGTCAGTGGTAGTCGTAAAAGCAATTAAAAAGCAATTAGTCCCGTCAGTGGTAGTCGTAAAAGCAATTAAAAAGCAATTAGTCCCGTCAGTGGGGTAATTAAAAAGCAATCAGTCCTGTCAGACGTACTCCTTCACTACTAGCAACTGCTTGAAACTTAAACAGTTGTAGTAGTGTAACAGTACTAGGCTACTATACTAACAGCCTATTAGGCTCTATTTGAAACAACATAAATCACAAGCAATAGGCTAAGTAATATGAGTGATTATAGGTTGGGCCCGCCGCCCGTAATCAACATATGAAACATATAATAATCACCGTAGCCCGGGCCCCCTCCGGGCCCCTAAAAGTCGCCGGGCCCCTGGGCATTTGCCCCCCTGCCCCCCCTCTCGGCGGGCCTGGCGTCAGCATCGACACCAATTCTTCGCGACACACCAACGACACACGATGTCTACGCGACACACCGCCGGTCTATTCGCGACACACAAGTGTGTCGCGACACACCGGTTGAGAACCTCTGGGTTACAGTATAAATCTGCCTGGCAGTGAGCAATCTAATACGCCACCCCATTCGCTCCTTTGATTTTCATAGGTCTATACGTGTACACTCTTTCTGATTGCAATATTTAACATTTATTTTACATCAGAATATTTAAAGAACAATTATTTTCATCAATCCTACTTCCATGTAACAAAAATTCTTTCAGTCAGTTCGTATTGTATTCCACTACGGGTGGACGAATTGTCCATAGACGAATCGTCCGCTTGACGAATCGTCCGCTTGATGAATCGTCCGCTTGACGAATTGTCCGCTTGACGAATCGTCCATAGGCGAATCGTCCGCTTGACGAATCGTCCGCTTGACGAATCGTCCGCTTGACGAATTGTCCGCTTGACGAATTGTCCATAGACGAATCGTCCGCTTGACGAATCGTCCGCTTGACGAATCGTCCGCTTGACGAATCGTCCGCTTGACGAATCGTCCATAGGCGAATCGTCCGCTGACGAAACGTCCGCAAACCATAGATTCCTACTCCCCACCCAATGGCCTTATCTGTTACATTTCACTGTACTGTGTTTGCATCAGTTTGCATCGGATTACAATCAATACTAGCATAATTATAATTAATCATCGGAGAACTTACTTCTGCTCTCCTGGTAAACCTCTGAGGCATCTTCCTTCTGTTGATCATCTCATCTTTGTTAACGCCTTCTTCATTCCTCGTCATCTTAATTCCTCGTCATCTTCATTCCTCGTCATCTTCATTCCTCGTCATCTTCATTCTTCGTCATCTTCATTCCTCGTCATCTTCATTCCTCGTCATCTTCATTCCTCGTCATCTTCATTCCTCGTCATCTTCATTTCTCGTCATCTTCATTCCTCGTCATCTTCATTCCTCGTCAAAAGAGTCATCTTCATTCTTCGTCATCTTCATTCCTCGTCATCTTCATTCCTCGTCATCTTCATTCCTCGTCATCTTCATTCCTCGTCATCTTCATTCCTCGTCATCTTCATTCCTCACCATCTTCATTCCTCGTCATCTTCATTCCTTGTCATCTTCATTCCTCGTCATCTTCATTCCTCGTCATCTTCATTCCTCGTCATCTTCATTATTCGTCATCTTCATTCGTCACCATCTTCATTCATCGCCATCTTCATTCCTCGTCATCTTCATTCCTTGTCATCTTCATTCATCGCCATCTTCATCCCTAGTCATCTTCATTCCTCGTCATCTTCATTCCTCGTCATCTTCATCCCTAGTCATCTTCATTCCTCGTCATCTTCATTCCTCGTCATCTTCATTCCTCGTCATCTTCATTCCTCGTCATCTTCATTATTCGTCATCTTCATTCGTCACCATCTTCATTCCTCGTCATCTTCATTCCTCGTCATCTTCATTCCTCACCATCTTCATTTATCGCCATCTTCATTCCTAGTCATCTTCATTCCTCGTCATCTTCATTCCTCGTCATCTTCATTCCTCGTCATCTTCATTCCTCGTCAAGAAGTGATGCTTGGTCTTTCTCCTCTCGGCTAGTCTAAAATATTAATAATAATAACAATAATACATTTTTATTGAAACAATCCGGTTGACAGACATCAACCAATTACAGTGTACATTTTATGCAATTGAAACAATTCGCAAGATCGCAGATCACAGACTACACAAATTTTAACTATACTAACAAAACAGACAGCCTGCAATAATCGGCGCAAATAGCAGCCTACAAACTATGTCCGCCACATACGGGGCGTGAACTCGTTACCTCTCGCTCTCAATGCCAGCGTGTTATCCAATGCGTTACCGGCTCTCCCGCGGTTATGATGGTTAGCCTATTATGGTTGTTGCTGGAGTTCTTCTATGGCATTCCTCTTTCGATTGCAGTGGCGCGCTATATAAATTATCTGTATCTACTTACCTTCTATAGCGTGTGTAATGTGTAATGTGTATACCATATACAATAGAAGATTTCGAAGTAGTTCATTTAAATTCGTTCGACGATCCTGAAAATAAAATGGCGTCTCCTCGCATGAAAGTGAACTGTCTCCCAGCATTGCTTTCAGAGTCAATTACGTCACAGATGATCGATGGCGTAATAATCACAACGCCTCTTGATGGCGTGCACCATTGAGATATACCACACGCAACAACTTTTGTAGCGCTCGATTAAGCTTATAATATATATCTCAATGGTGGGCACCGTGGAAGGCGTAGGCCTAAGCTTATAGTTTACAGATACAATACTATGCAATAATACAATGCAACTTAACTTCGCCACCGTTCGCACATTGATGGTGCCAGTCCCACACCTGGATGAAGAGGAGGGAGACGCTATAGAATAATCTTATCACCCAGTGTCGTTAAATTGAAGCTTCTGCTACAATACAATTTAAGACCTACTATACTTTTTCACAGATACAATACATCGTATTGTTTGTGTTTGTAGAGGCGCCCTTGTAACGTCATGTTCTGTGTTAGGCTATGGTCTCCGTGCCTTCTACGCGTGTATATTATTCTTTGCATAACGACACACTGCTATGTATTTTTTCAAATAGGTCTACCTCTTTGATACGCCCTCTATAAAATTGACACATCAGTATAGCAACAAATAATTTCGAAATCACTTACTACGTGAACTGCTAAGAAGACCCATCTCTTATATGCAGAGCCATTGAAACAACCTTCAAAAATTACGTCCTTGAAATCTGCAGTTCATTCAGATCAGTTCGTTTAGAGACGTATAGGCCTAATGCACACAAGTATACATTACTCATTATCAAATCTGCAAGACACAATTAATACAATACAACAAAATATACATTACAGATCTATATACATGTATACACATATATCCTACAGATCGTTGTGTGATTTTTAATGCATCTGCAGCAGTGGCGTAGCTACCATGTGTGCAATGTGTGCAAAGCACACCGGCCCACGACCTCCAGGGGCCCACAGAGGTTGTTGAATTATTAACCTATATTCTTACCTAATTAGTAATTCACATTATTTTGTGACAGATGTAGTTTTTGTGAACATATACTTGCATTAGGCTTTTAAACCTTACTACCGAATTCCCTTGAACTTGCTTTTTCGTCTCGAGCCATGATGGCCAAAATTTGATTGCGCAATTACGCTAATGTGTGTGAACGACAATAAATAATAGGTCTAGTTCAGTTTTAAGCTGAGAACAGTAAACGAATCATGCCCGCATCTTATTTTCGTTCACAAGTGTCACTAAGCAAAAGTCAAAGGCGGGTCTATGCTACCATTTAGGATAGAGTGATCATATCCGACCAGGGCTGTTTTTAAGGAATTTTTAGAACTGCACATCCTCTTCTCTCCTTTCTCATCCTCCATGGTAAATTACTTCCAATCTGAGGAAAATGACCTATTTTTACTAGTTTTAACTGCACGGAACGTGACGGAAGTGCTTCTACAACTGCACGAATCCATTTAGAACTGCACATTTTGTGTAGAACTGCACGTTAAAAAAGCCCTGTATCCGACTATCTGTCACGTTCTTGTATTGCAATTAAATGGTGTACCGAAGAAACTTCATACTTGTCACAGGCATGCTCGTGTATTCCGGTCATATGCTGGATATAGTAACGGTAGTAAACTGACATTTCCCTCAACCAGAGTGAGAATTTCCCTGGATCGAGTTTGAGGTTGTTCAAACCTCGCTAGTCTTTCTTAGGGTCACATAGTTGGCCTAAGTCTTTTCACCTTTTCACAACCCAACTCCACGTGGATCATAGCATGATCCCCCAGTTATTTTTCAACAATTCTCACACTGCTCTCAAATCTTCTCAGCTCTCACCCCAATATCAGACACCAAATTGAGCAATTGTGTGGATCACGGTCCTAGGAATTCATGCATTTGCCCCAATTTTTGCACTTGTAAAGAATAGGCTGCTGCTAACTTATTTTTAGGTAGGGCCTACCTGGGACTAATAATTATAAGTCCCAGGGTCTACCATGAAAAAGTGATGATTGCATCGTTTTTGGTGTGCAAGTTGTAAAACATGAACCGGAATTAATATATGGTTGAGACTTTTTGCTGAAAAAAATAATGCTACAAAGAAACTCTATGATGCCATGACATTGTTTTAAGGAGGCAGCTAATAATAATTAGTGGAAAGTCTGCAACGTGAAAGATTTTAAATTCTACTGGGAAATCACTGCAGTCAGGCCTGTAACACTTTAGTTAATCTGTCTCATTCGTACAGCTGCAGCATTCATGTTTTTTCTCTGAGTGAGTTGTATTACATGTGTTGGGCCTAATAGCAAACGCAATAGATTAGTTTTATGATCTTGATTGCAAGAACGAGAAGATACCAACCTTACAGGGCCAAACCGGGGGGCCCATGCGGGACCCCTGCACACGGGCCCACAAAAAGCTAGCTACGCCACTGATCTGCAGCGTGCATGCAGGATTCCGCCCCCACGATTCAAAGGCGGACATAAAAATACGTCTGGATCCATGTTCAAGGATAATCTTGCGCAGTCTGTGTGTGTATATACATCTGCATAATATCACGCGTATTTAGATGTCGCTTTGTAGAAAAAGAATTCGAAACAGTGGGAGGAAAATCTGGTTAATTTATTGAACTGCATTCCTGCTTTGTTTTGCCGTTGAGTATAATTATAATGCCATTTCGTCTATCCTGTTGTATCGACATATCTGTGTGTGTGTATGTGTGTGTGTGAGTGTGTGTGTGTGTGCCGCTTCTGCTGCGTGGCGTATAGACCTTTGTCTGTTTATATTTAGAGTCAACTGAGGATTGATTTGACTATAATTAGTCGTTCGGGTGTTTCCACCCATATTATGCTTTCGCTGCATGCTCATTGTTCACATCATCATTAACATGCTTTAATGGAGACACGCAACTAGCAAAGTCGTATATGAACAATCGAAGACCTATATTATGCACTTCTTTTGGACAATTGTGTCTATAATGTGCATTGTGTAACGGGTATAGATAAATGCCTTGTTTATTATTATTATTATTATTATTATTATTATTATTATTATTATTATTATTATTATTATTATTATTATTATTATTATATTATTTTATTTTTTTAATTTTTTTACCCGAGGTATTTATGATCCCTCAGGTGTGCCAAACAATATCCGGAGATATAACTAATGTCGCTCTGGAACGGCAACTCACTCGGTAGTGCATGGTTGGGCAAAAGTTTTTTATATTATTATTATTATTATTATTATTATTATTATTATTATTATTATTATTATTATTATTATTATTATTATTATTATTATTCCTTTTAATGTCTTCAACAAACAACAACAGTAACAGATTATTATTATTATTATTATTATTATTATTATTATTATTATTATTATTATTATTATTATTATTATTATCGTATACGACAATAATTGTTATTATTTTTTCTACTATTATTGTTATTATTATTATTTTTTTATATTATTATTATTATTTATTTATTTATTTTATTTTTTTTTAAATTATTATTTTATTATTATTATTATTATTATGCATTTCATACAATTATGCAACTATAAGTTGCTCTAGTTAAAAGTAGCGCTATGTCCTTTGAAACCGATTTAAAGTTCAACTCTTTCGCTCTCCGCTCTATAGATTAGCAGCTCAACGTATACTTATCCATTCAGAGTTTAGCAATTGATCGTTGTCAAAGGTATACTTCAATCTGTGCATCGTTGCTTTAATTTCCTCAATCTTTTGTGTATCCAGTCTATCTATATCTCTTAGGAACTCTTGCCAGAGGTTTTGAGAAGGTCGATGATAGGATGAAAGAGTGCAGCTACGTGTAGATGAGGAAAAACTCGTAGGCCTATATATGCCTTGTATGATTCACCTATATACATGTAGATTCTCCCCAAAGCATTTGGCAATGTAACTTATGTATGGTCATGGGCGGAGTTTGGTTTCCGTTCTTGGAGGGGCTAAAGCCTTCTTGGGGGGAGGGGCTAAGCCCGGGAAAAGATACCATTTACACGGTAAAAAAATAATCTGGGTCTTCTTGGGGGGTTTAGCTCCCCTAGCCCCTGATAAACTCCGCCCATGTGTATGGTTACTAGTTAACCAAATATGCAGGATTGGAGGTCGTATATACTATAGCATGGATCCAAAACTGGTTATCATGCTGAAGGCCATAGTGAACAAGAATTAAGGACAAATATTCTAAAGCAGTGTTTAAAGTTTCACATGGATCAATTTCTGGACCACTGCCACTTATGATTTTTTTTATTAATGACATATATATAATAGAATTCCATCTGAAGTCTCTAAGCTTGCAGATGGTATACGAAATTACATACAGAGCTGCAGGGGGTAATGAAGAAGAAGAAGCGGAGAGATGTTGATATAGAGGATAACAGAAGAATGGCCACTGCAGGACTAGACATGAGGCTCTTGCATTTGGAGATGTGCTTGATGATGCATATAATTATACGGGGGAAAGGTAACAGTTTATATATGTGATTATTGTTTATGTAAAAGTGAACGCAGAAGAAAGAAGATGAGTCAGCGATCACGCACAATAATATTATGGCAAAACCTCCGCAGCAATGTATTGAAGCAGCAGAAAGGCTGTCCACGTCTTAAATGAATGTGGTCAAGAGTACAATGGTTGGCAGAGGTATACATAATGTATACTGAGATTTTTTCACATAATTGGTGAGGCCACAATTGGATTACTTCGTGCAGGTAGGGAATCCATTATGCCCGAAACATAATATAGAAAGTGCAAAGACCATGTCTACTGATACGATTTGTTTGAGCTGAAGGGTTTGAGGTAAGAAGAAGAAGTTTGACAGATGTGTTGGCTAACAATAATGGACAGAAGAACTAAGGAGCAGAGGAACGCTAATTGATGCTAACAAGATTATCACCTGCTGAGAAGCAGTACATGCATTAATTTTGAAGATTCTTTGAATTAGGCGACGAGACAGAGATACATGAGTGACATTGTATATCTATGCAGTGACGTCTGAATTATTTACGAAGACGACTCGCAGATTAAGGTAGAAAGCTTTTGCGCAAGAGCTCTAGACTTCTTGTTGAATGGTTTTGATGATGGCAATGACTATAGTGAACACTTTGCACGCTGATCCCACCCTGCTGAACTCACCACTTCCAATGGATATTTGCTCAGCATACCAGGGCAACCGTCGACGAGGAAGCAGATGCATTGAGTTACTATAAGCTTGTATTGATTACGCACTGTACAGTTATACAAATTATAATATCAATACATGTTCATATAAGATTCATTTAGTTAATTTGTGTTCTTTGTTCTCTTTCTAATGCTTTCATTGCTATGTTTCTTTGGAAACGTGTGTCCGGTTTCATGGAACTGGTCACGTATTAAGTCTCGCACTCATTGGTACCGCAGTCTCCTAATTTACATTGAAAGTTTGAAACCAATGCATATTGGTATACATGACAACCTTTGCTACCATCTAATTTCTTCTAAGACGAATCGGTCTCCCTAATTAAGCTGGGATCGAGTCTATTTTTCACATCAGATTTATTCCTAAGAGGTTGTACCGCTTCTTTGTAATACAATTCAATGAGAAAGTCAATTTACATGTCTCCATAGCTCAAGAAATGATTGATTGCTCTGGAAGTGTATGCGTGCCTTGCATAATCAATTCATCTACACAAAGCCTTGGCAAAATTCGCAAAGACCGACGTAAGTAAGTAAGAAAAATGGACGTGTGGTCTTTTTCCTTTTTTTCTGACGTCGACCTTTGTCATAGCGTCATCCATCTTGATGTATTGGAATCAAGCGGGTGACCATCTGTCATGCTCAACCGTCGCAGAAGATTCAATTTAGACGCGTTTCCCTCAAGAATAAATAAATATCTTGTAGGCGCCATAGACATTGATTTGGTCAAACGATCATGTTCGGTAATAAAACGATCGATTGATCATAATTATTATATATGCAACTATGTGCAAGTACATGTATATGTATGTATGTATGTATGTATGTATGTATGTATGTATGTATGTATGTATGTATGTATGTATGTATGTATGTATGTATGTATGTATGTATGTATGTATGTATGTATGTATGTATGTATGTATGTATGTATGTATGTATGTATGTATGTATGTATGTATGTACTATGTATGTATGTATGTATATATACATGTATGTATGCATGCATGTATGTATGTATGTATGTATGTATATATACATGTATGCATGCATGTATGTATGTATGTATGTATGTATGTATGTATGTATGCATGTATGTATGTATGTATGTATGTATGTAGCATGTATGTATGCATGTTTGTATGTATGTATGCATATATGTATGTATGTATGTATGTATGTATGTATGTATGTATGTATGTACATATGTATGTATGTATGTATGTATGTATGTATGTATGTATGTATGTATGCACGCATGTATGTAATACTATGTATGTATGTACATATGTTGTATGTACGTATGTTTTTATGTGCACTTGTTATAGCACCCTTCAAGATCCCTACTCAGAGGCGCTCCCGACTACTGAGTGGACACGCTTCGAAATTTCACGCCGAAGCGCTGAGCAATTGCGAGTAAAGGACTTGTCCAAAGTCCTTAGGCGGTGACTTGAGGTGGATTCATACCTGCAACCCTCCGGCTGCAAGGCGACGAACATACCCGCTGCACCACCGCGCCCAAAAACGGAATGTATGTATGTATGAATCTATGTATGTATGTATGTATTTATGTATGTATGCATTACAGCAATTTTATACTCAGGAGCGCCAGTAGCGGAGCCAGGGGGCTAGGGAGCTACATGTAAGTCTCCCTAAAGAGGCCATCCTGGGGCTAATCCCTAAAAAATGAAATACACCCATGAGATTTCGCTCGGATGACTAAAAAAAGGTCGTCAGACATTTTGGCGAATGAAAATGGAAAATTTCCGCGAGGATTCAGCCCCCCAACCTGAAATCCTGGCGCCGAGGAGCGCATTCGTGTACGCATGAATGAACGTATACGCATTTTTATCATCTTTGCAGTTTGAATGCATATAATTATGTATTTATTATTTTTGCTTTCTATTAATGTGCCCTTGTAGATCTGTATTATTTACGTGTTGTATTCGACTAAGCATGAATATTTCGCCTTTTGGGACACAACAAGAGCATGATCAATGAGTATTAGTAAGAACCAAGAAGCACATCGCGCATTCAGCATTTTAGTTAATGGTAGAAGTTCCCAAGTCCCAACCATAACCGAACGGAAATGTTCTTTTTCCGTTTCCTTGAGTCGGCTGCAGTAGACAATTCCCAATGTCCTGGATATGGATTTTCTACATCACAGGTGTTGTCGATTACATCCAGCTCATAAAACGATGTATACTAAAACTGAGAAACATGCGTCGTCCAGAAAGATCTTCTCCAGGACTCACATGATGCGTTCAAATTGCGCATCCAGAGTTGGCGAATCTGGATTTGTTTTGCATGTGCAAAAAGCTAACCCCATTCCGTGAATCGATAACCAATGGGCTTGCTAGCCACTCAAATAATAAAATGGATGAAACACGACGTAATATTGCACATTGATTATTGCCAGCAACAACATCAACATATAGGAGGTATTAAATTACGTGCTATTCAAAAGACTTTAGTACTATACTCTTGGATGAACATGTCAATATGCAATAAAAAAATTAATGACTCCGTAGAGGTTGACCAACGCAGTCCGACTATTATTAGATGTTGTGCTTCAATTATTCAACTCCTGCAGCGCAACCATAATAATTATATCTAGAAATGATCGAGAAATGAACGATTATTCTGAGCAATATTGTTGTAAACGACACTAAACACCTGCGAGGTGGTGACTAAGAAATGTGCTTTGCTTTCAACAAATAAGAAGGCGTACTGTTTTTCGACTTCTCGCTTTCTGACTCCTGTTTAGCTGATACCATCTGCTTGTTGCTATTTCGCTGGAGTCCAGATGGTCGTAGATTCTCCACTTAGATATGCAACTTGCTTCTGGAGAAGAGCTCTTTATGGCTCGACTGGTCTCATTATTGACTCCATCGAAAGCTGCATCCACAAACGTGCCGACTACTGATTTGGCCCTAAAAACTTCATGGTACGGTACACTGTGCATCCGAATTTCCCCTCATTCGCACAATATAACCAGTCATTGTCTGATAGGAACTTTCGTGAGTCGATTAAAACCACATGTAGACTAGACCTAAGTTGGATGATACAGCTTCACTAAAACAGAGAACAACAAAATAAGGACGCGTAAGGCATACCCTATTTGCGCAGCTACAAGTGAACTCAAATTATGCTGCAGACCACTTAAAATTCCTCATCAGTATCACCAGGGGCGTAGCCAGGAATTTTTCATGGGGGGGTCGTTTTTTTTTGTCTCGCCGGATACCCTTTCTGAAACCAACCAACAGTATTACAGTAAATAAAAAGGGAATAAAGTAACAAAGGAAACAAAGTAAGAAAAACAATTGTTACTACAAGCAATTGTTCTGTTTTTTCTTATTTAAGTGGATAACTAACCTATAAAAAACTTTTCCCCTAGGCCAATGGAGGGTTTAACCCCTGAAACCTCTTGTATATCCTGTATATACTTCTCCAGAAACAAGTTGCATATCTATCCTGTTCCAGGTGGAACAGTTCTGGGTGGAAAAAGAAGACAACTTAATAAATAAGTTTAACAACGGTCACTATATATATATATAAAGAAAGTTGTGTCAAATCAATTGAAACATAGATTAGGTCTACATAAATATTTTACAACAAACCTTAATTAATTTCATGTCGCAGTCTGCTCTTCTTCTAGTTTTCAAGGTTAGCAGGTAAAGATAAAGAAAACATCGCAGTGTATTAGCTTATATTTGTATTTGAACATTCAATTTATAGAGCGCATATAAGCTTAGTAGGGTGATCCATTCAGAGGCGCTATTTAGCTATTAATAATTATTGAGTACTTAAAACCTATAGTAAGCTCCTTCTATGTTGGCTACAAAATGATGCAAAAAATTCCATTTTTAAGATCACTTCAGAAATACTTACTTGCTTGAAAGAAATCAGTTGACTGATGTCACTGCAGTCTATTCTCTTCAACTTTGGTGTGACGACAGCCAACCCAACATCAAATTTTACCTAACAATGCGGTATATATTTAGCCTACAGTGTCTAACCTTCGTGTGATACTTCATCGCATGTCTACATAGAGAGCTTTTTAGGTTTCTCTTCCATAGCCTACCATTGTGGGGCGCGGTGGTGTAGTGGTGGCGTCGTTGCCTTGAAGCCGGAAGGTTCGAGGTTCGAATACACCTCGAGTCGCCGCGTAGGGACCTTGGGCAAGTCCTTCACTCGCAATTGCTCAGCGCTTCGGCGTGAAACTCCGATGCAGTGTCCGCTCTGCAGTCGGGAGCGCCTCTGAGTAGCGGTTGAGGGCTGGAAGAGGCGCTATAACAAGTGCGCATACAAACAAATTGAGATGTATTGTATATCAATATATCGCTTATATTATAATTATATAGGCCTAAGACATCTCAATGTTCCGCACCGTGATTATTTGTTTCGAATATTATGGCAATGACTTATTGCGATTTTAGGGTGTACGCCCTAATGGGTGGCTGTCGAGTGTCGATGTGTTTGTGTGTGTGCGTGTGTTTGTGTGTGTGTGTTTGTGTGTGTGTGCGTGTGTGTGTGTATGTCTCTGTGCCATTGACAGACACAATGCCAGTAGATTTATTCACGGAATCAGATTCTGCATAGACCGCTATTTATTTTCAGCCTTTCGTAAATCGTAAATCGCAAACTCGTAATAGTTTTTATTTCTATTCAGCGCCGAAAAACGTAGTCGCGGAAAGCAGCTTATGCACAGGCGCTCAATCAAAACAAAGTCAATAGACAGAGATTCAAGATCCGGAGAGTCAACAAGATCAGGCGTTAGGGTGGACCATGGATGATGCTTAGAGTTGAAACAGCGTATGTGGGGAAGTGGAGGAATCAGAATAGGAGCTGTGAAAAAGGAATTTCCAGTGAAATAGCGTATACCTGTGGGATCTATAGCCTCTCCAGGAAACACAATTCATGTGTCGTTAGAGTTTAGACCGCAGTCCAAATAAAGATTATATGTTTTAAATCAAGACTACGTGCAGTTACGTAGCGAAAACACGAGACTGTCATCCAAAATAGGCTACTGATTCCATTCGATCTCTTAACAAGATTATACCTCCGCCAGTGGCGTAGCAATAGGGCGTGCAACCTGTGCAGTGCACGAGGGCCCCCGGCTGTCAGGGGCCCCCCGGGGTCAGAGTCAATTTTTTGCTTTAAGGATATTCAGAATGTATTAAAAAAAATCTACAGCGTACACACCCAGTAATTTTTTGTGTTTCAACCTGAATGTCCATGATTAAGCTGCCTTATTACAAATATTTTTACTCTTTGCAGTCTTTGTCTGGAAGTAGTTATGCTGACGTATAAACATAGTTGTGCCATGGTCTATATACGCAGACGCGTTTGAAATTTATTATCTTTGTAGTAAAATGTAAAATTTATAAAAGATAACTGCATAGCCTATTTACATGGAAATTTTATGCTTTCTAACGCTCACACGGCACTCTTTCTGTCCCCCCCAAGTTATGCCTAAGTCTTATTTAAGTGGCGCTGCTAGACGACAAGCACGAGAAGAACGGGTAAAGAAGACCGCCAAAATGCAAAAAATTCCGCATTTATGATGCATACGGAGAGCGAACTTGCACCGATGTACATACTGCAGACGTGGGGGCAGAATCGAATTCCGGTTTGATCAGTGCAGAGAATGGTGGTTGACATGGATATTGACACTGAGCCGAGTAGGCCTCGAACTTCAGAGGCTATACGGTAGCAGTTACATCACCAATGGATTCAGTCTTGACACCTCAAAAGTGGTGTATATTTTTGCACAAGAGAAGGCACGCAAACGAGCATTTTAGCATTTCGGATTTTGACCCCGTAGTAGGCTAGCCGTACACTTGATTGAGTCATTTCACACTTGCCAAATTCGATGCATTTTCCCGCTCTTTTAATAAACATTAAACAAGCCCAACAGCTTGGAGAATTTAAGTAGGGCCTCTGGGTGATTGATGATTAATACTTCAGGAGATTAAGCAATTTTTGTGACTAGTTTTGTATGGTATTCTAGTTCAATTTTTCTCTGCTGATATGGAGAAGAATATGCTTCATTAGATAAATTTGTTAAAATAATTTTTAAAAATGTGGCTAGTTTATTTTCATTTAACTTTGGTGTTAAATACGCAAATTTCGTAAAGGAACCAGGCGTTTTGCACAGCTTTGTTGTTTGAAATCGAATGGGGTTTCAAGCATTCAAGGGCCCACCACCTTAGCTCTGCACATGGGCCCACCAAGACCTTGCTACGCCACTGACCTCCGCAAAATAATATAACTTCTCAGCAGTTTTCAAATATGATATTACAACGCAATGAGCCATCATAACTAACGCATGCAATGAAGAAGAAGAAGAAGAAGGTCATTTCCTTAAGCCTGGTCTGCCGTCGCAGCCATGGACGACCCAAGTTTCTTAGCCTCGGCATATGAAGACAGGTGACCTCCCTTGCCCTCTCATCCTTCAACCGACAATTTACGGCAAACCTGTCGTTCAGCAGGCTAAGCACTGCACTATATATTAATAATTTATATATATATATATATATATATGAGCCACAGATGACCTCTGGACTAATCACGTGGGCTAATTCAGATTTTCAAAACGATCTCAGCCATGCAATCCTTCGCCAAACGACTGATCGATCACCTGTGCAAAAATACCGATTCTATCTACTTTCTCTGCAGTCGCAGCCTTTGGCTATCTTAGGCCACTGAATACATACAGGCATCAATAATTATTGAAAACAGACTCCAGTAATTTTAGTATGTAGCGTCTCTGGTAGATCTCTCTATGGGGCGCTATATAAATTTATGCGATTGTTGACTGATCGATCGATTGATTGATTGATTGATTGATTGATTGATAGTCTGTAAGTAGCCTATTCTTTCTATGACGGGTGAACATTGAAGACATATGCTGATGCCGACGGATGATGATCTGATTTTGGGTATTGACGGTTCTCTTATTTTATAGGTTAAGGGGTGACTCCTTTTTAGGTGCCTCTTCTCATAATCTATTAAATCTATTAAGGCAGCGGGTCTCAATTAATCAGAGACTATGAGAAATATCGGATATCATATCTGACTGAATTTCACCACAACTCACAGCAGAGTTACGCAGAATCTGTTTGTGCGAGAGAGCGACCAACGACTTGCAAGATTACAGAGCTTGCGATTCATACAGGTCAACCATCCATCGTGCTATATTTGAGGAGCAGTTCTAGAAATGTTGTTACATTACGTCACATGAAAACTCTAATCTACACATCTGTATACACATTAATAATATATGAATCATCCCACTAACTGCTCTATGGTATACACGCGCTTCCGGTGACGTGAACTTTCTTCAGCAGACAAAATGCATCATCCATTTCTGCCACAGTAGTGTCTCATCATTCATCATCACCTGAGTGACCAGCCACTAATCGGTCGAGTTCAAAGCCTATCGGACTCTATCGAGTTCTATCGGACTCTATCGGTTTGTGTTGGTGAGGGGGGCGTTCAAAGGCTGCGAAGTCGATCATCGCGCCTCCTTACACCAATCGGTTGACGATCGTTCAGCAGATGAATCAGAGAGGACCGCAGTGGCTGAGAACGTCAGATCCTGTTGACTAATGTTGACTAATGTTGACTAATGATGCTTATGACAACGACGACGACGACGACAAAAGGAGGTGGACGAGATAACGACGACCGTGGTAGTGGTGCGCGGTGGTGTACGGGTATACGTTCTGTTCCTTGAAGTCGGATTACACCTCAAGCCGCCGCGCAGGACCCTGTGCAAGTCCTTCACTCGCAATTGCTCTTGCGCTTCCGTGGTGGTGGTGAAATAAGTTGCATTCAAAGACTCAGATGATGATAAACGGTATGCGCTGTAACCGTTTGCGGTCTGTCAACCGGATTGTTGTATAAACGAAAATTATTATTATTATTATTATTATTTTATTATTATTATTTTTTAAATTTTTTTAAATTTTTTTTAAAAATTATTATTTCCTCTTAATATTTTCAACAAACAACATCAGTATAACAGGAAGTACAAAAAAACTAGGGAAGCAGTGGCTATTGTTACATCTCCTCTAGAACCCGGTCAGCTAAAGTGCCTCGAAAGGCCACCGAGTTGAAGCGCTGAATCGTTATTATTATTATTATTATTATTATTATTATTATTATTATTATTATTATTATTATTATTATTATTATTATTATTATTATTATTATTATTATTATTATTATTATTACTACTACTACTACTACTACTACTACTACTACTACTACTACTACTACTACTACTACTACTACTACTACTACTACTACTACTATTATTATTATTATTATTATTATTATTATTATTATTATTATTATCATCATCATTAGGATTATTATTATTAAAATTATTATTAGGATTATTGTTATTATTATGATGCGACAATCGTTTCATATTATTTGTCAATGTTGATTGAAGCTGAGTTGAGATCAAAATTAAATCGTACAATATAATATGAGTTTGTGTAAGCATCACCTCACAGATTTTTTACCGGATAAAAATGGAAATATAGCGTAATAGAAGTTAAAGAAATGTTATGCAATGTTATTTCACTATAGGTCGTATACGTTTTATTGCGCTTAGCCTACATTGGAGAAGAGTCCAACCTTTTATAACCTTTCTTCCTTTTCATTCTTCTCTTCTTCTCCTTTTATCTCGCTGCTTGTCTGTGTCCCTATACTTATTTCCATGTCCTTCCCTCTACTTTATCTGTACATACCTCTTCCAATGTCCTTCCCTGTCCTGTCTCTGTTCTTGCTTCTTTCCATGCCCTCTATCCTTTTACCTGCCCATGCCTCTTCCAACGGTCTTCCCTGTCCTGCATCTGCCCTCGCCTCTTTCCTTGTCCCTTCCTGTAATGCCACCAATACCATAAGAGCAACTGCGACAATTTTTTCATATTATTAGCCAGATCAAATGTAAGTGTATTATTTAATTTAAATAGATTATAAAGTATGGTCAATGAAATATAGAACTCGTTAGATGAGCACTCTGACTATTTCCCTCTGACTAGCTATTTGCTTTATGTTTTTTGTGTTCATTTCGCAGCGCATGTGTTGATATTATTTATTATACTCTATGACAATTCATTTGATGCTTGACTGATTTTCTCTCTGCAGGGGCTGGATCTTCTACATGGTCTTTCACTTCAACTTTACCATCACCTGCCACACGGTTGCCATGTGGCTGACGGTCGTCCTCGCCGTCTTTCGCTACGTCGTCGTCTGCCACCACCTGCACGGACCAACCCTGTGCAACATCCACCGAGCACGGGCGGCCGTCGTCGCCGTCGTCCTAATGTCCGTCGTCCTGTGCCTGCCGACCTTCGTCCTCTACCGACCGGACAAAGCGGACGACTCGTCCGGTTACTGGGTCGTCACGAATTCCTTCGTCACCCAGCTGCACCTCGACATCAACTTCTGGCTGTTCGGCGTCGTCCTCAAGGTCTTTCCGTGCATCCTGCTCTCCATGCTCAGCCTCCTCCTCATCCTCGCCATGAGAAGAGCCGGTCGCAACCGACTGAGGCTCCGGTCGTCGGCCGCCGCCGCCTCCGCCTCTGCGGTCGCCCGTCGCGGCTCCGAGCGATGCCTCGACTCCGATCAGAACCGAACGACGTGGATGCTCGTCGCCGTCGTCCTCTCGTTCGTCGCCGCCGAGTTGCCGCAGGGCATCATCGCCCTGCTGAGCGGCGTTTACAACGAGGTCTTCGACACCGTCTACGTCCCTCTCGGTGACATCTGGGACATCCTCGTTCTCGTCAACAGCGCCGTTAACTTCGTGCTCTACTGCACGATGAGTCGCCAGTACCGCACGACCTTCAGGCAGATCTTCTTCCCGCGGGGCTGCTGCAACAAGGGAGGAGGCGGAGGTGGGGGAGGAGGGGGTCGGTCCACCGCGTCGACCACGAGGAATGGAGTGGCGTACACGATGATCAACCTCAAGTCAAAGACTGCGGTCGAAAGTTAAACCCTCTTGTAGTAGCGCCATCGAGTGAGAGAGATGGTCGACGGTTGTTTACAAGTCATCAAACTGTAGGGGTTCTATTCTTAGACCCCCTCTGTTTTAAGCCTCCTCCTCCTCCTCCTCCTCCTCCTCCTCGTCCTCTTCGTCCTCATCATCCTCATCGTCCTCGTCCTACTCCTTCTCCGGTGATCACAACGTCTCATGCGTCTGTTCACATATTATAATCCGTCGTCGTCGTCATCATCATCAATGCCAACAACGACGACGATAAATTGCACCATCATAATCTAGCACACCAGTGCTGAATCAGTTTCCTCTTGATCATTATCAACGATATCAATCATTATTAGTTACTACCACCAACATCATCATTATCGTCGTCGTCATCATCATTGTCAGTAACAACTACATCATCGTCGTAGTCCCAGATTTTGCCATTATTTTTCATCTTCATCTTCCCCGTCGTCATCATCCTTGACAGCATCATCAGCGTCATCGTCATCATCAGCAACAACAGTGTTGTCGTCATCTTCGTCATTATGAACGTCATAAGTAGCCATGCTATCCCCATTGTCGATCACGATCGTTGATTTCATCATCATCGTAGTCATAACCATCATGATGCTCATTGTCGTCATCACCACCATCGTCATCATCGTCATCGTCGTCGTCGTCGTCGTCATCATAGTCACTGGCGAACAGCAGACATTATGAATTCTATCTTCAATCCATTCCACGGCTGCATGTATTTCTTCATCGAGATCGGGGAACTTATAGCGCACTGCATGCCGGGAGAGGTCGCTTTATCGGATTCTTAAACAGATCTTGTGGAAAAGAGAGATCTCCTTCTTCCTAAGTATGCTGTAAACTGTTAGAAAATGCGCTTCATAAACGTCACGGTGCATAGATTAGATTCGGTTTATCGATAGACGTACGTCGCTAGATTAACTTTGACTGGCTATTGCTGATCACAGCGGAGATACATGTAGGGTACCGTACTACTTATATAGTGCACCACGTTATATGATTGTATTACAATGGGCTCAATTAATGTTGAATTGAAAATCATTGTCATGATCTGTGATGTAATTAGATAGTTACTCTTTGATTTTGGTGTTATTCGAGGTGGTGCTCAAAATTGTCGCTAACAACTACTACTATAGTGTTAGGCCTACGCCTCGTGATATTGGGCTTCTGCAGTAGTATAGGCCTACCTATATACAGTAGGCCTATATCAAGACGAACTGGGCACCGATTAAATAAATTATATATTAAATAAATTATATAGGCCCTATCTCGTTTACTCAAGAGAATTAAATTAACATACCGTAACTTATTACATAGAAAAGAAATGAAGATTGGACTAAGCTATCTGTTTCTGCAAAATTCTAGACTGGGCATTGATATTTCAAGACGATTTCGGAGCAATATTGACATTTTTCCAGCATAGGTCTACACAAATTGCTGGCAATACTTATAGATATTTTGCAATAAGCATAGGGCATAAGCTAGATGGTAATATTTAAAGCGCAAAAACTGTTAGTGCCAAATCCAGGAGTAAGCCTTCATATCAATATTCCCGACAGTTTTCGGCTAGACGCCTTGGCAACACTTCTTTTCGGTGAGGATCGAAATGAAGCTGGTAATATATTATATGTAATATATAATATATAATAATATGGTAATATATATATAGAAAGCGATTGTGAATTGTTTCCTGATATTCCTAATGGTAAGAAGTGGTTTCTCAGAATGTTTAATGCCTCCGGTGGCCAGCGGCGGTGCGTCTATCGCGGGTTTCTTTATGCCTTCTGGTGCAATCTCTTTCAGACATTTGCTCTTTTAAGCCCGCCGACGACGAGGCGTTTCGTTTTACGACTTCGTTGGAAATCTGCGCTAAATAAATATTTCAAGAAAACCTCTTTAGGGGATGAAATCACGAAGAAACGATTCCAATTACACCTGCGCAAATACTAAATCGCATGGGACGTGATAAGATTATATCTTCTGTCGGAGGCTCGGAGCGCAGGTTATACTTGGAGGTAAACTTGTTAAACAATAGAAAAATGCAGTTGCCATTATTTTAGATCCGCGAGCCACCGAAAGAACAGCCTAAACTCTAGTGACCGACTTGGGCTACTAAACTATTATGATATGAGATGCTTTCTGCGTTCAAGGACTCAGTCTCGGAGGGATGAAGAGTAGTTTAGTTACTATAGTATACATTATTCAACTTTAAGTTTAAACAGAAAGGTTGCCATTTTTAGTGCACAAAATTTATTAAGGTGGATTTGCATAGAAAGTGTAGGAAGCATGCTGGTAGGCTATTTACGACAGTAAACAGGTTCATGCATGCAAAGTCATCGAGTAAAACCTTCTTCTAGCCTATATCTGCAATGGACATGCGGTCCTGCAGCACAAATCGTAATCGTAATCTCGAAACTTCTACAGCGCCCACAAAAGCCAAGTCGCGGGAACCAGCTTATTCACAGGCGCTCAATCAAAACAGAATCGATAGGCAAAGAGATTATCAGAATTTTTTTTGACAATCCTGCTTACTTTAAAGTACTTGTGGATATGCTACTTAAAAATCCTGACCCATTTGTTGGAGTTCGTCAAACGGCCGACAACAAAATTTACTTTAAATCGGGCGTATACCTGTGGGCAATTAGATGCAATACAGCTCATGACTAATTCTAACGCATTCACCCATTATTTTGTCCGAGATCTCTTTTCTGACAACCTATGAATTGATCGATCAGCCAGTCAGTCAGTCAGTCAGTCAGTCAGTCAGTCAGTCAGTCAGTCAGTCAGTCAGTCAGTCAGTCAGTCAGTCAGTCAGTCAGTCAGTCAGTCAGTCAGTCAGTCAGTCAGTCAGTCAATCAGTCAGTTAGTCAGTCAGTCAGCCAGTCAGTATATATATATATCTATAGCTGTGTGTTATCTATCCATACTACCCATTACAAATATAATTATTTATACATAGACCTAAATAAACATAGGCCTAACTGTCTGGAGTACTCGGGGTCCGGACATGCTTGTGTACACTAGCTTAGCGTGGTGAAGTTGACTAGACTCAAGCACTGAATCATCGCTTACATGTATCTAAATGAATAAATGAATTCCATCGAATCAGCAGAACTTACTTTAAACGCTCTCAGTATATTATGGCAACCAAAATATATCAGAATTGCTGTCAATGCATACATGTGTCCGTTTTGATCACACATCGCAATAATTAGATTGACTAAAGGCTGTCGCTCCTAGTTTGCATCTCATTTCAAGGATTTACATCTACACTTACATTTGCATCTATAGATCTATATAACTATACTAGCTGTGCTACCCAGCGTTGCCCGGGAAATTTAGAGTTTTCGCCCCATCCCCCACACCCCAGTGAAATCGCTTATTAAAGCTGTATAGGCGCTAACTACCGCATCGAAATTCAAAATGTTCATATCTCTGGTTTTAAGTAAATTGAGAGAAGAAAATAGTCGCGATGACCTACAAATTTGATTAAAGAAGATTTTAAAAATTGTTTCGTCATTGAAATGCATTCGGTTTCAGAGCCTTTCCTCGGACAGACACACACACACACACACTCATCACACACACACACACACAACGCGACATCGCCAGATATTGAACTCTGCTTTATAGTTTAAGATACAGTGCGATGCGAACGACTTTTTTACTTCCTCAATGGTCGCAATGTGACGTGTTATAGGCCATGGCCTTTTGTAGACATAATATATGCAACACAGCCATAGCCCTTACTATCAATGGTCATTATGACGGCATGTTGGACGGGGACAATGTTGCAATAAACTGAAATAAAATTAATAACTAAAACGTTAAAGCGTCGAAAACAAACTAAAGCAAGCTGAACAGTTTGAATGCAAAAGCATATTGCGCGCAGAGCCGTTTTAAGGCATAGGCACGCGAGGCACGTGCCTAGGGCCCCGCGCAACCGGGGGGGGGCCCGCGACGACCCAAATAGACAACATCACATAATAATTAGCAACATGATTGTTACACGAACCTTGACGTGTGCTAAACTTAAATTTATTTTACACTTGTAATTTGTAATGCACGAACTCTGGTGACAATATTTAGACCTACTATTATAGGGCCTATGATTATGATGATAAAATCTATTAATACAACAATTATATGATACACTCATATGATATTACAATGAGTATAATTAACTGTTAATATTTGTACAAAGACTAATTTTTATTACCTATTGTCATCGTTCCTGTGCCGATTTTCAAGTTTCGAAGTGTGAAAATTTCAAAATGATTTGTTCCTTAATTGAGGCTTGAACACTTAGTAAAACAGCATAAGTACTACATGGCTTCCCGATTTTGGTAATTCTTCCCTGTTTTGTGTAGGCCTAATATTTGTAATAATTCCGCGAACTGTGTCCTGGTCAGCAATGCAGGACCTTTTTGAGCAAAGGGGATAAGCTAATTCCAGTGCAAGAAAGTAGGGCTTATATAATTATAACACCACATGTCTTCAGTTATTCAATATAGGGCCTATAGGCCTACTGTTATGGTCCAGAAGGTGCTTGAACTTGATACGCAAAGACATGTTTTTAAATAATAGCATATATATAATTATATTTGGGCCCAAGGAATTTTTAAACCACTCTTGTTATCAGCACTGAAATAATAGAGTAATTTTTTTTAAATTTCAGCTTACAATGCTACCATCACAATGTGGAAACTGAAAAAGAAATTATTATAATTGTGAGAATATTTATCGTAATCTTAGATTAGGTTATTCATGTCAGCACTGCAATAGTTGAGCAATTTTTTAAAGATGGCAGCTTAAAATGCTGCCATTGCAATGTGAAAATTAAAACATTACTGGTGGGAGGGCACATTCCCTTCCCATGTCCCTCCCCTCTCGGCGCTACGCGTCTCAGCGATCGACCGGCAAATACTTGTTCTCCGTCCCCCAGAAACCTTGATTTCCCCCATAGGAGGGGGGACTAGATTAGACTCGCACGTTTTGGATTAGGGTTTGTGCCTAGGGCCCCAAAACTCCTTAAAACGGCCCTGATTGCGCGCCACATGAATGAAATTACAAATGCATGCTGTCTATACAAGCCTTGTCCGTCAGACCTCAATCTACCTGTAGATGTAAATATGCATCTAACCTTATAAACAATCCGTCAATCAATCCATCTATGCATCCATCTTCCGGCGGTCTGTCTGCATGTCTGTTCATCCCTCTCCTTCAAATCAGTCCCTCCCATCACCTTCCCCGTCCTTTCTTAATCTTCTATATCCAACCATATCCATCTTTCGCCTTCCAACCGTCAAAACGTTCTGCCATTCATCATGTGAACCACACGAGAGAATTCTTCCCAGTTCGTCTGCAAGAATACTTTTCTGTCTCTGTTTTGCCTGAATGCCTTCTTCCTTATCATCTTCTGTGCGTCTTATTGCATGCCTCTCTGTAAGTCTATATGTGCTTGTCCATTCGCAGTCTGTCGTTTTCTCGGCCTGATTGCCTCTCAGTCTATCTTTTTTGTTTGCCTAACTTGCCATTTTTTCTCTGTTTCTTTACAGTCTTCAAGTATATGTCTGTCTATCCACCCATTATTTATGTATACGGGTTCATATGCATGGGCGCATTCAGGAGTAGTCTTATGGCTACATCCCATTAAATAAATGATTGCATTGTTGTTATCAAAACGAAAACTATGAAACTATTATTATTATTATTAATTTTTTTTGGCCCTTAGGTACTTCACTCCCCTGGGGACTTAGGGAATATTATTATTTCAAGAATGTATGTCTGGTGGGTCAGGCCTCGCGTGGTGTATATAATTATTATTATTATTATTATTATTATTATTATTATTATTATTATTATTATTATTATTATTATTACTACTACTATTATTATTATTACCGATATAGGAGCAAGTTCAATGAAGCCACGTCTAAGACTGGAACCAGATGAAACTGTTTCCGGACTAAGACGCCTTCTGTGTGTATATGAACAATTGAACATGTTTGTGTTCAGTTCGTATATATATATAGACACGCGTGGTGCATATATGATACAGACGAGTGTCTCTTTCAATGTATAGGCTACACACGTCGAATATATCGACCACTTTGGAACCAAAGTATCTATATATAGGCCAATCGATGTGCAATTGTGCATATGCCTATTTACAGCATCTGAACCATGCAACGTATGTATACATCCTCCGTTGCATGTATACACGATATGTTAACATAAGCTAAATATATACATATTTAAGTGCACCTACATGTATGAGACCTTAGCCAAAAATTTGTTTTTGGGTGTTTACTCGACTGTGAGCAAGCCGACAAGCAACCGAATCAACAGTGCTGATTAAGGGGTTTGGAGAAGCGTCGTGAGCTTTCGCAGCAGGTTCTTGGCGGCCAATACATTACACACATCATCACACTATCCCAGAGTCTCAACCCGCAAATGGACAATGGCATTGTAATGTAATAACGTAACATAGCATGACAAGGGTTTAAAGTTCATGGTCCAGAATACGTATAGTATACATGTGCACGTCAGAGAACCACAGCGAGTTTGGCTGTATTGCTTTACAGTCTGTCTTTCCAAGCTTCCTCTTACACTGAACTCTTGCACTCAGTGGCACAACCACGGGGTGCTGGGGGGGTGCCTGAGCACCCCAGGGCTAAAAAGTTGACCCACTCAATTTTTACAAATCCGATGAATTTTTTGGGTAGTGGGGAGGGGTGGTGGGTATCTTTCGCTTTTCAGTTTTTCAGATTACGCAAACAAACAAGTTCCTTCATTTCTCTGTTTTATGATTTTAGTCAAATGCATGGTTCATAAAGCATTAGATTTCAGTGTTTCGTTGGTCTAGTCTACCTGAGTTTGTCTCAGTATTTAGAATTTACCTAGTGATGGATGAGAAGTTGAGAACTCTTAGCGATAAGTCTATGTTTTTACATTAGACTACGTTGCGGCCGTTGCCTCACCAATTTCATTGATAATTGTGGGACCTAATAGACTGTACTGTGTGTGCTATTTTAATAGGATCTAGTTAAGAATTGCTTTCCTTGAAATTGGTTTTATAATATAGTTATTCAGCAATACTTAATCTAAACATCTCTAGTGGAGAAAGTCCACCAGATATGAAATTTCTTCCCCAGAAAATCTGACGAAAAGATAGTCACACTGTTTTTCATTACCTTTATGGCCTGACAATTAATCATTCTAAAATTTTCAAAATATGTAGAGAATTGAACTAACAATATGATTCCAACAGTAGGGTTTGATTATTTAATTAAATAAGATGCTCAAAATGTCCACCTCCTGCAGCTCGCACGCAAGCCTGGAGGCGCTGGCGCAATTTGGCAACAGCATCGTCGATTATCCTCTGGTCCACGCCATCCCACACTTCCAACAAGCGTTGCTTCAGATCGCCTATATCATGGATTGCTGTCTGGCAGATTCGGTCTTGCATCACGTTCCACACTTTATAGTCGACAGGATTCAAATCTGGGTTGTTCGGAGGCCATAATGTGGGAGATATGAAGTCTGGCGTCTCTCTTGTCAGCATTTCGATGGTTTCCTTGGCTCTGTGAGCTGGGGCACTGTCCTGTTGAAAAACAAAGCAGCCTTCTGGGGCTAGATCTCTGATAACAGGTAGATGATGTTGTGACAGCAGAACGTTACGATAATAGACTCCGTTAATTTTTTACTCCAGGATCACTGAAGACCAAATGGGAACGATCAAGCGTCGAAATCGCAACCCTAACAGACTTGCTGAAAACTAAAATTTCGATATAGATGAAGTTAAAAAATTCACATTTGTGATATGATATTTTGGAATCATATTCATGGTTCAATTCTCTAAATATTTGGAAAATTTTACCACGATTACTTATCAAACCATAAAGATAATGAAAAACAGTTTGACTTACATTCTATTGAATCTGACAGAAAATTGCTTGTAGAGTCTAAACTGAAATTTCTGCATATGAAGTTGAAAGATTCATATCTTTTTATCCGTTTAACTTTATCTCAAGAAATTCTGGAATCATATTCATGGTCCAATTCTCTAAGTATTTTGAAATTTTTAGCGTCATATGTTATCAAGCATTAGAGATATATGAGAAACAATTTGGCTTACTTTTTTGAATCACTCTGTATACTCAATATATATTGCCCATGATGCGTATTGCAGCCATGTTAATGTCTTTTCCCTGCCTGTATGCATACCGGAACATGTAAGTGGATAAAAAGATTGGTACATCTACATATACTACATATACATGCATCACAATGTGTCTCTTTATGTGACTATTATATCTACTCTGCATACATGATTTCATAGATCAGGCGAATATGAATATTGAATAATGATATCTTCATTGAGTATCATGAATGCAATAAATTACGAGGGAAATATTTGAGCACATTTTTAAGGCAACTTAATTTATCGGTAAAAATATTCATCTGATTTCAGAGGTTATAATTAATTATAGGATGCAGATCTGCAGTGTACGCATGATGTATGGCCATTCTTATGTTTTGAAAAAGGACCGACGTTTCTCCGAAAGATTATTGTTATCTGTTGGTTTTAATAGTGGATCAACCGCCGATAGACGGAGGTCTGCAGCCTCGAAAGACACAACAGCTGTATGAAAATCGATTACTCACTCTTCCCATGCATGAGACGTTTTCCTTATGGGACCCCTGCAGCAGGCGGACGCTATCTCTGCTGCCGAGGGCGTTATCTCTGCTGCAGGGGGTGTTATCTCTGCTGCAGGGGATAGCTATCTCTGCAGCAGTCCGGGGACTATGGTGCCAAAGCGCGCTCTTCAAACATGTCAATCATAACCTATGTTAAGTTTGCCATTGCGTTGCATGCTACTGGACTGTATAGTATAGTATAGTATAGTATAGTATAGTATAGTATAGTATAGTATAGTATAGTATAGTATAGTATAGTATAGTATAGTATAGTATAGTATAGTATAGTATAGTATAGTATAGTATAGTATAGTATAGTATAGTATAGTATAGTATAGTATAGTATAGTATAGTATAGTATAGTATAGTATAGTATAGTATAGTATAGCATAGCATAGCATAGTATAGCATAGTATAGCATAGCATAGCATAGCATAGCATAGCATCGCATAGCATAGCATAGCATAGCATAACATAGTATAGTATAGTATAGTATAGTATAGTATAGTGTAGTATAGTATAGTATAGTATAGTATAGTATAGTATAGTATAGTATAGTATAGTATAGTATAGTATAGTATAGTATAGTATAGTATAGTATAGTATAGTTTGTTTGTATAGCATAGTATAGTATAGCATAGTATAGCATAGTATAGTATAGTATAGTATAGTATAGTATAGTATAGTATAGTATAGTATAGTATAGTATAGTATAGTATAGTATAGTATAGTATAGCATAGCATAGCATAGCATAGCATAGCATAGCATAGTATAGTATAGTATAGTATAGTATAGTATAGTATAGTATAGTACAGTACAGTACAGTACAGTACAGTATAGTATAGTATAGTACAGTACAGTACTTACATGTACAGTACAGTATGGTACAGTATAGTATAGTATAGTATAGTACAGTACAGTACTTACATGTACAGTACAGTACAGTATGGTACAGTATAGTATAGGATAGCATAGTATAGCATAGCATAGCATAGTATAGTATAGCATAGCATAGAATAGCAGAGCACAGTATAATATAGTAATTTGGTATGATATAGATGCTTACAGCATAATAATTATCATAGTATGGTATGGAGCATGATATAGAACACTACAGCATAGCCTAGTATATCATAGCATAGCATAGTTACAGTATATCATAGTATAGCATAGTGTAGTGTTGTGTATGGTATGCAATGTACTGCTCAATTCTGCACTGCATTGCTTTGTTTGCATTGCAGAGAAACCCTGCAGATGTAAACTCTACAGACCTATAATTATATACCGTACATGTATATACGCAGTACTGTTGTTGCGCATACAATGCTGTGGCAAGAGTTCAGTGAGTGCTGTCGACTCGAGAAGTGATTTATTGAAGCTGTTGCAAAGACATCTTCCTGTAATCCTCTAAGCGCCGCGGTAGCTCACGTAAAGGACGGACAGTAGTGTATAGACCATAAGACAATAAGACTACTATAGTATTGGAAGAACTATATATACGATATAATTCATCAAAGTGCATTTCACTCTCTCCCCAAAGACAACAACTATTCTCTGATGGGTTGCACTTCGTTCGTCCTCTGAGTACCGTGACGTCACCTCGCCTCGTTTCCATTCGTCTGCAGAGGAATTAAATTCGTCCACGGTTCAGTGAATCAGTGTTGGATTCTACACGACTCAGTGAACTTCCAACACAAGCACCAACAAGTTCGCCCACATCCACGGCGCATGCGCAGAGCAATTATCTTCCGGAAATTATTCTTTCTTGGCCGTAAACTCCCGGATGTGAAGGAGAAAATAATTGGTTTATCGCTTACGGAAGAGACAGACAGACAGGCAGACATTTAGGCAGGCATTTAGGCAGGTAGGCAGGCAGGTAGGCAGGCAGACGATCAGACGGCCGGAGAATTGAATTAAGTTATGAAAGAGACGGAGCGATAGATGCGTAGAGGTACAGAAAGAGACATAAAAGAATAAAAAAAAGGAAAGGTCAACAAGCTATTAGCTGCAGGTATGCAGATCAACAAAGACAAAGAGAGAGAGAGAGAGAGAGAGAGAGAGAGAGAGAGAGAGAGAGAGAGAGAGAGAGAGAGAGAGAGAGAGGAACAGGAACAGGCAAAGAGAAGGTCAGACAAACAGACAAGATAACAGACCACAACGTACCACAACTAAAAACTAGTTATCATAAGTCACCTGCTGGTTATTGATTGATTTATTGATTGATTGATTGATTGATTGAATGATTTCTTTTTATACCTGAAGTATTTACGAAATCGTGATCCATCAGATGTGCCAGACGATGTCCGGAGAAACAGTTGCATAACTCTGGAACGACTACTTCCTCGTCAAGATATACTGTTTGGTAAAGGTTTCTCTGAAGACAATCACATTAATTGATTGATTGATTGATTGATCGATCGATTGGCTGATAGACTGATTGCATGCCTGCTTGCTTGATTGATTGACTCACTGATTGATTGGCTGACTGGTTGATTAAGTGATTGATTGATTGATTGATTTGGTTATCATCATTCACATGAGCATCTGAAGACTGAATAGAGATATAAAAGAGCGACTTTACACCTTTTCGCGGAAGTTAAAGTCGTGAGGAAGTCATATAACGTTCCACCGTTCAGTTTGTATCGTTGCATCTTCATGATCTTGAGACCACTTATCATTTATGATGCTCCTTAACCTCTCTGAGCAGTACTGCTGTCTGAGCCTGTCTCGCACGGCAGCCATATAAAATGTGCAGTGGCGTTTTATTATTCGCAAAGTTTCCCATAATAATCAATAAAATTCGAACTCAATCGCTTCTCTTTGTATATCGTAACAGCAGAAAGACACTCGCACGTTTACTGCCGCATAGGCAACAACTATCTTTACGCGTCCGATTATGCGTTAAGATTTATCGCGCTGAAGATCATCATGCCTTGGTCATCATGCCTTGGTCATCATGACTTGGTCATCATGACTTGGTCCCTTGAAGTTGGGCTGCATTGAAAGTCAGCCCAGCTGTTGAGATGTCTACGGAGGAGGAGGCTCAGCGTTTGTAATGATGCGAGGTTCTTTCAACGCGAGGATTTGAAGGAGGTGATATATATATACATATATAATTATATATATATGTAATTATATATATATGTAATTATATATATATGTAATTTTATATATATATATATATAGGCATATGATTCATTCTCGGAGATAAGTGGCATCTGTGGGGGACAGTGGCGCCACCAAACAACGACTACGATCGATGCAGGGCATCTGACCGGAAACTCGAACACAGGGCTCACTTTTTAAAGTTTGTGAACAACTACATGCAGTACAGTGGATCGTCTAAACTCTAAAGATTGATGGCGCTAACACGTCTGCATTGTCAGTCATTGTCTGTCATTGTCTGTATGCAAAAATCGTGCGAGAATGAACAGAAGTAGAATGAAATTCTGTAAGTTAATCGAACAGCATGGCGTGAATAAATATGAATAAATATGAATAAATATGAATAAATATGAATAAATATGAATAAATATGAATAAATATGAATAAATATGACCTGCGTACAGCGAATTCCGAACGAGTTTGTGAATGTCTTTCGCGCGAAAGTTTCACACTTTTATTTGATCACATAATATTATAGGTACGTAAGCATGTATAATACATATTCTCGTCAAATACATCTCTATTGACAATATGGATATCTAATATTATCTATGTACACATACATACGAATTTATATTCTAATCAGCAAGACTGGAAATGAGGAAGAGGATGGCGATGATGATGATGATGATGATGATGATGATGATGATGATGATGATGATGACGATGACGATGACGATGACGATGGCGATGGCGATGGCGATGACGATGACGATGACGATGACGATGACGATGACGATGACGATGACGATGATGATGATGACGATGACGATGACGATGATGATGATGACGATGATGATGATGATGATGATGATGATGATGATGATATCGACGTCGATGTTGCTGCTGCTGATGATGATGATTATTATTGTTATTACGATGATGACGATTATGATGACTACGACGACGACGATGGCGAAACTAGTCACATGATAGATAGAGTCAGAATGTTAAAGACTGCAGACAGACGAGAGACAGAAAGACGCATAAAATTCACACTTACTGACAGACTGACTAATACAAAGAGACCAAAGTACAAAAGGCGCAATCCTTTGAATTGCTATAGAATTAAAAATAGTTTGCAAGCAGCATGTAGACATACAGTGAATTGTACGAGAACAGAATTTAGCACGATGCCCAATGGTGGAAGAGAGCAGCTGTAGCGTATTAAATCGCTATTATCTATCAATCTAACTTGTCTAGTATTAAGTGTTAATTGTAGGTAGAAGTTAAGTCAGACAATGTAGTGGCGTTGATTTAATTAGTTAATTAATTGGCGTTGTTAGAAGAATTAATATTTAGTAAAACGATCAGCAAACGAAACCACAGAAGCGCTAAAGAAGTGCAGCGAGACTGATAAGCGTTGGTTGCTATTGGAGACTATGGCAACAAAAACAACGTAACGACGCGTAAGCCAATTAAAACGCAGTCTAACTGATTAAACACACGTCATCGACAGAAACGGTTGAAAGATCGATTTCTGCAGTTGGAGCTAATGGCGAAGGGTCATTTTGTTGCGGCAAATGAACTCTTAAGTGAAATTAGCGGCAGAATGATTGGTATGTGGCACCTTCGATGTTGAGAAGAAGGGTGGCCAACGGACGTTAAGTTTTCGAGACAGTTTTTGCGTTCGAGGTAAATTCTGGAACTTGGAGAACTATCGTCATTCGTGGGTGAAGAGTTTGCTCGAGGATTTTGAATTCTACGAACATTGGAGAGAGTCGTTGGAGATAATCACACGGTTGATTCAAACATTTATGATCACAAGGTTGATCTGGACGTGGATGTGTACGCTGGAATTGTGACACATTTCATCCATTCGAGTAAGAATACTGGCATTTGTGAATACAAAATATACTCCTTGGAATTTCGTTGTTCGGCCTGGACTACGAAATATCTTCGGTATATATTATTCCACTGCATATTCGAGACACTTGGTTGTCGAAGTACAAGGATCAGAACTACGACGATTTACAGAATTGGCGGACGATGAACTAGAAAGAATTCTACACTCAAGTGAAGCTAAGAAACATAATAAATCTAGTAATCAATCAACGCCAATAGGTAAATAGGAGACACTGCATAATTGTATTGTTTCTTTAATAGTAATCAATATATTTTACATTTAAAAGAAATGGTTTCTCTTTGAACTGGCTATTTAAATGCAGTACATGTTTGATACCTGCTAAAATGAGCATATGCTAATAATAGGTGGCTACAGCAGCATCTATAATCTACCTTGATTTTAGTATTTTACGTATAATATTATAATCTTTATCTGCCTCCAGCAGCGGTTGGCGCCTTTGAAGTCAACTTATAAGGCGGTCTGTGCCTTTGAAGTCCGTGTATTCAGACAGAGTACAGCTTCTGAACCAATTCCTTTCATAAGCCGTTTATTTTCAGCAACGGTATCATACGTCATCCTACTGTTTAAACGTGTTAAACCGTGCTTTGTATAATAGGACGAATGTGTCGGGTTTTTTTTACTTTACGTTGCCACACATTCTCAGCCAATTAATGCAAATGTTCGTTGAAATTATGATGCAGCTTTGTTTCCAGAGTCATTACTTTCCAACTTACGCTTTTAGTGGTCGTCTAGCGTTCATTCTTGCGGATTTATATAGGATAAATAAATATATATATATATATATATATATATATATATACATTTATATATTATTATATGCATATATATATGTAGACCTATAACTGTCTATGTATAGTTTATCAAAATAATTGTATAATTGTGTAATATATGTAAATACATGCACACACCGAAGTAATAAAAGTAAATGCAAGCAGAATAACAAAGCAATAAAGAATGGTGATAATTGTTTGATAATAATGACTTTTATTGTCGTGATCATCACACAATCAAGTCCTGGCGCCAACCATTTGGCGCCTGAGTCGAAATCTGCGAATGAAAGACTTTCTTTCTATTTCGGTCGATCGCAAAAGTGCACTGCGTCTTCTATTGTCTTCAGTGGAAGTCTTTTGTTATGGCGTCGTTTATGTTTTCCACCAAGCACAGTATTGCTCATTCTTTGCTTCCGTTCTCTTTGAATATACTCCCAACAGGCACTGCTTTGTTTGCCTGAGGTCTGTCAATGTCTCTGTCTGTCTGCCTGTGTGTCTGTCTGTCCACCCACCTGTGTGTCTGTCTGTCTGTCTGTCTGTCTGTGTGTGTTTGTCCACCTGTGTGTCTGTCTATCTGTCTGTCTGTCTGTATGTGTGTCTGTCTGCCGGTGTGTCTGTCTGTCTGCTTGTGTGCCTGTCTGTCCACCCACCTGTGTGTCTGCCTGTCTGCCTGTGTGTCTGCCTATATATGTGCGTGTGTGTCTGTCCACCTGTGCATCCGTCTGTGTGTCTGTCCACCCATGTGTCTGTCTGTCCCCATGTGTGTCTGTCTGTCTGTGTGTCTGTCTGTATGTGTGTCTGTCCACCTGTGTGCATGTCTGTCCACCTGTGTGTCTGTCTGCCTGTGTGTTTGTCTGTTTCCCATGTGTGTCTGCCTGTTTACCTGTGTGTCGGTCTGTCTGTGTGTCTGTCTGCCGGTGTGTCTGTCTGCCTGCCTGTATACCTGCCTGCCTGGATTTGCATTCAGTCATTAGTCATTCTTTCCACACGACCAATCCATTGTTGTTCTCGTTGTACCACCCACTCGGCTGAGGTGCTCCCATAACCTTAGACTGTTTGTTACACTTCTCCTCTGCATTTGTTTAACCTCTGAGATCATCATAATTTTCCTTAGGCCTTATATATATATATATCACTAAAACAGAGTTAGTCCTCAGAGGCAAATGTCCAAATAATATGCATATTATACATACATATGAACATATATACATGCATGTATATACACACATATATATACATACTGTATATACATTGTATGTATGACTTTTGCATGTGCACAATGTACATATTATAAATACATGTGAACCTCTCACGCATCTTATCTTAAGAACCGCTTTTGTTTTGTCGGATTGTTGAGCATCAATCCGTGAGAGCCACACTAAAAACCTTTTGTAAGACATGTCAAGAAGCCAGCTGCATGCATACGCGCATATATATATCCACACGCACGCACATGCACACGCACACATACTCACACACACACACACACACACACACACACACACACACACACATACACACACACACACACACACACCTCACAACACACATATACACTAATGATCTAAGCTAAAGCTAGAGCTATAAGCTTATATAGCTCATTTTTAAAAAAGTACGATGTATCAACCGGAATAGATAGTCCAGAATAGGCAGAGTAACAATGATTAGGCAGTGAATATTTTGCAAAGCTGTGCTCAAGTGCTGCAACAGCAGCAAAAGAAGTTTTGCCGCCAAAAACGGTGGGACTTACGTATATAGGCCCACTCGAGGTAATGACAGGAAGCGACATTCAGAGGACCTATACGAAGTTGTATACGTACTTACAATAGATCTATATGTCTAATTGCCTATACCTACCTGTCCACCCACCTATAACTGCTTCTCTATGTAGGCACGTAGACCTGGTGCTATAGTCTTGCATAACTGTAACAGTCTATAAGCTATAAGACGTTCATGGAAATAATTCTCACTGTCAAGGTCCGTTGTCTCTGTCTTTTTCTCTGTATTTTGTCTCTGTCATCCGTCTATGTCCTGCTGTCTCTATCTTTTGTTCCCTCTTTTTTATATCTGTCTCTTTTCACTGTCTCTTGGTCTCTGTGTGTTGACTCCGTCTGTTGCCGTTGTCTTTCAACTCTGTCTCTCGTCTCTGTGATCTTGTCACTGTCCCTTTCCCACGCGGTCTATTTGCCACTGTCTTTTTGCCACTGTCTTTTTGCCACTGTCTTTTTGCCACTGTCTTTTTGCCACTGACTTTTTGCCACTGTCCTTTTGCCACTGTCTTTTTGCCACTGTCTTTTTGCCACTTTTTTTTGCCACTGTCTTTTTGCCACTGTCTTTTTGCCACTGACTTTTTGCCATTGTCTTTTTGTCACTGTCTTTTTGCCACTGTCTTTTTGCCACTGTCTTTTTGCCACTGTCTTTTTGCCACTGTCCTTTTGCCACTGTCTTTTTGTCTCTGTCTTTTTGCCACTGTCTTTTTGCCACTGTCTTTTTGCCACTGTCTTTTTGTCTCTGTCTTTTTGTCTGTCTTTTTGCCAATGTCTGTTTGTCTCTGTCTTTTTGCCAATGTCTGTTTGTCTCTGTCTTTTTGCCACTGTCTTTTTGTCTCTGTCTTTTTGCCAACGTCTGTTTGTCTCTGTCTTTTTGACACTCTTTTTGTCTCTGTCTTTTTGACACTGTCTTTTTGTATCAGTACTTTTGTCTCCATGTTTCTGTCTTTTTGTCTCTGTCTGCTGCCTCTTTATCTTCATGTTTCCGTCTTTTTGTAATCATCTCTTTTCTCAATCTGTTGTTTCTGGCATTCTTCTATGTCCTTTTGTTTCTGCCTTTTTAAGATCTCTGTCCGTCTATTGTCTCTGTCTTTCGTTGTTGTCTTCATCTAAATGTCTAACATGATAAATTAATCGATTGTCCCGTAAACTGAAACAGTCCTGACAATTCTAACCCATAGGAAACGCGAAAATCTGACCGATGAGAGAAACCATAAGTCAGGCTGAAGCGATCAGTGGCGGCGCCAGGATTTCAGTTTATTTGTGGGGGGGAGGCTGAACTCCCACGGAAAATTTTCCATTCCCAGCCGCCAAAATATCCGACGACCTTTTTTAATCATATGGTCGAAATCTGAGAAAAATATTCCGTTTTCAGCCGGAAATATTTTTCTGACGACCATTTTTTAGTCATTTGACCGAAATCTCCTGCATGTGGTTTTCAGTTTTTTTGGGGGAGAGGGGCTGAGCAAGAAAATTTTCCTTTTTACATGAAAAAATGGATGGTCTTTTGGGGGTCTTAGCCCCTCCCCTAGCGCCCCCTTAGCGCCGCTACTATACTGGAAGCGGTGATTGAACAAAGATTGAAGGTGACGCCTTTCCTTCCACTCATCACGGATAAAAACTAAAGATATTTAGCGACAACAGTTACAAGTGGCATCAGACATTCGCTGCAGTGACTGCATCTGGTCTCAATCAGTTGCGAAAATCAGTTAGACTGTCTACCGATGGACAACTTCGGTTGTTGTAATTGGGGGGGGGGGGGGGGGTAGGGCAGGACGAGGAGAGGTCAAGTATCCAAGGTCAGATATTATCATTACGCAAGGCAAAGTATAAATTAAACTGTAATCTAACCCACCGACATTTTTCAGCGCCACACAAATTACAACGACAGGAATAACTCAACGGCTGCCTTGCCCGTTTCGGTGCCAGGCGCGAGTCCGGGGAGGTCAAGCCGAGGAGACAGCACGGTGCTACGGTGGCAGTCGTAGAAAAGATTAGAATCTTTATATTAGTGCAGGATAAAGTACCGCATGAAAAATCGGATTAGGTGAGGAAGGGGATGCCAGTGGAACTGGGATCAGGTAGGTTAAGCAGAAGCACCTGCTAACTCATCATTTCTGCTTTCTCACGTTCAATTATAATCAGCTTTGACCTGCTCATAAATTACGTCACGTGACCGACCCGCAGTCCAGTCCTAACTGAACGCACAGCAGACGTCACTGATGTGTGTATGTGCTTATTTCTTTAGCACCTGTAATTAAGCGTCTGAAGGCTCAGAGATTTTGCCATTGAGTCGTTGAATAGGGATTTAGCTGTCAACGAAAAATGACCCTTAACGAGACGTAGAAGATAAACAAAGGGTCAGGAGCGAGGATGCTGTGTGTGACAGTGTGTCGCATTAATCAGAATATATCTATTAGCCTATCTTTGGCCCTGGTGTGCTCTACTCTTCACCACTCTTCTTTCTAATCCATATGTTCCGTCTATCCATATATGCATCCATCCGTCCATCTACCATCCACGCATCCACCCATTCACCCTTGCCCGTCAGCCCGTCAGTCAATCCACAATTAATCCACCCATCCATCTGTATGTTCATCCGTTCATTCACCCAATTCCCCCATCCAGCTATATCCACTTGTCAATCCATCCACCTATTTGTCCACCTACCTGTCCATGCATCCACAAGTCCATCCACCATTCCATTCCCCGGCCGGCCAGTCATCCATCCATCCTACTCCTTCTCTATCCCTGTCTCTATCTCTCTGTCACTGGCTTTTTCTCTGTCTCTGCGTATCTCTCTGTCGCCCTCCTTGTCTCTCACCCTCCGTCTTTCCTTCCCTCCGTGTCTCTCTCTCTCTCTCTCTCTCTCTCTCTCTCTCTCTCTCTCTCTCTCTCTCTCTCTCCTGTCGCTGAAGCATTGTCTCTTTTTCATCGGGTCGATCGGAGATGCTGGATAGTTGCCACGCTCGATTAGGATTCTGTCTACGTAGTTGGAACTGTGTCTGCTGCTCTGATAGCGGACCCTCCCCCCGCGCGGTTGGAGCAGTGGCGGAGGGGCAGTGGCGGAGGGGCAGTGGCGGAGGGGGCAGTGGCGGAGGCGCAGTGGCAAAGGGGGCAGCGACGGAGGGGCAATGGCAGACACTGGCATTGGCTGTCCACCGGACAGACATCCAATTTGCGATTCCTGGGATTCAGCCCTGAATACAATTCAAATTACTGGCGCTACGCAAACAACTAGGAAGACGATCACTTCCTTATACAGACCAATTTATATAGCGCCTCTAATCATACAGCTGCTTCTTCATGTAGTCATGCGATGCACGTACGTACGCCCGCACGCTCACCCGACTCGCAACAATTCTAGGCTGAGTAAACGAACGAACGAGATTGGACAACAGCGGTTAAAGCAGTCAACTGGTGTTTAGAGATAAAATTCTGGGACAAATGATAGCAGTGTATTGCATCTGTGAATTCATAATTATAGTACCACTCACGGTGTAGCATCAATTAAGGACCTCCAGAGCGACATATCCACAGAAAATAAGGCTGTCCCCATAAGCAGCGAATGATACGGAGAGGCCCCATCTCAATTGAAGCAATGAAGTCGCATATGAGGACGCTGGCTCCATAGCGTGGGGCGAATTAAAGCAAGCGCACACGTGATTTGGTCATGGCGGTCCTCCCCCGTAGGACAAAAGAATCCAAGTTGGTTCTAAGTGAGCGCGTGGGTAGAAGAAGGGAGGTGGATGAGCTGAACAGGCGAATGAGATCACAGAGGTATTTAGAGTGGTTATAGCAGGGTGAGAATTACCGGAGATTTGGGGCTTCAACCCCTCAGTCTTTCTTAGAATCCAAGAGTAAAGTCTGCTTTTCACACCCATTTCCAAGTGGATCATAATAAAAGCCCAGTTTTTTTCCCACAATTCACGCATTGGGTTATAGGCAAGAAGAGGATCGGTACATGAGTACAAGTAGGCCTTGAGTTGAACACATGCTTGCAAACCATGTGGGTAGCAGCCATTATAGTTGGTCGAATACATAAGAACAAATATGCGAGTAGCACGGAAGGCAATATATCAGAATGGCAGCATCATTCAACGCAGGTTGAAAAGGACTTCAGGCCGACCAATGAAAAGGAGTACATTCGCGGGAGTACACTATAGAATAGAGGAAAAGGTGGAAGAGGAGAAAGAACGACTTATCGCTCTGATCCGTCTCACAGCTGGAAGTACACGGAATATCCAAACCCTTTACATCGGTATTACAATGCGAGAACTCAAACCGTTTCCCAAATGATGTAGCCAGGTGTTGGGCCTTAACTGCTGCAAGAACATTCAATATAACGAGCACTGAGTAGCCTACGTTCAGTACAATTGCAGAACGTGACATGTGCATTTTGACATGTGCATTATGACATGTGCATTGTGACATGTGCATTGTGCAACTTTGTTTAGCAAGACAATATAGACGCAGAAGAGAGTTGATTGATTGGGTGGAACTGATTAAGTATGTGATGATAGACATATTAATATGGATAGAAACAGAGAACGAAAACATCAGCGTGAGACTATGCTTAGATCAATAGATTGTTCGAAATGATGAATTAGAGGTAAATGCAGGGCTGTAATCGAAGGTATACGTGGGTATACGTGGGTATACATGGGTAATTGGGTATATAGCGCGTACTCACATCACACAAATATTTATGTAATATACGGAAAACTACCTGCTGGGTTATAGTCCCTGTTGCGTGTACTCGCATGGGCGCCGGCACATATACATGGGCAAAACAGGGCACTTGACCCTTTGAAAGGTTGAAACCTTTTTTATAACTTTTGTTTGCTTGATCTCGGCCGGGAGCGCCTCTGAGCAGATACCTTGAAGGGTCGCTATATAAATTACGATTGATTGATTTTTTAGCTACTAATTTTCGGTTGTTAAATAATTTCTTTGCACTAAAGAAACAATATTCATAATAAAAATTATAAAAAAGTGAATCTACAAAATTTACATTAAGAAATCTCTTTGAAAAATACCCATATAGATCTATGTTCTTAATTTTCTGCTTTACATTTTCAACCTCTTGCTACAAAAATCTTTAACCGTGACTATCGAGTTTTGCCCCTCCTGCAATTTTTTTTTACTCGCCTCTCATTTTGCCACTATAGGCCTACAGCTCTGCATGGTATGTATGCTAATTATTATGATCAGGAGTGTCGATGGCAAGCTCTATACTCAGGCCATGGAAATGAAAACAGTAAATTTGATTTGTCCGAACAGCTGAATATGTGATTTTGAGCGATAAAAATGGTGAGTTGTTTCCGTGGAATGTTGGTTACGGCCGACAGATTGGAATGCGAGATTCATGCTGTAAGACGAAAGGTGAACCATGGAGGTCTCAGGGGATTAGCGTCTACTATTTCCAAGATTTCATAACAGAAATTGGAGAGTATAGATAACTCGATAGATCGCCAGAAGGAAGTATATACATGTAGGCTAGGCCTCTTAAGAGGAAAAACTGTAAGTAGCCGCCGAGAGAGAGAGACAGAGAGAGAGAGAGAGAGAGAGAGAGAGAGAGAGAGAGAGAGAGAGAGAGAGAGAGAGAGAGAGAGACAGAGACAGAGACAGAGACAGAGACAGAGACAGAGATAGAGACAGAGACAGAGACAGAGATACACAGAGAGAGACACAGAGAGAGAGAGAGAGAGATGCAAAGTGTTGACTGATGGGTTGTTGACGGATATGATGAAATAGATAAATTCTTGAGAAGATGAGCTGCAGCAGAACTTCGACCAAAAAGTACATTCCTCAGCAGAAGACTGAAAAACTGTGTTTACAATAATTTGTCTGTCGGAGATTTCTGATCGACGTAAAGTGAGAAAATAATAAGAACCAATGTACAAAAGTTATATTCTCTAATTGCAGAAAGAAAGAATGTTAGAAAACTGGAGCCTAATAACAGAGATCTGTTCAGAAATGTGATCTTGTTCACTGCCTAGCATATCTTTCTGCCTGTCGTCAAGGGAAGAGAACGATGAAGAGAGAACACTAATTAAAATTAGCAAAACTCAAGCATCTACTACAGGTTAGCAGGTGAAGTTCAACCAGTCACTCACCGTGTCCCACGCATACTATATTTCTCACGGTGTGTATATTATGATCTTGTTCACTGCCTATAGGCTATAGCATATCTTATACTATAAAGCAGAATGTTTGTCAATCTGTATGTGTGTCTGTCCCAAGAAAGGCTCTAAAACCGCATGGATTCGAATGACGAAACATCTTTTAGATCTTCTTACGCGAATTTGTAGGTCAGCGCGACTATTTGTGGCGCCGCACACCGAAATGAGCATTAAGTCGGAGATTAGACATCAGAGATATTAGAGAAATAGTATTTTTTTATTTTTTTTATTTTTTGTAAAAAAAGTTAATTTAAAATAAAAATAAAAATTTTTAAAACTTTTTCAAAAGACAAGTAGCCAAGCTATTTTAATGCTCTTGATTTGCAAATAATTATTTTTAAAAATTTAATTAAATTAATTAATTAATTTAATTACATGTAAGTCAGTTTTTCCCTTGTATCTTAGGCTAGAATTAAGCTAGAACAATAGTTTTTGTGTCATTTTGACGCCTGAGACAAGGCCTTTGAAATGATGCATCAAACGCAATATGTTTGAAAATCACCTTAATGCTCATTTCGGTGTGCGGCGCCACATTTTAGCTCTAAATTCACTTTAAAACCCGAGATATGAACATTTAATTCGACGCGTATTTAGCCTATCGCCTATACAGATTTAATAAGCCATGTTTACCGTATCACTTAAACTCGCGTCGCCATTATAATCAGCGGACGACAGTTCGCATCATGTCTTGACGCAATTCTCGCCTCTTGCATGTATAATAATAATAATCTTCGTTTATTCAACAATCCGGTTGACAAGCCGCAACCGGTTACAGTGTACAATTATGCAGTTGAAAAATTAATATTCACAAGAACTTAGATCACAGAAATCCTAAATATACTAATAGAACAGACAGCCTGCTATAATTGTATTAACCAAGCTATAAGTAGGCACTGTCATGCAGTGCAGAAACCACATAGAAAGGAGTATGTGGATGTGGATGTGTGTGTGTGCGTGTGTGTGTGTCCAGAATTATACGCCTACAGTTTCACAGCTATTGACCACCAGAACAACCCAGTGAAGGGGTTGGTTAATCTCTTTCACCACGGGGACCTGCGTGGGGACGAAAAGCCGAAACTTCGTTATTTGTATTATATTCGCGCAACTAGTGTTTCGCATCTTTACACATCAAACCTTGCAGCTAGAAATAGAGAGCTACCAGGGCCACCACCCACAGTCAGCACACACCCGCCCCGTATACAGGGGCGAGTCATGTTTGCCTTTTTGGAGGGGAAGCGGGGCGGGTGGAAGGTTGGCGAAAACCCGAAATTTGGCGGTTAACGTCGTGTACCCCAGAGGAGTATAGTGTCGAAAACCCCAAATTTCCCGGGCAACGCCGGGTCCCACATTTAGTTAACTTATAAAGAAAGGGATCTTTCGGGGACAAGACGAGACTATTATAGTCAGGGAATTGTTGAGCTGCTCTCAGCTCGTGCATCTGCTGCACAAATAACCTGGCAGCGATAATGTCTGCCTTCTGTCGTTCATCATCGTTGCTTGAACTTGATTCAACCCAAAAACAACGCACATGTCGCCGTCACTTTTAAATGTGACAGTGAGTGACAGGACACCACCGTCTGAATACGATCAATACCTACACTTGCATGTTTGTACATGTACGCATATGTTCTGATGAATATATGCAGTCGAACAGCTGGGAAGAAAGATAGCAATGAACCCGATTGTGCACTGAGCGAGTGCTGTTCTGCAGCGCTCCTTCTTGTCAGAACGCACACCATGTATACAATACATGTAGGTCTGCTTGTGTATCTGTCCCATTCGGTTTCCATCATGTTTCTGTATACGTGGACCACTGCTTTACATAATTATATCGTAGGCTATATGTCTCAATTTCGATGACAGGTTGACAGGCGATCACACAAGACATCCTGCTCTCGATGGTGACAGATTTTTTATCACGACATTTGTCTTAATTATTATACGATCTTCAGTTTTTCAGTTGTTCACGACGAAAGCTTTTCCGGTTTTCCATCGGATTCTTTCTTTTCTTCTATATCTGCCTCTATCTTCGCCTCTATCTTCGCCTTTTGTTCTCGCTATCTGTTGCCATTTTTATGTCTCTTTTTTCGCCTCTTTCTATTTTTGTCTGTTTGTGCATTCCGCTTCTCGATGAAAATCCTGCTCTCCGAATAAATAAGGATGGAAACAAAAGATGGAGATTCGGGACAAAACATCTTTCAACATTGAGGAAAACTGCATCTGTCTGATGGGTAACCGAATGTATTTCTGCATCAAACACTTGTGACTTGTCGCTTCCTAGATATACTGCGCTAGAAGCTGAAATAAACAAGAGTGTTCAAGAATGTAAAATATTCTTTATTTCGGCAGATGGCTATGCATTCGCCATAATTTGCGAAGCAGTGAACCGATTTTGATGATATGACTCATAGTTGTAAAAAACTTTTTTTTCCCCGTTTATTTATTCTCTCCCAAAAAATGTCGTTTTTTGCTTTTTATTTTTCTCATCGTTTTTTATCGCTTTTTAATTTTTTATATAAGTTTTAATTATCTATTTACTTCTATTATTATTTTCCTTAATTTAATTTTTGTCTGATATTCCATACGTTTTCACCGTACTCTCTAGGATTCAGCTAACTAGAGTGTCATTATGTAATTGTTTAAGTCCTCATTTGAGAAATACATGTAGTAGGTCCCTACAAGAAATGAAATTTGTAAGAGTTATTTTGACAAAAAAAATTTGGGCATATAATTAATATTTATAAGTAGCAATTTTAAGTTGCAAATGTACAATATATAATTTAGTACACATCTACACGTCTTAGCTTCTTATTAGATTTTAATTTTTTATGTCGATCAACATGAACTTATGTGGACTTATGTTTACAATTTAAATTTGAAAAGATTTCAATACCTTTAATTTTTCTGAATTTCTTATTAAACCAAAGTTATAAGAAACAATAACTGTGCTAAATAATAATTGTTACTTAGGCTAGACCAATTAATTTTGGCCTAATAATAAAGTTATGTTATTTGCAGATTATGATAAACTTGCTTAAGCAAGGTTTTTAAAGCTTAAAATGAAGTTTCAGATATAACAAAAAGCAAATTATTTTCCGTTTCCGTTTTTTTTCGGTTTTTTTTTTCGTTTTTGATTTTTTCGAAAAACCACATTTTTTCCGTTTTTTATTTTATTTTCATCGTTTTTTTACATCTATGATATGACTTATGTCTTATACATGTAGGCCTACCTGTGTCAGATATATATGGAAGATGGCAGACAGCGTGTATTTTTTTGCAAATTAATTTTCTTCTGCTTTGTTTTGAACAATGACACTAACAGGTATGTTTATTCCTACTACAGAATTTGTTTTGCTCTGTTTTTAGAGCACTTAAAACATTTAAGACACTTAAGAACACTCAGAGTCACTAAATAAATTCGAGTTGCCTTTATCTGAGCATTGCTTAGGACACTTAAAACAGTTAGAATCACTTTAAATTTTGATTACAGCATAAATTGTTTTATTATGCGCATTTTTCAAAAAAGAGGATAGGATGGTTTATTCCCCCGGATAGTATAGACCGGTTAATTCCATCCGGGGGATAGATTAATTCATCCCCCCGGATAGATTTCACGAGGGATACTCCGTTTCGTGTCATAGGCTGTCTGTTCAGTTGGTAGGCCTATTGTTAAGATTTATGTATTCTGTAATCGGAGTTCCTGTAAATTGTTTCAACTGCATAATTTACACTGTAACTGGTTGCGGTCTGTCAACCGGGTTGTTGATTAAACGAAAATTATTATATAAAATTATATTATAGTCTATAAACGTATTAGGCCTATATTCGCATATAATATATACATGTGTGTGTGAGTGTTTGTGTATTTTTAGACATGTGTGTGCGTTTGTGTGCAGTTGCACATCTGTGTAGTATTGTGGTTAAATATAATTAGATACTTGACAGAGAAGGCAACATGCGTTACGTGTTTACTCTTCTCGCATCGCATTCTAAACTCAAATGACCTGTGATTGATAAACTCCGACTGACAGACTGACAGACGGACGGACAAAATGACGATGGGTTTCTTATCTATGGTGGATGAGGATGAGGAGGAGGAGTGAGGGCATGAAAGAGATTCCTTTGGGACTTCGGTGCACTTTTCAGGATCAGCCACGCCGATGTGGGCCGCCGTTTGCCCCTCCACGTCATAAATGCAAATTTGATGAATCGGGGGAAAGTGTAGCGATTATTATGATGCAAAGATCGACCGATGAAAGATAAGAAATGCACGACGCCACTAACCGACCGACCGACAGACCGACCGCCCGACAGACAGACTGACGGTCACCGACTGACGGTCACCGACTGACGGTCACCGAACGACGGTCTCCGACCGACCGACCGACTGAGATATAGGACTAAAATAGGAGGATAGAGGTAATCCGACGTCTGCAGCGTCTTCCGTTCGAATCTCGGTGCATCGTATCGAATTGACAATTAGCATTGGAGACAATGACAGGAGAAGGTTAACTGGTTTTGTAACCTGCAGTTGGAATAATAATTATGGAAAGTGTCACTTCAATGGAAATGTTTCGACTAAAATAATCATAACCATTGACCGAAACCAATACCAGTAACAGCGTCATCACATCATCATCATCTTTTTTGTTTCATCGTGGTTGGACTGGGAGAGCCTCTGAGTGGATTTCTTGAAGGGGCGCTATATACATTCTTGAAATGCATGAATGAAAGAATGAATGAATCATCACTGCAGTGCTTGAATAGTTTTAGACAGCTGACGCGCCTACGAACATCTATTCACGCCTTGAGTTTTGCACCCAATGTTTCATATCTCCACCTCCTGCTCCTCATCCTTCTCCTTCGAGGCTTCTCCTCCTCCTCCTCCCCCACTCCTCCTCCTACTCCTCGCTTATCTCTCTTCCTCCTATCTTACTCCTCCCTCTTACTATAACTCTATATAGCCTACTCCGGGAACAATTTTCCCCCATCATAAAGAAACAGTTTCATTGTCTCAGTTCAGCGTGCATTTTCAAAAACTTTCCTTAAAACGCAGACCTACTTGTTTGCATCAGTTAATCAGTCATTATGCGTTAGATTAAGTACACCTACAGCACGCTGTGGCTGCTTCTCGATAGGCCGTCAAGTTCATTTGTTAAATTCGATTTTAATTTCCGGTTATCGATAAAATCGTTCGATGATAATTATTTTCATTATTATAAAACCGTAATGTTTCATCGTGCATTCGCTGGATGGCGCTCGGTGTACAGAGTTGCAGAAACAGTGGAAATATCCACCTCAAATAAATATAACACGTTCATCTAACGTAAATGTACACGTTTTTCTATAGCGACCTGCGACCGTATGTCCCAGACTCTATAGTCGCTTTTCCAATGAATTGCTCGAGTCGGATCTTTCAACACTCCCTTCCTTTTGAGTGGGGTTACGACATTTAATTTAACGTGTACGGACAAGATACATGTGCATTCTCATTCTATCTCGCTTTGATTCCTTCCGATGAGTGCAGTGGCGTCGTCACAATTACGATGTGAAGACAAAGCAAAGTAACCTACTTGACTTCGTGCAAAGGAGTTTGGCACTTCAGTTGGGATCTGGGGCGAGGAATCCAAAATCTTACGTTCTTTAATTTTTAACTAATAGACTGCAATTTCTGTGTTTAAAAGTAATCATTTAAACTCCCCGTTTCAATAGGTGGCGTGACCTATATATACAGAATGTCTTCCAAATAATATTTTTTCATTTTTCTTGCGACTTTAAATTAAATAAACCAAAACACAAGTCGACATTTTAATTTCAAGGAACCCGTTCACTAAATTAGTGTTTGCTATTAAATCTAATTATAATATCTAAAAACCGTAGGCTATATAAATGTTGAACGTGTCTGATCGATGCTTGAAAGATAGGCTACTGAAAGGACTTAGCATTATGAGTGTAGCGATATCTCCTTTTATTTAAATTGGTCCGTTAAGTAAGTATTTTTAATTGAAAATGTCATCAAAAGATAGCAAGATTTGGCAGAAAACATAGAAGTGGGAAATCAAAGAAGGAAAGCTAAAAAACCAACCTGCGATCGACTTTGTTTCTTGAATGGTTCACTAACTTAGGCCCGGTCATTTTGTCATTGAAGAAAGATATTTCCTAGCGATATGAACTATAGAGTGAAAAATCATTGCGGATTTTGCATCCAGCAAAGCTGGTAGACCTATGATAATATTGATGTTGGGAAGAAAGCCGTAGAGGATATAGCACGATATTGTCTGCGGACCTGCGGTGAATAACAAATTTTCAAGTAGAACGGTAGAAAGATGCCAAGATAAATTCAATTATTATTATACTTATCAGATTCCAGATATTCGAATAATTACGTGAAACA